>JAZAYU010000055.1:1740247-2135247 GCA_038501625.1 Corbicula japonica
AATGGCAATGAAACGGTTGTCCTTTCGGCAAATTTCCTTGAATACTCGTCCGTTGTGTTAACGTTCTCGTCCGTAGATAGAAGACAGGAATACTATCCAAACTGGTATAGGATAGCAATTAGGAATAACCATGATCTATATGGGAACATACGTTCAAATCATTTGTTACGGCCGATCACAATAGGGTCAACAATGCTAATATACCAGGGTATGATTACAAAAATGCACTTCTGCAATCAGATATCAGTCGAACCAAATTCCACGTATGAACTCTTGTTTGATGACTTAGTATTGAACTACAGTGGTCGAGAGTACTATGACGGAGAGTTTGATGTTATCAGAGACGACGAGGGGATATCAGACGTGAGGGTTTGCATTGAAGATACACCCTATGTTGAAGTGATACCTAATACAAGTAACAGCGGTCATAGTCACTCCTCGTGCTGGTTTAGAATGATGTCATTCATAATTTCCGGATATGTCATATTTGTAAATTGGCATTAAATAAAAAAAATGCTGCAAATTTAGCGAATATAAGATGGGTAAATTGGTAAAGTGTGAAAGCAAAAGCACGCACTAATTTAAGCTAAACATTTTCGTGATGAAAGAGCGAATGGGAGCACTTTTTTTCGTCAATACTGATGGCGTTTACGTCGACGTTATTATTCTTAACAATGTAAATAGTCAATTACATTTTAACAACATCACCCTTAGGAAATGTGAATGTAACCGTTAATGCACAGATGACCTCCCTTAATGTCTTAAGGGCTTACTACATTCCTCCCAAGCACGTTCATCGAAAAAAAGAAAATTGTAAAAATTTCCATAACAGTAAAATGTCGTTCAATGATACTTTGCACATATGAATGATACTAATTTATCTTTATTTTGCATACAGTAAGACACGTTAGAAAAGTACAGAAAATGCTAGACCTAAAAATTCAATTCAATTCTATTTACAAAACTTCAAAAACTAGGCAATGCGAAACATAATTTTAAATTCCCACTTGAGTGTAGTGATACTGAAAAGAAAATGGTGTGTACTTTGTAAAGAACTTTCAACTACTAAAAGAGAAACCAATGATTGTTATCCGTTTACGCGACCAGGAAGCGACCAGGAAATTGAAGGTCAAACACACTTTTATTAATTTCTCAAAAAGTTTACATATGTAAGTCACGAGGATACAACATATTGTTGTCAGTATCATATTACTCATGTGGGCATTTAAAACGATGTTTTGTGTTATTTAGTTTTTGTGAATTTATGTAAATAGAAATTAAGGGAATTTTAGATCTCGTTGTTTTTCTTTACTGTTCTAACGTGTCAGGCCTTATGCAAAATAAAGATACATTTTTAGTAACACTCGTCTGTGCGAAATTTCATTGAATGGCATTTTGCCGTTATTGAGATTTTTATAATTTTCTTTTTATCGATGTATGTGCTTGGGAGGAGTGTAGTAAGCCCTTAAGCTTCCATATCAGTTCCTAGTACAGTGTAGTATTAAGAGCTAGATTTTTTTCTCCAAAAAATGCGAAAATGAGTTCATATTTACTGTTTTGCAAGCAATATATTTTTCTGTGTATTTACCAATATATTTAAATCTTGTCTTTGCACTGTATCTTACTTTAAAACATTAACAACCGATACATTAAACAATACATAAATAATAAATTTCACAACTCCAGTGTGGGCTCAAACTGGGCAAACCACCGGACGGGTTTCGTATTTTGTCACCACGTGTACCCGTCTACTCCTTGATGCTCAATGGCCAAGTTTATTATGACAAGAAAAGTATAACACACACGTGTTATTTGTGGACGACATTCATGCTATTGCTGTAATGTCCCTGAGCCAAGTTGCGGTTGAATCCATCTGATTGTAGATATGAAGTGAATAGTTGATTAACCTATAATATGAAATAGAGATCAAGTATACGCCTTTCCAATAATTCGATGAATTTATTTGGTTACCTCCCCTGTCCAGTCACGTGACTGCTCTACGGGAAAAATGACTGCTCGCTGTAATAACGTAATAGGGAATATGTACCTACAACTTTCTTTTTTATCATAAAATTCTTATTTGAAAAATATATTTTCTCTTTGAATTACTAATAATACATCAGCGTCATGATATTTTTGAAAATAATTTATAAAACAATCAAGTTTCTTTGACTAAAAGTGTCAAGTCTTTATTCCTCGCGTTAAACACTAAACGACTTGAACTAACATCCAGCCGCAGTGTTCTCTCCACGGCTTAATTGAGTTTCGTTTCCGGATTAGCGTGTCTAATCAACTGCTGACATCATGTTATGATTATGTCGGCAGCGACTGATTTTGAAGGCGGTATGCCATAAACATGTCAAATTGTCTCGCACACGGGGTCATCTGTCAATTACTTCAAGGGGCAGATATCATTGACCAATAGAGATCGTGTAATTACTATTTGCAAGGTATCTACACCTCCCAATTCTTAAATATTTCGGAGTCCCTTAACTACTGGAATGCCAGCAAATGTATTTGATTTAGCACTTATATGAATTCTTAATCAACAAAACGACACGTTATAGAAACAAAAGCCGTCAATAAGAAACAAATTTTGTCAAAACGTTTTATATATGTTTAATTAAGTGTTAGGGCTTTTATGCCAAAATTACAAACTGTCAAACCTAAGAAATCTAAATTGGATATGCAACCATATTGTATTATAAATATTCCCATCTTCTAGGAAGCCGTCATCTAAATCCTTGGATTTCATTCTACGAATGATACT
Source organism: Corbicula japonica (assembly GCA_038501625.1). Taxonomy (NCBI): domain Eukaryota; kingdom Metazoa; phylum Mollusca; class Bivalvia; order Venerida; family Cyrenidae; genus Corbicula; species Corbicula japonica. Next base: position 1,743,018 of record JAZAYU010000055.1, read on the forward strand.
TCTACAACAAACAATCAGATTACCAATCGTGTTTTATTTCAAGACAGAATCAATCATATTTGGTTGTGAAGTATACGTAACTTTTTAAAAATTCAAATTATTTATTCGTTGACCATAAACGCCATAAATTTTTAGGACAATTCTATTGTTCCAAACAAATTTAGATTGTATTTTTTGTCTACAGATCATGTAACCTGATGTTGACATATCACGATTTCCGGATAATAGCGCATAACCAATCTTAGCAATTTGCAACATTCACACCAGTAAAATATATTTTCAGCAGAAAAGATATTAAGAAGAAATTGTTGTACAGAATTGGTTAAACAAATGCTTATGTTTGTCCAAATCGCGTTTCATACTGCCTACTATCAACAAGAATGGTACATGTTCTTTAATCATTAAAAATCTAAATATCTAACAAATAGTGAAAATAAAAAAGTCTGGCTAGAATATAGAATGTTTTCACCGACGGCGACGAACGCAGACGTGCAATATTGTGGATAATGTTAGCTATTATGTGCTTAAGCCATTAGTCCGATCGTTCAGCTATCACGCAGAGCCTCGTTTTGGATTGATTTCCGGTCGCGGGAAGTAACTCGTACAGGACTGCGAAACTGTTTATTGGAAAGGCTAATAAGTAGTTATACAAGTTTTAGCTTTCCAAAAAGCTAGTCGGTCATTGGCACAACCTTTTAACAAGACTGCAGAAAAGTTTGAATTTTAAGGCACTTTTATTGGATGCCATACAAAAATGTAAGTTTACTTATAGGTATTTCCTCTTTCGAATGAGATGTATTTAATCTGGTGATAAATCTAACCATGTTTGCGAACAAGTAAATAATTTACTTGGAAGTAAACCAAAATGGAAAAGTTTGTCAAACAATATTTTTGTGTCAGAAAGTGTTAGAAAGCAACGATTATCAAGCTGTAAATATATATCAAAAGCTACAGAATATGTTAAAAACCAAAGTTTTTTCACAGTCATAGGGTGGGAGAGAAAAACGTGAACAGTCTGTCAGGGACTCACAGGTATGATAAAATTGTTTTTTTCTGATCTTGAACATTATCGTTAGAATGTTGGTTCAATTCAATTCATTTCAATTATATTATTTATTTGAGTCTCATTCACATTACATATACACAACACAGTTTATACAATGAATTTATATAAATGAAGTATTACATGCATATGACCAATCATTATTGATTTATTAGAGACTATTCGATACTAAAAGATCTTTACACGTAAAACACTGAAAACATTCTATGATAAAACTAAGTAATGCACCTTAATTAAGACAAAGACATATATGGATCTTCAAACAATAGTGTACTCATAGTACGGCATATATCAGTTCTATTGGCAAAATTGTAAAACACAAAAATATTGTTGTATTATTAAATTATTCTTATATACAGCTCTACATATTTACAGTTGTTATAAAACTGTCATTTATATAAGTGTTTTCTCCTTTCTTGGAGAATATTATAGCAGGTTTTGGCTGACAAATAAATCGAATTCTCTTTGGTGAAAATGTAAATACATTTCTCTAAATCTGACATGTTTTTACATTCATAATTTGTAGATAGAGTATCCAGTAATTGACATCTAATATTGGCATAGATTGGGCAATGTAGAATTCACTTAGTATGTCTCATGTCTTCGAATAACAACCAAACGCATTGAATTCAAAACAAATTCGCAAAAAGTATGCACTACAGCGCCGTCTTTTTTTTGTTAAAAGGTTATGCCAATGACCGACTAGCTTTTTGGAAAGCAAAATTTTGTATTGTCTATTATTGACAGTTTCTGCAAAAGTATGTGTGTTCGCATGTTCCAAAGATTACTTTGTTGATTCAAAACCAAATTACAACTAAGTAAAGCTTAGACTTGTAGTGTCTATTATTTTCAGTTTCATTACCCGATTTAAGATTTCTGCAAAACTGTGTGTTCTGGTGTTCCAAAGATAATTTTTACATTCAAAACCTTATAAAACTTTAGCAACCAGTTGATTAGTGGCAAAATGCAAGATAACAGTTAAGCAAAATTATCAAGAAAGTAACGACGGATTTATCAATATTGAGCTAGCTAAACCATGTAAAACATTCCCTGGGATACCTCTGATCCCCGAGTTTCACAAAATGCTGAAGTTCGTAGATTCGTGGTCAGCAAAATAAGTAGCTAATCTCTTTTCATTGTTCTCTACACATTGTATTTGCTTTGGTTTAAGAAATTTATAAGCTGTACATCTTTTGTTTATCATACACAGTGTACGTTTACTAGTCAAAATCCATGTACATGTATATGTTTATTGTTCGTTGTCGGAAATATCTTTATGAGTAATAAGCCTAGCTGATAAGAAGGTGGAGAGAGGATTTAAGAATAGGTACAGACTCAAAATGTGACGTCCTTCAACAGCCAAAACGAGGCCTCTATGTTTTTATAGATAACGACTGAGTAAGAGTCTATCCATAAATAACGACTGAGTAAGAGTCTAATTATCTAAATTGTCCGTTCCGTCTGGAACGTGATCTTTGCTTTACATCACTGTTAACCGGTGTTCAGGTAGAAAGCTCAAGTTTGGTCCATTATAATATGTCGGTCATCATCAGGATGACCGACAATAAGTGGTAAATTTTATTGAATATTACATATGACTGGCAATGATGTAATTATGATATCTTGAAGAATATCAGCATGGATGAAAGATCCCTGGCTAGAGGGAAGTGGATATTTTCCACATAAGTTAAGCAATGTAGTAAAAACGTTTAATTAGACTAGATATCACAAAACATAGACATAAGAACTTCTGACATAAATAGATGTTGCAATTAAAATTCAAATGATACAAAGTAAAAATGTGTCTTATGCAATCCACATTAGTGGTAAGAAATCTTTGATCACAATCATGGAATTGTTAAAGGTTAACAAGAACCTTTCAATAGGAAGGATTCACAGCTACGTCATCAATTTGTGTTATCAGTACCACATGATACACATTTCTAGGAAGGTGGTACAATACAGTGTAAACAATGGTTCCTTGTGATAAGATATTTGCTGTAAATTTAACAGAAAATGCTGAACCTTGAGTTAAGTTTCGCTCATCTGACATAACATGAGCATTCAAATGTTTAACTCAAACTTTGATTACAGTGTCAAGGTTTAAACTTGTCAGGGAAAAGGCAAGCATTAATTGAAAAGATTCATAGAAATTCTCATAGTATTTTCATATCAAGCAGTTAAAGCATGCATTATATAATCTTGAGCTGGAGGTGGTCAGAAACAGGCGCAGTTTCAGTATCTTTATGATGTATCTTGACTAATCTTGTCTGTATATTTATGTTTACAATATTGTAAAATTAATATGGCTAATTATGTAAGTAGGTATTCTTACCAGTAATTAAGTTAATATACTTAAGGACAATAAAAACGGACGGTGGGGATAATTGCATTTTGACAAGGAAAATATACATATTATCAACATTGTTCACAGTTTCATAATACCGAATGCATTGCAGTAATTTAGATACCAAAATTATGAAAATTTATTTATAATAAAAAAGTTATTGCGTAATAAAAACTGTACCCCGAAAATAAAAGAAACATTTTTTGCTAAATGTGACAATGAATTGGTTCAATCTGTTTCCTGTTGTTCATTGTCATTAAGTATATTTTATCAAATGTAGAAATTAAATGTAATGTTTTTGTTGTTGTTGTTGTAATTGTTTTTCAGATGCAAGGCATGTATTGAAGCTGGAGACGAGAAGGACATTATTATTAATTGATTAGGGCAAATGGTTCCAAATTTATAGTTCCATAATTCACAAGTGAAAATCTATATAGGTGCAGCAAAATTACTATTCTGCCATGCAAAATAAAATGTCCACAGCTAAAAGATTGACTTAATTTTCTATACCTAAAGCGGAATGTAAGAGGCTCGAATAGGGTCTGGATTTCCTTCTGTAGGTCCTTTTCCTCCAACAAAATATCAACTGAATTTGCATGTCCACTTTTTTTTTAATTTTTTGCTTTGTCAATAATAAAATACAGCCGACCACATGCACTTATCCACTTTTTGAACTTATTTTCATTTGTTTTTGGTTTTGGAAAGGGTATAAAGATACATCTTTCATGCCATCTTTGTCTGTATACCTCGAGTCACCTTTACAAACATCATAGCAACATTGTTGTGTCTTACTAAACTTTTTTTTAAAGATTTTGGTTTCAGATCCATGCCTCAACACAAGCTAATTTATAGTAAACTGAATGCAAGTCATACAAAATGTGTACCGCTAGCAAGGTTGCTAAGGTCAATTCTTATCAGTGAATCTATTTTTAGCATATTGGCTACCTGTGAATCCTTCTCCTATACAATATTTACATGCAAAGGGAGAGCAATCAAACATAACTTATTGAAAGGGATGTTCAAAAAGTTCTTCTACCCCGTCAAAATCACTTAATAATTTCACTTAAAAAACTAAGGTTTCTACCCATAAAACGTTCATAACAATACATTTTATTTCTAAAACAATAATTTTGAATGCATAAGTAACAAAAATCACGTATTTACCAAAACAACATCTTTTCTGAACTTTTTAGTAACCCTCTTATCTCTCTTGAGTCAAACTAGATGTACGTATTAAAAATCATCTATTAATAGTTAAATAATAAATATAATACATGACCCATAATTCGTCCAGAAAATAGGATGACAAATCTTAAAATGAAGCCATCTATGTCCTGTTCAAGCATTGCCGCAGCCTATCGGCGAGTCACCTGCTGGTGTTGCACATCAATATACGGGATATGGTGTAATAATCTAGGAAACATGTTAAGTATCTATCTATCTATCTATCTATCTATCTATCTATCTATCTATCTATAAATAACTTCCGAACTCCTAAACAAATGGTATTTTAGCAGGTGCGCGTCAGTGCATGAGTTAAAAGGATGAGTGCAAAGGGTAAAAGGCTGATAAGAGTCAGCAGTGACAGATAAAAGATAACAAGAAAAAGTAAAACAGTAACTTGCTGTTTTACAGACGGTCTATTGGTCAGAGAAAACTGAACCATTTATTCATTTTTTTCAATGACCATTTAGAAAAGAACCTTTTCCCCAATTCTTATGTAATAAATTTGTTTACAAAAATATATAATTTAAAAACAACAGTATATATTTTTTTTGCATGATGGGGTAATCTTTTTAAGACATATTTTCTGAAATTTCTTACTGAAAAGCTCATGACAAAAACATGAAACTGTGTTAATTTCTGTTAAAATAATTTAAAAAATAATTCTTTATTCACAGAGATATTTCATATTTCTATGTAAAATATGCAATACACTGTATTTTGAAAAATTTTAAGAAAAAAGAAGAATAATAATAATAATAATAATAATGAAATGCATCCAACTAAGGCATTTTTTATTTATTGAACACACTCCGAGCATCTCATTCCGATCACAATCCACAATATAGTTGGTACTTGTAGCGAATAAAAGCAACACTATTAACCTTTGTATCAATTTTGCATATCCAAAAGGCGGTAATGTGAAAAATTGAAAGCCTGGAAGTTATCTGCTGCTTATCAATTCCTTTCATTCCATAACTTTACTTATTTCAATGCTGTTAAAAAGAACAACTGAAATGTAGCTTAAATCTGATTGAGTTTGTAATATTTACATAATAACGTGATAGAAATCTAAACACTGGTGAGGAGAAAAATGCATTATAAAAACACTACAAGATGAGTACATCCTGCATTCTTTAACGTTGCATCATTTAAAGAGACTCAGAGATCAGGCCACATAAAAACTCAAACAAAAACAGCTTGAAACTTTTTATAAAACTACACAGACATGTATTATGAAAGATGTTTTGGGACCTTTATAATTCAAAAGAAACTATAAAGTTACCACATATTTTGAAAGCGACTTGTTCGGAAAACATTTAAAGGCATCTTGTCAGAAAACATTATCTATTGCAAAATATATTAAATTTAATACGATAAATACTTCTCGGGCAAAAATTCATGATAAAAAATTCGTGAATAAATCAAGACTTATTTTACATGCAGAATCCTTGAACACATTACAAACTAATACTATCAAATTATATGAGATATCGACCACTATTTATTTTATGTTTTCCAGTGAATTATATAATTTTCTCTGTGAAATAAATGTAAGTGACCATTTCTTTACCAAATTAGCCAACAACGAAATTCCTCCTACCTTTGGATTATGAGCCATTCTCACATCACATGTGTAACCAATATGGACTTGGTCTAAAAGTAAGCTTCAACTAGCAGTGACTCCTCTCTCAGAAGAGGTTGCGTTGCTTCTTCATTTTATTTGTAGGCCAGACAACAAAATGCACTTGCTATCTTATATGTTCCTGTATGCACAGCAACAGCCAACACTGTCCATATAAAAACGTAAAAAACAGCTATTTGTCAACAGTTTATTTTCAGCAGTGAGTCTTGATTAATTTCCATATTTCAATATAATCTTGGTCTACAAAAAGATGTTCACTTAATCAATTCTTCCAAACTGAATACCAGTCATTCAATACCGAAATGAATCTTAAATCCACCATTTAGTCACAGAGTTTAATATTAGTTATTTCAAATCGGTAGTACTGAATACCGAAATACACTATTTTACCGAAAGATACCGAAATAGACTTTGATTACCGAAATACACATAATAAATGGTAATTCAAGCATTATTTGTTGTTTAAATAAGATAATATGTTATAATATTAGTATATATGAAATAAATGCCCAAGATTTAGTTAAATTCGTTGTTTTAATTACCAATTATTACGTGTATTTCGGTATTCAAAAGTGTATTTCGGTATATTTCGGTAGAAAGTGTATTTCGGTATTTAGTGTTACCCCCTTTCAAATTGTGTAAACATCCGGTATCGATTTCTCAGTATCCTAAGATAACTATTTAAAACAACGAATCAATGGAACGGTAAGATACATGGGCAACTGTGCTTCTTCTCAGTAGGAATAAATGCCGATCGAATAACTAACTTTTGATTATCACAAGAAGGTCAGCAGTCGTTAACAGTGTTCACTCGTTTTCTACAACACGCTGAAATGTCTGATGACCTACTTTTTTCCGCAGTACGGGACATGCTAATTCATTTATGTTTCATACTTCGTAATGATAAAATTGTTAAACACAAATCTGTATGCAACTTCTTTTAAATTATGAAGTTAACGATGAAGAGTTTTAGATTCCTGTAATCAAATTATTTAGTTCTTATAGCGACCTACATTGGCGTTACTTCACATTGCGCATGCGCTATATTAAGCATGCGCATCTATCCTGGACACAAAACAAAAAGACTGTTAATATATATCCAAACTAAGTAGCATTAATATATTCACGCTACTTAATACCGTCTTGAAAACACCGACAGTCATTTAGGGTCTGTTTGTTGCATGCAAAGCCTTCTTGAAATTTGCAAGATTAGGCTGCATGACTACTATAGTGGGCAGGGAGTTCCACAGTATTATTGTATGCGGGAAGAACGAGAACTTGTAATAATCTGCAGTAGTGTGGATTTGTCTGTAAGAAAGAGGATGCATGTACCTGGTCATTCTGTCGGGTCTCTCTAGGTATGGTGGTATAGGAACTGCTACTCAGTTTTGTATTATTTAATAAAACAGGAACAGTCTGTTGTCTGTATGTCGTTGCTCTAATGTCATCCAACCCAGTTCCTGCTGCATGCGGGTGACACTGCTGAAACCAGAGAAGTCACCCTTTACCCACCTTATAGCCCTTCTTTGAACCTGTTCCAATTTTTGTATATTTTTGGAGGTGTAGGGATTTCAAACTGAAGAGGCATATTCCAATTGAGGTCTGACTAGAGTTTTAAAAGCAGTTTCACGAATTTTAACATTTTGGTTTTGATGTTTCTTCGAATAAATGCTAAAGTTTTGTTTACAGATGAAGTGATGTTATCAATATGTTTGTTCCATGAAAGATCTTTGGATAGTGTTACTCCTAGATATTTTGCAGAATCTACATGTTCTAATATATGTCCATGAAGTGAATAATTAAAAAGTTTGGTACGCTTGTTCCTGGTTATGTTGATGAAGTGAATTTTATTTTATTTTTATTAGCTGTAAAGTTTAGATTTTTGGAGGATAGCGCAAGCCAATTGAAAACTATTACCTGACCTGATTTTATTCAAGTGCATGCTGGGCCAAAGATCATAAAACAGATTTGAGATCAGACTCAAATCTCAAGCATCTGATTGGCTGAAATGGCGACCAGTCGCCATTTCCGCCAATCAGATTCTTGAGATTTGAGTCTGGTCTCCAGCTTTAGTTTTATGATCTTGGGCCCTGTAGAAAAAAACTCAACAACGAACCTCAGTTTCAATTCTTATCCGAAGCCTTCTTGTCATTTTTGAGGAGCATGGAATCAAACCTGCCATGATTACCACTGTCAGAGTTTAAGGCCTAAGTTACACAGACGATCGGTGCCCAATCGGTTGTTGTAATTGAACTCTCTGTTTTGATCGGTTGTCATGCGTTATTTTATTTATGGTTTTCTGTGTAAACAGCCATCGGGGATTTACATGTGTCCAATCGGTCAAACAAATATTCCATGGGTTGCTTGTACACTTTCATTCTCATCTTTTTTCGATCTGTGGTAGGTATAACTTCCCTGGATCAAAAACTCGGGGGACGTAGATTAGATAAAAAAGTCCCAGTAGCTTAACCACCGTGATATACCCACCACGCACTGTAAATTGCGTTTTCAGAAAGGTGATAAGTGTGTTAAGTGAGGTCGGTTTTTTAAGAAAAAGTGATTTAATCATATATGTTTTGGCTTATTTTGGTGATTGTAAACGATCTACCTCGATCGTGGTTGTTATTATTGTTGTTTACTTTAAAACAAAAGTTGAAGATAAACATCGATTTATTAAAAGTATCATTAAAAGGCGGTTAAACAGTTAGACAACAAGTTTGGAAAAACATTTTCACAAAACAAACAGCAAGACACCAACCATTACAGTTACTGTAGTGGTTAAAATTACATTTTGTCCAATTAAATAACATTATTTTTCAAACTGTTGGGAGATTTATTTCTATAAATCAGTGCTTGCGCTTTTTTGAATGATTTACTCAGTGTGGAATGATTTATTAAATATAATTTCGACCTTTAAGGGCTTACTACACTCCTCCCCAGCACGTTCTTCGATAAAAAGAAAATTATCAAAATCTAAAAGAGAAATCAATGATTGTCATTGAAGGTCAAACACACTTTTACTAATATCTCATAAAGTTTACATATATAAGTCACGATGACATAAGAAATTGTTGTCAGTATCATATTACTCATGTGAGCTTTTAAAATGATGTTATGTGTTGTTTATTTTTTGTGAATTTATGTAAATAAAAGTTTAAGGAATTTTTAGATCTCGCTATTTTTCTATACTGTTCTAACGTGTTTTACCATATGCAAAATAATGATACATTAGTAACAATCATTTGTGCAAAGTTTCATTTAACGGCATTTTGCAATTATTGAGATTTTTGATAATTTTCTTTTTATCGAAGAACGTTCTGGGGAGGAGTGTAGTAAGCCCATCAGTCGCTTAGCGTTTATTAATGAGCTTTTACAAATTAAATAAATAGGTCTCGCGGTTGCATCATGCTGCACCTATTTAATTTTGTAAATGCCCGTTAATAAAAACTAACCTTTACAGAGAAACTTAAAACAGAAAAAAATGTTTCAATCCTGCTGTTCTTTGCGGCGTCTCTGCCTTACAACGCTGTCTTTGCCATCGTCATTGTCATTACCGTCGTCGTCGGAGGAGGAAAAGTTAAAATTGTCAGAGTTGAGAAGTTCTGCGGGAACAACATCCTCAATCATCGTCATAACTTCTTTCGGCGTCGGTCGCTTCATCGAGTTTGCAATCGTACAGTTTCGTACAATATCGCGAAGCTGAAATATAAATATCAATGTTATGACGTTATTTGGCTGCATGGCAAAATTGGAGCTATAATTCATAGATCAAATAGAAATTATATTGTTTCTTTACGAATTAGAGGTGTTTTTGCAAACACAATGATATTTTGTTGATTGCGTTTCTTCTGATTCTTAACACAATACATGCGCCAATCGCACAATGCTAGCACCTCACCAATTTCGTTATTTCCGCTTTGTATAGAACATGTTAACTTACTACAAATTTCGATTTCAATTAGGCCTAGATTTTGACCCACCGAGAACCTCCGTAAACATCCGTAAACATCTGTTGCACTGCAGCACTTCAAAAGATGCCGATCATGTTTTTGTGTATTGGTGTGTATTTAGTTTATTTATCGTCGCTACCGGAAGCCCATATGAGCGACGCCTCCAGAAGAGTGTTAGTCATTTTAGGTTTTGGAGGATGGTGCAAGATACAGAGGACTCTTCAATTCCAGAATCGTCCCTGGTTCTTTTAAGTGCCCGGTGTATAGCACCACTACACTGGACCTCGGTTTAACGTCTCTTCCGAAAGACTGTTAGTAATTTTAGTTGGAGTAGCGGGGGATCGAACCAGCGATCCCTGACGACTGTTAAAAGTGCCGCTCCAATCAAAAGACACGATGTTTTACTGCCAAATTACGTTTTGCTGTCAATCAATTCCTATTGCGGATGTTGAAACAATAACAAAAGGTGTGGCTAACAGTAAAGCAACCTGAAGGCGTGATTAACTATCAACAACGTTCTGTCAATTAAACTTTTCCTCGCGAAAATATCTGTCGCCGCGCATCGTGTTTGATGTTTTTGTTTCAAGACAAAATCTAACTGAAATCGAAATTTGTAGTAATTAAAACATCGTTCGGGTTGTTATTCATGTTATTGTGCGATAAAAGATCATTTACAGACGGGTCTAATAGTGTTTTCTGGGTTTAAAAAAATGGTATTTTCACTTTTCTGAATCAATGGACTACCATTTTTCAGTGTTTTAAAACTTATTAACTTCCTTTCAATGAGATTTGTTTGACAAGAAAACAAAAATGCAGTTAATGTTAATGGATTTTTATTGCCGCCATTTTTTGAAATAGATACCCTATAAGATTTTTATTCAGATTTACCCTCTTTTTGCGTCTGTCAAAGATTCTGATGATATTGTTTATCTGACATTTTTCTATGATTTTTACGATGCAGCCAAAGACTTAGAATTTCGAAATGGCTATACTTACAACATTCAATATTTTCTCTTCATTTTTAATGTTTGAAGCTGGCTCAGTGAAGGTTCTTTTTTTGCCTTGGTTCACTTCTTGGCCCCGGTCTGACTCCTCGTAGGGCGGCGGCAGGTCCTTGTCGAAAGATGTCGAAGGGACGTATGTACAATCTGACAGACATTCCGAACTATAATCTAAATTCAAATATTAAAGAAGTTTATTCACAGTTCAGCATGTTCAGTGCCCAAGGTTATAAAACTGAGCTGGGAAACCAGTCTCAAATTTCAAGCATCTGATTGGCTGAAATGGCGACCGTAATAAGCTGAGCTTGGAATAATAAGCTGAGCTTGGAAACCAGTCTCAAATCTCAAGCATCTGATTGGCTGAAATCAGTTGCTTGAGATTTGAGACTGGTTTCCATGCTCAGTTTTATTACCTTCAGTCCAGGGGTGGAATACTTCAATGTCGCAGGTGTGGTAAATATTGATAGTACTACTGTGTAATTCCAATAATAACTGATCAGAAGCTAACTTCACCGAAATTTTGGACAAATCAATACATTTTATAATATGTTTGAAAAAAGAGTGAAATATGATTATCTGGAATCGCCACACTCACGAAACACAGCCTCCCACGCAGCGAAAAAGAAGAGAGGAAGAGAGAGAGATAGCATGTTTGAGCATGTGAAGTGAGTTTTTCTGCGTTCGTCACATTATAACAACTTTGGCTTTAAAAATATTCACTCTTACATTAAATGTTCAAGAATACTACATCATATTAACTTTGTTTACAAGTCTTCAATGGTTCAAAGTATACATTTTTATATTTAAAAACAATTAACATTTTCGTTCCGGTATTTGACCAGGCACCTTTAACATATGCGAGAAGACACAGTCCTGTTTGCAAGAACATTAGTTTAAATGTCTAAATACGTGAAATTCTTTCAGACAGCGAGCAATCTCATTAAAACCCACTACTCTAACATTTTAAGAGATCTGACTTCAGTGAGATTAAGAAAGCGATATTTTTTACCGCAAATTTCAATGAAAATGTCTGGGTTTTTTTTCCATATTTAAGCCAGTTGTTATTTAAAATTTATTAGCTTTAATATACACAATGATTGGCTGTTCAACGGCCTTAGGTAACCCCTTAGGTTCACACTAATTCTTTGTGGCGTCTATTTTGAAACTGATTATATTATTACCATGCTCTCTACTCCTCTCTTGTTTTTGGCTGTGTGGGGAGGCTGTCTGCTGGATGTGGCCATTCCTGTTATGCATGTTTCACTTTTTCATCAAAAGATAAGACGTAATGACAAACATTATGGACCGCTTTGCATCGGCTGCTTATTATAAACTAAGGTTATTTTGGTAATACCCTTAAAAGTATTGACGAACTCGTGTTCATGTACGCTCCAAACCATTCGGCGCATTCATGTACATGTACGCTCCAAACCATTCGATGCACCCATGTACATGCGCGCTTTAAACCATTCGGCGTACTCATGTACATGTACGCTTCAAACCATTCGGCGCACGCATGTACATGTACGCTCCAAACCATTCAGTGCACTCATGTACGCTTTCCGACATTCGGAAATTCTGCCATAACATTTTTGCTTGTGTATAGCAAATAGAATATGTTTGAAACTGAACTGATAGCGGATCAGCGGAGAGCAAATTCCCCACAACGATTACGCCCTATTGTAGATGATCTAACGTTGCGTTAAAGGGAGGCCACTAGGTTTAGTTTGGCCGGACACTAATTATGCCCGAAAAGAAACAATCAATCGTTTTTTATAAGTATACGCTACGTCTGGATATTTTAGAACGCATGGTTAATTTTTGGTCAAGTATTTGTACTACAAACAACCTAACGAATTGTAAATTATCTTGTATTATTTATCAAAATCTTCGGGTAATTACTAATTACACGTAACATCCCTGACACAATTTATTTAAGAAACGATTTCCGTGGGTTTACTGTATCAAAATTGTATTACTGAAAAGTGGTCTGATTAACATATGGGAAACACACGTATTCCCAAATACAACGTGGCATAAACTAACAGTAAAACAAAAACTAAAGGATATCTATAAATGAATGATTTTCAAATGTAGAAAATTCAAGTAAAGGTCAAACATATAGAATCTTTAAGCATAATTTTCAAACTGAACGATATTTAGCGAATACACCAAAACAATACATTTATCATATAGTAGAACACAGTACAGTAGAAACTGGCAGTTGGGCAAGAATACCAGTAAATCAACGTTTCTGTACATTATGTGAAGGTCAATTAGGTTGCGAATTCTATTATTTATTCCAATGCCGACTTTTCGAACCAGATAGAAAAATGTACCTTAAGCCGTACTACTTTCGAAGACCTAATACTTTTAAATTTGATCAACTATTAAACACAATAACCAAAAGATATATAACAACTTGTGCAAGTTTATAAAAATTATTATAAATTATCGCTCTTAATGAACATTATTTAATATCCACATAACAGGAGAACGCTGGCATTTTAGCTACATTTCGTTCAATGTTAACATTCAGATAAAAATTATTGTGCTTATACCTATATTGTGTTTGTTTACTACTAGTTACATGTATAAGTATTTGACATTCCGTATATATTATGTACATTGTATCGAATAATCTCATGAAAGTTTCTGTTGACGTTAATATATATTAGTTTGTAAGCTTCGTAAATATCAGTTATATGTATCCTCAGTTTGTCATAATGTCATAATTGGCATAAGAGAGTAAAAGGTTTTTGACTTGACTTGACTTGATATATGTATGTAAATGCTTCTAAACCAAATCGTGTAAACTGAATGTTTTCTTACCTACGCTCGTACTGTTGTCGTCTGCTTTCACATCATCTAAGTGTCTGAAAAGAATGACCAATTAGAAACAAATTCTTTTTCTTATTACATGTAGTGTTAATTTTGACGATTCCGATGTTCCTTTTTTCAAGAAATTTATCACTGTAATCTAAAACAAGGATAGCTTTAAAAAAAAGCTTGTACACGGCTCGTATAGCATATTACATCGAAGTAGATGAGGCTTTATGTTAACGCTTTGAAATTTTTGCATTCAAAAACAAATAGAGAATTTTGGGTGCCCAAAATATTTTACTTTACAAAATCGGGCTCCGACAGGTCAGGCAGAAAGTTAAATTGGTGTATTAAGTTAAAGTATAATTAAAATCGGATGTTTTATATTAAAATCTAATGTGAAATCTAACAGTTTTTACAATACTTTTGCAGTTTAAACAGAAAACTGAAAAAATAAAAATACACGATACAAAGTAATAATAATAAGACATCATGAGACCCAGAATCAGATTCCAGCGAAATTTCTTCGTTTAGAGTTCCATTGAGACAATATAGATTTATAATTATCATATCGCACAAAATGTGATTGGGCTGATGTGGTTAAACAGTGGCATACAACTTGAGAGCCACATATGATGTATTACTTACACCCATGGACCTTTAACAGAATTTACTTCCATACACAAACCGAGGAAACCCTTACAACAGTGCAAAAATTGAATGAAAAGTTACAGACATAATAGATCTTTTAAACTCCGATACCACTTAATTATTTAAGATATCTTACTAGATCTTAATTTTCTTAAAACTTGTTGACAGAACGTTTATAATTTAATTGAATGTTGTCTTCTTATATATTTATCAACTGTGCGTGAGTCTATATAAAACATGGGTCGAAATATTCTAGAGACGAATACCTCAGGAAACGTTCGTACTCCGTACTTTAGCGCGGTACAGAGAGCGTCTACAAGTCTAAGCGTCAAGATGACCAAGGCCAAGGAAACTCCGGTTATTTGCCTAGTTGCTTTTGAAATAGCGATTTTGATTAGCTGCTATTTAATAATCCAATGATATTAAAGGATTGAAAAGGGGTATTCCCACACTGATTTCCTTCATCCATGAAAGAATCAATAGAGAAAGCGAGAACCACGAACTTCCGTTCAAACGGCTTAACTTGGTTTTCTTCGCCGTTTCATAGTAAATTCCTACCGTATTTCCGGCCGCCCGTGGGCGAGCCGGAATTACTGATATTGAAAGCTTGCTAATTTAAAATACAGTTAAGTCATTCAATAATTTTGGAATTCAATTTAGTACCGTAAATTTTGGTTTAAGAAATAGTGATACTACAAATTTTGATTTCAGTTAGATTTTGCTTTTAACCAAAACATCAAACACGATGCGCCGCGATTGATAATTTCGTTGAGACGTTGTTCATTGTTTATCACACCTTTAGTTATAATATCAAAATCCGCAAGGAGAATGAACAAATTTGATTGACAGCAAACATGGGGTCCAACGTAATTGGTTTTTGCGGAAAAGTAAGTGAGTGACATGTTCTGTACGGAACAAAATGGCGGAATATTTCGATATTTTGTGCATTTCTGGAGATATTTTGACCTGGTAAGTAGGTTTAAGCCACGCCTTTTGTTATTGTTTCAACATCCGCAAGGGGAATGAACAAACAGCGGCAAAACTTTGACTGACAGTGGCAAAATCAATTTGGTAGAAGCACATTTCGTTTTTAGATTACTATTACATTTGGCAAAGTAAGCCATACATTTGCTGCTATGAGCAGCCCAAATGATTGTCACACATTACGAAATCAATCGAAAACGTCACCAACTCGGATTGACGTCACTGACGTCAAATGCAGCGGAAATACGCTAAGCGTATAAACAACATGGCGTCCTTATTTCAAAGTTAGTATGAATAATAATAATAATAATAATAATAATAATAATAATAATAATAATAATAATAATGTGTGTGATTTAATGTCAAACTTAATCAAAACAAATGTGCGCCTTTGGTAAAATATATCATTAAAAATTAAAACATTTTTTCTGAATTTTGACTGTCCTGTCACAACAAGCGACTTAAAGGTTAGGCTTTTATTTGACTTTTTCGCCTCATGTACTTTTCGGTTTAGTCAATACTTGGCACATATGAGACAAAAGAATGTTGATTCAGTGTTTGCTTGCTAGCATGTCCGTTTAGTACAATAATCTGTAAAAATATTGGACCTACTTTTAAAAAAAAATTGAAGCGAATGTGACCACTGTTGTAGATAAAAATTCTTATTCCAGAAAATAAGGTATCGTATTGCTGCAAATTTGCTACACAGGGACACCTGCAGTTTACCGGTACGCAAAATTTGTCGTTGTCGACCCATAACTCCGCCTGCATTATAATTCATTTATTCATTTAACAGTTAGTTCAGAATATAGTGGTCAATGGGGGCTGCTGCCCCCACACCCCCGCTGGCATTAAATTACTAATATATAATTATTATGCGAGCTCTATGTAAACATCCGTACCGGTAAACTGCATTCTAGCCGCTACACATCATATTAATGACGTACAATATTAATATTCTATGATATTGTGTAATTAAGAAAATGGTATACAAAATAAGTGTTGTCGATGCCCAGTATTGCACCACTGATAACGTATCAGTGATAAGAGATAAGAGTGGCACCGTGTTAAACCGATAGATTTTTTTTATCTGAAATGTTGCCGGTAAACTCCACTTTTTCCAAAAAAAAACAATTGATGTGCAGAACTCAGTTCTTCGCTTTTGGAACACCATTTTCACAAGCTACAAAATGTACTTGTTAAAATAAGATGTACTTATTTTTGTCCGGATTATTTCTCACATCTGCTGGCTATATAGGATGAATATTTATAAATAGAAAGCGTCACTAACAAGTTAAGATAAGCAATTCTGAATTTTGTAAAACTGAGATTGGAAACCAGTCTCTAATCTCAAGCATCTGATTGGCTGAAATGGCGACCACCTTAATTTCTAAGAGAAAAGTCTATAATTCACTGGAAAGCATAAACTAGAAGGTTATCCTGAAACACGACCATGTTTGAAACTACTGCAGCTGATCAGCAAACGATATTTATCAACTAAACCATTGCGTAAAGGTCTTATATTATCTATTTATACTTATTGCTGAAGGGAATTTCCATACTTACAGCGATCAACAATATTTAAATATTTATTCAAAAGCGCACTAATTGATGAGCTGGGGCTTGCCGTAGATTTCCAATTGAGAATTGCAACGCACTTTAGACAATTAAACTGATTGATCTAACAGAAGAAGGATCACCAAGAGACGGCCGGGACAGCATGGGACCAAGTAATAAAAAATTATATTGACAGATTGTTAATGATAGGAGAATGTATTCTATTCCTTTTATCCCTCCTGATATAACAACAATACACAGATAAGCGGGAAATGAGTTTTACAGATAAGACGCTTAAATGAACACATGGAGTAAACGGGGCATCATTTGTTTGCATAAAGATCAAGCGGTTCCACAGGGCATCCTGCAAAAATCTGCGAGAATTTATAGGGAATCAACAACACTGTTTAAATCACACTGTCCTTAATGAAATGCTACTCCTTAAGTATATCGAGGCTTTCCGATCAACTTTGTTGGGGGGGGGGGGGGTTGTCCCGGTTTGCTCAATTGATTGCGTCGTCGGAATTGAAGGGCAAGGCGCTGTCGCCGTGGCGGTGCGGGTTCGCTCCCAGCTAGAGGCAATGTCTTTTGAAAATCACAGTAGCGCTATTTGTGCAGTGTGGCGGCCGTAAAACGTCTCCCCGTACATATAGTAAGTACTGTTATCAGTAAAATAATCCGTCACCGATGTCATGCTGTAATGATAACGTATATCAGGGCTTTCTGATCAACCTTTTTGGGAGTTGTCCCGGTTAGCTCAATTTGTTGCGTCATCGGAATTGCAGGGCTATGCGCTGTCGCCGTGGCGGTGCGGGTTCGCTCCCAGCTAGAGGCAATGTCCTTATAAAAGTTGTTAGAAAGGAAATTAGTAGCGCTTCAATATGATACCATTATTATAATTCTTGCAACAACGAAGATGTCTGATTAAAGTTTATCAAAAACAGTTGGCTTTCTCGAGTTCCGATATTTCTTCAGATTCTAGTGCAAAGCGGACATGGTGGTCGAAAATCAACGATTCATTTATCAATTAAACCGGACAAACTAAAACAATGCATTTTTAATTTTTTGTCGTAATCTTGAAAACTACTTAAATCATTCAAATTTCACTACAGGGCAACACTTAATTCATATTTTCACTGGTAAAAACGAAATTCCTTCTTAACTTATCATTTTATTGCAGAGTTTGCGTTAATTTGACAGAAAAAAAATTGCATTGCATGAAGTGGCGCCAGAAACGTTTGTTTATGACGTTTAGTCATACCCAAACTTTAACCCGAATTTGAACGTTAATTGGAAATTGCAAATTGAAAAAAAAAATAAACATGCTGATTGCGAGAAATTTAAAGGTATGTTTTATGATTTAGATGTGCATGTGCCAACGGATAAGCATACAGACTCATGAAAATGAGAAGTGAAGCCCCAAAAAAATCAGGAACTCCGAGAAAAATAAGAAGCAAACGGACAAGATTTTTCTGCGACGAAATTCCCACAAGAGACGTACAGGAATCGAAATCTCTCGGCGCGACACCAAATAAAGGGCATGACGAAACGTCATTAAATTTTGTAAGAAGAAGTTGTCCGGATCTAAAACATGTGCGAGAAAGTAATCAGGTATTGCGGCGAACTGAGGGTCGGCCGCGGTATTTACTTCAAAATGAAATTCATTATGTTCCGACTAGGCTCCATCGCTCAACTTCTGAAGGCAATTTAGAGGATCCTAACATTACCAACAACTCGGCATTTTCGTCGGACCTTAGCGTAAATTCAGCAACGCCAAACGTAAATAATTTGACAAAGAATATCTACAAACTTTGGCAAAATGGACAGTTATGTGATGTCATCATCACGGCGGGTAAACAGACATTTTACGCGCATCATTTAGTTATGGCGGCGAGTTGTGAAAATCTTTCTAAAAGCGTAGATTCGACAACACATCCCACATACCGATATGACTTTCCAAATGTTCGGCCAGAGGTTATGGAAGAAATTTTAAAGTTTTTATACACGTCACGACTTAACATTAATTCTAATAACCTGGAAGAACTGCTAGAAACCAGTCAAAGTCTCGGCATAAAAAAGTTACTTAATCTATGTACTATCTTCCTGATGAACATCACTCTTAACAATGCGATCAGAAACCGTTCAATTGCTAAGAAATTCGGACTCTCTCAAGTTGTGGTAGCTATTGATAGCTATGTTCATGAACATTTTGCAACTCTTGTTACAACATCGTCTTTTCTGAAAAGCAGCTTCCGTCTTTTGTATGACATTATTTCATCTGGTATTTTAACCGAACCTGACGAGCTTCAGATCTTCCACGCATGCGCAAAGTGGATCGGATTCAACCCACAGGACAGAATGCAGTACACTGTACCACTTATGAGGTTGATCCGATTCAATCTCATCCCAGCAACCGATATTGTATCTCAGGTTGAACCAGTAAAAATGATTTTTGATCATCCTGAATGCAAGGATATGCTTTACAACGCGTTCAGACACCACGCGCTCATTGAAACTGAAACTGGCTCAAGTAGAGGTGGATATGGCGAGTCTGTAAACGTAAAGGATTATGTAGAGGAAAAAGAAGCAATGAGTTCAGAGGGTCAACAAACTAACTACACTGAAGCTGGGTCAGAACATATTGCACCGGAAGTGTCAACGGATTATTCTTCAACTTCCGGAGAGTTTGTTGTTCAAGAAGGCGAATTTGCATATGATACCGCTGGAAGTGCTAAACCGGAAGATGAAGAGGAGGAGTGGAATACGCAAGTAAAGATGCAGCCAACTGCACAACAAGGGCCGGACACCAGAGAGTCACATGTAGTCGGAAGTTCTTGGATAAAAGTGTATCCGGATGAGGAATGGAGTACACAAGGAGAGATACAGCCAACACCTGATCAACAAGAGCCTGACACCAGAGGGCCACATTTAGAGAGAAGACGAAATTCTACTGTGCCAAACGTTGATGTAAAGATAGAATGCTACTCAGCGAAGTCCCCTAGCAGCGCAGCTTCGACGCTGCCTTCAGTTGAGAGAGTTAGCGCACGAGCAATAAAATCCAATTCTCGATCGAAACCTTCCAGAGACGAATTGACCGTCGCTCCACCAAGCAGTTTGCCATGCAAGCATAAAATATCACGTGATGACTTAGCGCAATATTCTGATTTCACAAAAGAAAGTGTTCCATCTTCTTTAAACAAATGTCAAAACGCAAAACAATCATCAAGCACTGGAACACATAAATCAGAAGAAAGGGGAAATGATAAAGTGGTTTCAGACCAAGACCATCACAAGTTTAAAATAAAACCTTCAGATATTGCTGCTTGTAGTGAAAACCTGAAATCTGCTACAAATTTAGGAAGCAGTAACTTGGGCCGAAACTCATGTCGCCGTCATAGTTTCCCACCATTCACAAACTTTATTCAGCTCTCGCCAATTAAATCAGAACCGTCTGTGGCGTCCCCGCTTTCTCCACCGACTGATCCTACAATTATATTCGTGGTGGGAGGAGGTGCGGGTAACGGTTCAGAGCACAAGATCCAAACTTTGCAACAATATGTCCCGGAGCTGGACACATGGAGTTTTAGGTCACAGATTCCGGTTCCGGTTCACCATTGCGCGGTGGCGGTTCTACACAATTACTTGTATGTTATTGGGGGCCAGTCATCTGACAGGCGTCCGGTTAAAGAATGTTACCGATTTGACATAGGGCGGGACCGCTGGGAGAGAATTGCTTCAATCAACACTGCTCGAATCCGCCATGCAGTCGTGGTACTAAATCGTAAAATATATATCATGGGTGGGGAAGACTGCATTGGCATGAGCTGTAAAACTGGAGAAGTGTATGATCCTTGGGAAAATAAATGGAAACATATAAGTGCAATGCATGAACCCCGTGCTGGTCTTTCTGCGGTAGCACATCGCAGTCGCTTGCTGGTTGCCGGCGGAATTATGGACATGGACGGAAGACTTCTTCTTGACACGGTAGAAATGTACGATCCGAGAACCAAAACATGGACATTCAGAAAACCGCTTCCGTTCGCAGTTTGTGACTCTTCACTGGTGGAGATCAGCGGGGTAGTCTATCTGGTTGGTGGCTTGATTTTGCAAGGGCAGGAGCCGCTAAGCGTCGATTCTATTTTTAGATACATATATGAAAGCGATACTTGGGAAGGCTATACGAGGCTGTACGTTCCACGACACGAAGCTATTGTCACAAGTGTTGGGTCAAAGTTGTACATTATAGGAGGAGAAAGCTCCGCAGCGCCGGGAAATCCCCTGTCAAATGTGGAGTGTATTGACGTACAGACAGACGAACGAATAACAGATATAGCTCCACTGCTATCTACGGCTTACGGAATTCGTGGCTGTGCTTTTCGTTCAGATGGTTAGATATATACTTAAATCAGACATGTCTTGAAGCTATTTGATTGTCTGGGGCCGGTTGTTGGAAAATTTGTCCGAGAGTTAAACTAACCTAGTTTTAAATTTGTGATACGTAGTTCTTACAAATAAAATATTTCTACACTTGTATTCTAAACATTTCTACACTGAAAAAAAAGTTTTGAATGATTAAAAAGAGTGTTGATAAAACTGTCTCTATTGCCTTTGAAAATTCCATTCCTGTTTGACGCGCGGATAAAAATTCAAACAACCGATCCTAGACGTTTACATTATTATGTTATGGAAAAAAATATTAAAGTTAAAAAATTCGTATTTTTCATTGTGTCCGATTTTTTAAATTAATAAAGCAGGTTCAGCGATGCTGTATTTTATTTTTTTTATTTCAAAGATGGTATTTGAACATATCTGAATGTGTTGTGACTTTTTAGACGAGTTCAAGACTGTCTCTTGAATGAAAGAATCCGCCTTCTTTACATATAAATTTGTACATGTGCTGCAGTTTTATTGACTGTCAGGTTAAGAAGGTTATGGCATACAAAATAGAAAAGTGGCATACAAAATGGAAAAAACGGCAGAGTTCCACTGATATTTTCCTTTAATTAAGAAAATAACAAACTCTAACTCTTAATTTGCCAAAAGCATAAATTATGCATTTGAGGCAAATTTTGTAAATTTTCCTGATTAACTAGAGCTACATCGATAATTATAAATTCTTACACTTTTACACTAATTTAATGCGATGGACATAATTATAAAATTTGCAGGTTGGGCGTACAGAAATAAAGAAGCAACTGTTTTGTTTTTATATTTATAATTTTCAATTGTCTAGACTTTATCATTATTTCATACTGTATACATATGATCAACCAAAGTAGGGCCCAAGATCATAAAACTAAGTTTTGAGATCAGTCTCAAATCTCAAGGATCTGATTGGCTGAAATGGCGACTGGTCGCCATTTCAGTCAATCAGATGCTTGAGTTTTGAGACTGATATCCAGATTTAGTTTTTTGATCTTGGGCATAGGCCTATACATCACAAACATTTATTATGTACGTGTTATGGTACTCACGTGGGAATTTAAAATGATGTTTTGTGTTTTTGAGGGGTTTTTTTTGTTTTTGTTTTTTTTTTGGGGGGGGGGGGGGGTTTCTTTGTATTACGAAATATACGTATGTTGGGATATATATAACGTGTTTGAGTACAAATATTTCATGAATTGCACATATAATCCCAAATTTTACAATGCAACGAAATAACAACGCAAATGCCGTAAGAAATCAAACATTTTATGGCTTAAGTAATTGACTGTGGCTTTGGTTGTATGTTCGGCAATTTGGATAAATTAGAGTTATTTCTCGAGGATTTCGTCTGATTTCGGTGATATGGACCAAAGATAATAAAACTGAAAAAAATGCAGACCAGTCTCAAATCTCTAGATCTAATTGGTTGAAATGGAGACAAATCTCCATTTCAGCCAATCAGATGCTTGAGCTTTGAGACTGATCTAAATTATGTTTCAGAGACTGTTGATTGTTCATTTTGAAAATCATCATAAAAACACTCGTAATTTAGAAAGAGACTTCAGCATCACAGTTTTGTCTCTAAATTTTGTTCTTCAATCAATTCAAACATATTATAAATGAAGCATAAATGTTAAATTTGCCATACAACTCAATAAAGCCGCTGGCTAATTGATTTTCTGTTCCAAATAAGATAGAATTATTTATTTACTAATAAATTGATTTGTGCGTTTTGGGAATTCCTGTATGTTTCCTTTGTATGTTTCAATGGCGCGAGTGGAACAATAGCGTTATATGGTACAAAGCACTGTATATAAACCGATTGTATCATCTACCGGATATAGCGCACTGATTGTCACAAAAACATAGTAAACAGTTCAAAAATGAGGAGATTTTGTATGAATTGTAATGAGAAATCCAATCGACAAATACATGTTCAACAGGCGATTCTCGTAGCACTTGTTATGAAAGACGCTGTTACCTTTTTTTATGCAATATACTTTTAAAAAATCGCTTAAATCACTCACACAAAGTACCGTTTGCACTGTGTACTGTTATAAAATCAGCGTAAATGTTTATGTTTTGACAGGTTTTGAGAGGTATTCTCATGCTAGCGATGATGAAACACATCATTTTTATTCTTACAATAATAAGAAAACCATAGCTGATCAATTAAACCTCAAAACATTAGACCAAACATGCATGTAGCTTCGACCCAGACTGTATCATTTATTAAACATGTTAACTCAATCATTTGTATGTTTCTAGTGATCTATGTGTATCAGTTATGGAGATTTTTTAAAGATGATTTTAGTATATGTTTTCGGATTTAAGAACAACGGCTTGATGTAAAAACATGTATTAAAAGTGCTTCGCACAGAAATATGATACGTTATAAAATATAAGGGCCTCGGTGCCTTTATATACTGCGGCGACACGAAACAATTGGATCTATCTGACTAAATTAGTTATTACCCAGACCGCTCTAAGAACTACAATTTACAACAAGCGATAATTAATGTAGTCCCAAAATGTTTTGGATTTGATAAACATAGTCTAAGGTTTTTTAAAGGTAACAGTTTCGAAACTCAAGGATCACGATTATAAATACATACGCAGGTAGGCGTGACATACAAACTCTGAGGCAAACCAAGTTATTTAAATACTTATATTTTAAGCTGATGATAAACCCTTTACTCACTGTACGACCAATGAAGATTATCGTCAGCTGAAACACCCATGTCATTTGATCGGAATATACAACGGTCACTTGTTTTCAGAAATATTCTAATAAATGTAATAGCAAACAGTGTTCAACAAAAACAACGTACTCTATATCCCATGGAGTAAAGGGTCAAATTGAACTTTAGCAAATGAATCAATGTCTTGTTTTCCGCCAAAGGATTGACTATCACAAAGGTCTTCCCTTGAGAGTCAGGTATGTTCCCATGCTAATTTCAGTTAAAGAAATTAACGCATTCGCTTTCTAACATATTCTCATAATACATTTATACTAGCCATTAAAATACTGTTTTAACAACTGATTTGTGTAAACTATGTGTATGCCAATTTATCGGTTACAAAAACAGTTTATAGTTTATTTCGAGGTTTGTATGAAAAATTTAACGGTCGCCCAGCTGCGTTGGGCCTGACAGTATTTTTATAAGCCTCCAAACTAACAATAACCTATATTCACTATTGTTGTATCATTCTGTTTTATTATTTTAAAGTTCTTTTCTTCGTGTTTTTGTACGCCATGATTTATTATTTCTCCAAATTTACCCGATTTGTATAGACAATATAATAGACGAACTCCTCCGTCTTACCTAAAAGCATAAACTTGATAAAATCCGCAAATTCGCATCGCCATAAGTGATACAGATTATTGGAAAATCACTCAACGAAGATCGCACTAAATGATACAACAGAAATAGGTGTGTTTGCTCTAAATGATAGTATGATAATGCTATAGATGATACAGTCATTATGAAACACACCCCTCAAACATTTTAATAATTG
The DNA here is from genome assembly GCA_038501625.1 of Corbicula japonica. Lineage (NCBI taxonomy): Eukaryota > Metazoa > Mollusca > Bivalvia > Venerida > Cyrenidae > Corbicula > Corbicula japonica. The sequence continues at coordinate 1,768,207 of JAZAYU010000055.1, forward strand.
ACACTCTCTATACATTTAAAGCAATATTGTTATGTAATAATCTTTAAATTAATGTCAGAGTCATATAACTAGTATATATTCGCGCATCAGGGCGTTTATTTGTAGAGAATAACAGTATTTTGATACAATCATGTGTGTCATTTGCCAGACCTTCTTTTGATTAAATGCAATTTTGCAAGTTTTTATCCCTATATATGCGCAAAACAAATGGTATTACAATCAATAAGGACTATACAAAATATAACGTACTTGTTTTTGTTGAAGGTACGTGAAATGATCCTAATAATTCCGTTTTCAATGTGTTATTTACGAATTGTTTATATTGCAGCCTTGCAATCAGCTTGCTATATCCGGCATATGATACTATTGGTTTTTATACAGTGGTACAAAGTACCGTTAGTTAAAAACCGAGAATATGTATAGTACTCAAAATTTAATAGGGATCGCATTCAGTTTTATCCCGAATTATTGCCCCTACCAAGTTTCAACCACTGTTCCACTTCAACAGTTTGACGGCTCATTCCCTTTGTGGCACAAAGCTGATATCAAGTGAACAAATTTTCAGAATCACAGCAAATATGTTACATTTATAACTTGATGTAAGAATAAACACAATCTTTTAGTGATTCTTATCAAATTTTGAGTAGTATATTTTGCGACGTTAGAGTCCGTCGGAAGAGACAACAAATAAATGAATATAAATAATCTTGTACTTTAAATTAACCAGTAGTGTTTAAATTTTAAAACGAAATCATATAAATAATATAAGTATGTTTCTTCTGCGTCCAGCTTTTTACAAGTAAACCAAAAAAAAGGCTAAAATAAATAGTTTTTGATATTATTAGAATTCAATTTGAAAGAGCAAGCTGTATAATCAAAATAAAGTATCTTACTTGTGCATGCCGACGGTAGACATTGTCATACAGCCAAACTGATCGTTGTATTAGACACTTCAACAGGCTCCAATGATATTGGTTTTTGAATGCAGATGACAAAGCAGCAAGCGTAAATCATGTGACCTTAGGGGCGGGGCGTCATTTTATCTGGAGACGCTAACATTGCAAAAGGCTGAAAACCTAAAATGTTAAAAAATGAATTTAAAGAAAAATAGTTGTCGGCGAGATTTAAATACAGAAATGCATTCATTTATGTCTGCATTTGCATACGATTTAAAAGAAATAATTTACTTATTATATATTAAAACACGTCATAAAACGAAGGGAAAAATGCCACTTTTACTCAGAAATTCACGTACTATATGCACTCTTCAATACTCTTTAGGCATTTGAGTACGTATTTCTGTAATGTGTTTAAGAAATACAGCAAAATGTTTTGCAATTGAAACCAAAAGAGATATTTGCTCGAAGTACTAAAACTCCTAACACTATTTTGACGAATCTCCACACCATATTGTAGATTAGGCCTAGAACAAGCTGCTACAGAGTTTGACACAGGGTTTATGACAAAGAATCCAGACTGGCCTGGTCAACAACTACTAGTGGTAGTTTGTTCCAAAATACGATGATTGCGGGGAAGAAACTATTTTGAAAGATGATAGTGCGTCCTCAGGTTTAGCTGTGTCCTCCGGTGATCTTGGCGTTGATGAATCAAGGATCTGGCTCAGTGGTTATAAAACTGAGAATGGAAACCAGTCTCAAATCTCAAGCATCTAATTGGCTGAAATGGCGACTGGTCGCTTGCAGACATTCCACATAATGATTGTAGTTGAGGATTAACCCTTTCCTTCATAGATACACGTTTATTACATCCGTGCCGTCTGATCAGGATCTAAACTGTTCACTTTTTGATTTGTTAGGTTATTTCTGACCAGAATGCGACCAGTGCAGATCCTGATCAGACAGCATGGATGTCCTGGCTGCTCTTGATCTACACTGGTTGCCTATGCGTAAAAATGCGTATATATGGAGGAAAGGGGTTAGATATAGAATATTAGTTTGTTTCAAAGAGAATGTAAGTTCTAGTTTTATCAAGTGTAAACCTCATTAAATTTTAGATAAAAGTCGTTTGAAAGGGGTATAACTCAAAACACAGCAGATGTTATCAGTACTGTTGTCTGAAAAATCTTTGATCATGCAGGTGATATAGTCCAAGTATCCAACTGATTTCCAAGTTATAAGCAACATTTAAGTTGTTTTTAGGTTAAATCTATTTGAAAGGGAAATAACTAAGAGATATCACTTGTTGTCTGAAAAAGCTTTGTCTGAGATTTGTTCATGCACATCAAATATTTCAAGCATAAAGCCAATAGGACAAGTACTTTCCAAGATTTAAGCTACGCAAATTGGAGGTTTAATTACAAAAAAAACACAAGCAAAATCAATCAGGTGTTATCATTCCTATATTCACATACAGCCTTGTTCAGACAGATGACACATTCCAAGTATTTGCTCAATAGCACCAGTACTTTCAAAGTTATATTCAACATTAAGTTTCGGGTTCAGGTTAAGGAGTACCAGACAACACTGCTCCAGGACAGCTGGCGGTGGACAATAGGATCCCTATATGTCTACATGCTGTGGCAGGTGACACAGAAAAGCAGGTATGATGCCTTTGATGTAATGACAAATTCATTGCAGATTTCATGACTTATTGATATAATAAAGACTTTTTCACTAAAAACAACAATGGAAAGAAATATAAAGAAGTTTTTATTTTGACAAATGTAAACTTTATCACAGACAAAAACACAGTAATTGTGACTACATACGTTGCAGATAAGCATTAATTATGCAAATAAAAAAACTAATACAATGAAAGTAAATATATATTATTCATAACTTTCTAGACTAGTGATTTCTTTCTAGATTTTGAGAATTAACCTCCTTAAGAAATACCTACGAAACTTGTTACAGGTTAAAAAAAATCAAAACTACTATAACTAATGTTCCCAAAATAGGATTATATGTTAGTTTATCTAGTAAGGTTAGCTGGTTTTTAACCCTTTCCATAATATAATTATACTCCATAATGGCATGGGCAAACAGTGTAGATCCATTTTGGCTGGCACATCTGTACCGTCTGATAAAATCTAAACTGTTTGATTTTTTATTTATTAGGTTATTTTCTTACCAAAAAGCTAACAGTGCAGATCCTGATCAGAAGGCACAAATGTGCTGAATGACCTGGTTCTACACTGTTCACACAGGCAATTAAAGTAGTTTATATGGAGGAAAGGGTTAAATGAATTCATATTTTAATGTTTGCATAATCACCTAGTCAAATGTTCATGTTACATGTACAGTCAAACAACAGAATTGCCTTTTTACGCATGTACAACCAGTGTAGATCCTGATGTACCGGCTGCCGTAAAGGTGTGTAATGGAGGAAAGGGTTAATATCCAGTATATTTCAGGGTAACAAGTAAGATTTACAATGTATTTAGATACATGTAGGTATCCCCTTACTCAATATACAGTTTTATCACATCTGAGATCAGTGTAAATCAGCCAGCAAATTTGTGTCATTTGATGGTACAGATATGCCAGCAGATCTGGATCTACAGTTTGACAATGGGATAATAGCCATATCCCATGCAGTAAACAGTTATTCAGTGAACATGCAACAAACAACCTTCCCAGTATGAACAGCAGGGCTGGAGGTTAAAAAACTGAGATTGGAAACCAGTCTCAAATCTCAAGCATCTGATTGGCTGAAATGGCGACCAGTCGCCATTTCAGCCAATCAGATGTTTGAGATATGAGACTGGTTTCCATGCTCAGTTTTATAACCTTGGGCACAGAACACTGGGCTTCCATGTGTGTATCTTGTTTCGACCGAATTCCTAATCAACTTCACAAACATTCGAGAAAACCAACAACAGCATTTACAGACATGTGAATTAGCAACCTGTAGTATAAACTTTTGACAAGTTGATATCAGATCACAATAACTAAACTCTTCCAGCATGAGAATATATAGGCCTTCATTTACAGCATACTATTAAATAAAAGATGACATAAAGGAACACTGTTTTTCAATAAAAATGAATATGAGACAGAAATAAACCAGTTCATACACACATGCATACTGTACTAATGTTTCCAGTGAAACAAGGTCCACAGCTAGTTCACACCGTAGTACAGTAAAACCTCTCGTTAAGACCACCTGGCTAATAAGACCACTATTCTGATGTTCCATTTAACAGTTTTGCACTATTTTCTACCCAACAACACCAATCGTACGGGCCACGAATTTACAGGAATAACGCATTTGAAAACAGACGAAAAACGAGGAATTACTGGAGAAAGTCCAATAAGCAGTGTTTAATAAACGTTTTTCTAAGAAAAAAATGACAATAACACCATTATTTGTTTTCAAATTTTATGAAATAAAGTGAAATACGGAAAATTGTTTCGTTATCGATATTTGTTTACATTAGTTACAATGGCTTCTGGAAAGTAGTTCTGTCACTAAGCTGGTGGAGTTACGGATGAGAGGTCTCGTCGGATTGGACGACGGGTGTCCTCGGACTTTATGGTAAACTTAACACGGAGCAAGCAATATCGGGTCGGTGACCGATATGCGAAACAAATATCATCCCGGCGGGTATAGGAGCTTTAGCATTAGGGTGCATGATAATAAGACCCACTTAAAAGACCACTTTTTCCCAGTCCCAATGGTGGTCTTAATGGCGAGGTTTCACTGTATTAAAGAAACATAACATGAGAAAATTCAGACTGTAAATAAATTGCTGCTATGTCGTTAACAAAGAAAAAACTTGAGTTGACACATTTTCATACGTGTATTTACTGATAAAAGATGACCAACTTTCCAATCTTTTGAAATGATGTCAAACATTCTGACTAACTTCATAGATATAATCATAATTATAGTATTTTAAGAGTTTTCTTTTATTAGAAAGACATTCCAAAATTGTCTAAAACATCCTGAAGAAAAATATTTGTCCTCCTTAGATACACCATTAATGCATGGGTGAACAGTTTAGTCTAGATCCGTGCCATATGATTACGATCTAAACTGTTCGCTTTTTGATTCATCAGGTTATTTCTGACCAAAATTCGACCAGTGCAGATCCTGTTCAGATGGCACAGATGTGCCAGCTGATCTGGATCAACACTGGTTGAACATGCGTAAAAATGCATATATATATGGAGGAAAGGGTTAAGAAAGATTTGTAACAATTTGCAATTTCTTATTGCATTTGCAAAGGTTTTCTTTGATTTACCTGGGAACCTGGTTTCTGACTTTTTAAGACAAAAACATTTAGAAACCAGGGCTCTCACTTGAGGGAGACTTGGGAGAAGTGGTGTCCCAAAAGTGACCAGACTTCCCCCATTTTGAGCAATGGGAGAAGTCATTTTATACAGACTATGTATGGAAATAATGCTTCTGACTGCAAACTTCTCCATAATTTAGTAAAATAATGATGAAAACTTCTCCCTGATTTGCAAGTCTAGGGTGGGCCCTGGAAACAGGTCACTAATAATCAAATAAAAAATGTGGTGATGAAAACTGTAGACGTGAATGTTCTAACAAACATAACAACTCCAGAAACAAAAACACCTCATCTTGAAGTGTTATCTTACTACACAGACAATTTTTACAAAACTTTTTTATGATCTCTAAACCTAATACACCATGGATATGGCTTTAACCCTTTCCTCAATATATACACATTTTTACGCGTGTGCGGCAAGTGTAGATCCAGATCAGCCGGCACATCCATGCCTTCTGATCAGGATCTGCACTAGTCGCTTTTTGGTCAGAAATAACCAAATAAATCAAAAAGCGAACAGTGCAGATCCTGATCAGACAGCACGGATGTTCGCCCATGTCATAAAGGTGTGTATATGGAGGTAAAGGTTAATCACATTATGTGACCAGTGTTGCCTTCACATCCATGCAGTCAGATTTTGATATACATTGCTCACTTCTTGATCAGATATCACCTAGTGAACCTAAATGCATACAGTGCATATCCTGATCTTGATGTAGTGGCTGATCTAGATCTGGTTGAAGGTTATAAAGCTGAGCAAGGAAACCAGTCTCAAATCTCAAGGATCTGATTGGCTGAAATGGCGACCAGTCGCCATTTCAGCCAATCAGATGCTTGAGATTTGAGACTGGTTTCCATGCTCAGTTTTATAACCTTGGGCACTGCACTAGGCCATATCCCATGGAGTAATAGGTTAAAACATCAGTAAACTCAAGATAATAACACCATTCTCAACACACTAGCATACCAGTCAAATTCTTATGACCCTTTTCATGGACACTGTTAGTGTCTATATTTGTTACTGACCTTTAGCCAAAATTAAATGCAACTACATCTTACATGCACTGTTTGTCTTATTACTATGTAACAGCACAGCTAGATAATAAAGGCACACTTTGTAAACCAGTTCCCAATTCAAACCGGTTTTGTAAAGCAATATACATTAGCTGTAAAATATCCAAGCTATAACTGCACAAAAAATGCAAATGCATTAAACTGAGCAAGTTTTAATTCTCTCATATCTGGCTATGCTTCAATTCAACACTTCTTTTCAAGCCTTCACTCCTGCATTTTATCCCATGTGCAAACAGTGTTGATCCAGATTTGTCGGCACTTCTTACTACTTCATAGTCAGAAAATCATAACCTAACGATTAAAAAGCAAACAGCTCAGATCTTGATCAGACAGCACAGAATCTGATGTGCCAGCTGATCTGGATCTGCACTGTTCCCATTGCCAAAAAGAGGCATATATATGGTTTAAAGGGTTAAGTCTCATCGCTGCCATAAACACATTTTCTATCTACATGAAAGCACAAGGTGCTTTGTTTATTTTTCATCTGTATTTTTCTGGGTTCCAGGCTGACTTGGGACGTGGTTTTGATCGTTTCTTGGACTTCTTTTCGGATGCTGGTCGAGGGATATGAATGGGTTGCCATGGCATTGGATTGTAGAAGGACGGTACAGGATAGGCACTGGTGTCATGGTAACCTGAAAATACAGGAAAATTCTTGATTATTCATATTACTGTATTTAAATACTCTTAATTAATGTTCAAATTGTCTTATTTTATATGTTTCAAATGTGCTTTAAAGTTTTTTTAACAAAAACTGGCATGCAACCTTGCAACATCAAAACTAAGAAAAATATTTAAAAGTAAATGTTAAATTCCATGATGATGCAATATTATTTTACCCATTTAGTGCTTAGCACACAGCATTTGTCTCCCTCACAATCAGTTCAGACACATATCTGCCTGCTTGTCAGCACAGCCCATTTGTTAACCCTTTCCTTCATATTTAAGCATTTTTTAAGCATGTGCAACCAGTGTAGATCCAAATCAGCCAGCACATCCGTGCCATCTGATCAGGATCTGCACTGGTCGCATTTGGTCAGAAATAACCTAATGGATAAAAAAGCAGTTTAGATCCTGATCAGATGGCACTGATCATGCTGACGTGCCAGCTGATCTGGATCTAAACTGTTCTCCCACGCAATAAAGGTGTATCTATGGAGAAAAGGGTTAATTAATCTGTAAAAGACCTCCATAAACAATAAATGATCTGGTCTAAATGACAGAAATGGGGCCCTTTGCAGAACACCACAGGATTCAACAGGTAATTCAGGACTGCTTTTTTATGAAAAAGAAAAACCACCCAGTCATGATTAAGCAAAAAACATTTTATTTCAAATTTATTTCATATTTCATATATATGACTTCAGGTTAAGTAAGTTTTTATTTCAATGCCTTCTATTTCAGAAAAAAATGCATTTTTCTTTTAAATTATCCATGTACATGTACATGTATATCCAGTAAGTAAAGTTAAGTAAAATGCATTTTATTTCATAGCCTTTAGATTGAGAAAATTGGATTTGCTTTCAAATTATTCTAAATATACATACTAAATTTTTGATTCATAGAAAATATATTTACTTTCAAATTTTCTTAATATATATTCAGGTTAAGTAAAATGCAGTTTTATTTCATAGACTTTAGATAAGGAAAATTTCATTTTCTTTCAAATTATTCCCATAAACCAGATCTTAGCTTATCTACCTTTCTGACCTCCACTCTTAACATTTCAATCAAGCAGCCAATTATTTAACAATTTCTAACAGAGAGGGGACTAATTTGATAGCCTAATGTAAAATGGAGATAAATATTTGATATTTCATTGACGGCTTTCACGCTTCAGTAATGGCCTTTCAATTCACTGCCGCATAATGGCTACCTGGTTGCCACGATAAATAAGTCCCTGGTAACAATGAAAGTCAACTCCTGTGTTTGATCTTGTCGTTTGCGATAATTTTATTCTTCAGTTTTAACCAGGAAATCTTATATCCTATTGTAATTAACCTGTGAAATTTTACCCTGGACATAAAACAAAAGGTATTGCTACTTGTTGTATCAACTTTCAGGCTTCAAGCATATGATTTAAAAGATATTAAAGGCTTTAGATAAGCTTGTAACTTAACCTTTAATCTGACTTTTACAGTAGCAGATTTAATTAATAAAGAAAATGAGATTACTTAATTGAATTAAATTAAACTTGCTTGGTTGAATTAGTTGATCACATTCAGAACATGTTCTGCTTCTGATGATATGAAATCAATTTATTTAATAACCCGTTACTTCATATATAGGCATTTTATCACATGTGCAAACAATGTTCGCATTTTGTTCAGAAATAACCTGATAAATCAAAAAGTAAACAGTGCAGATACAGATCAGATGGCACAGATGTGCTGGCTGATCTGGATCTACACTATTCACCCATGCCATAAAAGCATATAATTATAAGGAGGAAAGGGTAAACGTCTCTGATGCTTGTGTTCATGTTATGACATGAAAACAGAAGCAATATCCATGAGACCGTTAACAATGGATCAAAGATAATCATACCGAGGGACAATATTTAATTCATTATACACTTTATCTGTGGAATAATACCAGTGTCCTTGATCATTATTTTAATCTGTTTAATGGCTAAAATTTATCACATGTGAATTCTCGCAAGTACACTGTAGGTTATTTTACCACTAGATCGGTCAATGTTCTTCTAGTTGCTATGATGAATATACAGCATAGAAACCATCTTTCTACTTAACATTTAACTTCATGATATATGGCTGTTATCCAATGGGGAACATTTCAGATCAGCTAGCACATCTGTGCAAACCGATATGGATCTGCACTGGTCACATTTTGGTCAGAAAAAACCTAATGAAAATATAAGCAACCAGTGTAGATCCTGTTCAGATTGCAAAGATGTGCCAGTTGATCTGGATCTACACTATTTGCCCACGCAATAAAGGTGTGTTAATGGAGAAAAGGGTTAATCCTTTACTTCACAAGATATGTTATCCCATAGGGCAAACAGTGTAGATCCAGATCAACTGGCACACAGATGTGTGCTGTAATTCCTGTTTGAATTATATAAAAATAAACTTAATTTAGATTATTCACCTAGGATGGAAAACTCCAAGGTATACCAAGCCCTCTGTGAGGGTAATGAAGAGGAAGTTATCAAGCTCCTGAACGACACAGACAACACAGATGAAGATTACAATGTCCGAGACAAAACCGGCAAAACTCTTCTACACATTGCTGTACAGAAACTCAAATCCGTTCAAGTGTTCAAGTCACTCCTGAGCAAAGTGGACTTCAGTGTGCGTGATGAAGATGGTATTTCTGCAATTGAACTGCTTCTGGATGATGAAGAGTTTCCTGATGAAGGTGAAACTGTTGTGCGTGAGTGTGTGAAGGAGAAGATTCTGGGTAGTAAGAAGGAAGACCTCGAGGGGCTACTGATGAGAGGATGGCTGGATATGTGGCTCGCAGATGATGATAACATAGACGATGATAAGGAAGATGTCAAACAGTTTTGTGCTCAACTTCCACAGGAAAAGGTACAGCATATACCTACTTTGTGTGTAAACAGTTCAACACAAAAATTCTATAACAGAACTTTACAAGCATATTCTCAAAGCTAACATATCTTCCTAACCAAATAATTTAAATTGAGAAACAACAGGGTACCATTTGATTCGGGAGATGACCCTTAAATTCTTGAAATTTAAAAAAAACAACTCATTTGATTCTTCTTATTTTAGTTGATGGGTCATTTTTTTCCTTAATAATTTTATTAGTGGTTATTTTGGCTATTAATTAAAGGAAATTTAAGCTAAATTGAGATAGAGGAACCCAGACACTATCAAAAAAGATGTCTTAGAAAGAATTGCCTTTTTAAAGTCTACAAGTAAAGGTTGCAATAAGCCTACAAATGTTTGTTCCACTAAATATGTACAAGCTGTATTAATTTACTTTATATTATTTCAGCCTTTACAATTCTATAATATCTTTCACAGACCAAGGTGGTGAGCTTACACAAGGCTATTGAGGAAAACCTCTGGGAGAAAGTCAAAGAGCTTCTGGAAGATAAGAAACTGATCCAAGCTGCTGACAGAACTGGACTTCCTGCTCTATGTAAAGCTGTCATTTTAGGACAAACAGAAATAGTAGAGGGACTGGTCAAAGACTTTCCAGACATGCTCAGTGTCACTGACAATGTAAGTTCCATCTGTTATCCTTAAACCCTAAAAGTAATGGAATGGACTCACCTTTTGATAAATTATGGCCAGTCCATTCATAATATCAAGGGTTTATTTTACAGAAATTTATTTTACAGAAATATACTAACAGATTTGATTTTCTCCTTGCATTGCCTTGATCAAGGCTGACTGAATAGTGCAATTCACATTGATCAATAATTCAATAATTGTGAACATCTTCATATACCTGTAGATGCGTTTATTAACAGTATTGCTGCATCATAAGCTATATACAGCTGGTAACCATGCATTTCAACAACTGTGTGTCCAGTGCAGATCAAGATCAGCCAGCACATCTGTGCCATCTGATCTGGATCTGCACTGGTCACATCTTGTTCAGAAATAACCTAATAAAGCTAAAAGAAAATAGTGTAGATCTTGATCAGATGGCTCAGATGTTCCAGCAGATCTGGATCTACACTGTTGGCCCATGTGATAAAGGTGTATTTATGGAGAAAAGTGTTAAGATATTTGGTTATGATTGACAGATGGGTAGAACAGCACTGCATCATGCTGCTGGCAGGAGAGACGCTGGACACCTCTACAAGATTCTCACCGAGGCTGGTGCTGATGAAGAGGTCAAAGATCTTGTATGTATTATTATGTACTACGTGTAACTTAATTGGTATGCCAAGAAATGATCTTTTGTTTTTACTAGACTTCCTACAGAAATATAATTTGAAGTTGGTTAACGTCAGTTAAAAATACTGATACTAAAAAAAAATATTTCAATATAATTAAAGCCATGTCAAGACGGAACCAATCACGATTTTGTAGACTTAATGCAGCAACAGTGTACCTCATACAGAATCACAAGGAAGCAGGATCAGTTTTGTTCTAAACTCTCTAAATTTCTTTCTTGCTCTTAGAATGGCCTCACCCCCAAAGAGATCTATGAGAATCCCGAGTTACTGCCAGGGGAGAGAACTGCTGCAAGACTGCAGGAAATGTTGAAGAGGCCAGTACTGACAACAAAGAGGAAGAAACAAGTAGCACAAGAAGAAACAGAACAGCAGACATCTGCTGAAACACCTGCTGAAGGTAACGAGAAAGTTACAAGTAAACATTCATGTTGCCTCTCAGTATACTTTTGGTCATACATAAATCTTCCTCAATTTCAAACAGTCTAAGTCTTATGAAACAATCTTGTCATTACTTCTTCGGGAATATGTGCTACAGCTAGTTTTTATTATTTAAATGGAATAAGAAAGTGTAATTCTTTCTTGTCTCCTGTGATTTCAAAAGGGTCACTCTCCATTCCTTATTTGCCTAAGCCTTTTAAGGGAACATAAAGTTTTATTGTATGTTCTGTAACAAACAAATTTGTTTCATTTGAAAAAATTCTCAATTTTACTCCACCATTATAACTTTTAGAGGCTAAACCAGAGACCCCCAAACCTGCCACACCCGCTGCTCCTCCAAAACCCAAGGAAGACCCCAACAAACCGGTGCAGATGTATATCTCCCCAGATGTCCGCCCAAACCCTCCACCCACCACAGTGGATGGCAAATATGTGGCAGAGCATCTAGGTCATGCCCTCACCATGGCACTGGCTGATATAGCCGAGCTTAGACCCTGGGACCCCATTGAGTATCTGGCACAATGGCTCTACAAGTACCAAGAAACTGTCAACCACAACAAAAAGGTATTTATTGTTATTCCACATACTCTGTTAATTTTCAATAAAACTAAGATTTTAAGGGATAATTTTTGGGGGCTAATGAAAATAAACTGCCTTTTATCTAGTGTTCTACATTGTCATAATTTCAAGCAGAATATATAATATCCTTCAAAATTTGTAACAACAAAAGCAAATGATAGTCTTTAAAAGAAATCCTGCAATATATTGACACTTAAATCCAACCCATGTGTACATTAAGGCAGTATGATCACTATCTTCACTCTTTGCTTCCTAGTGAAACATTACCTAATGCATCTTACAGCCCAAAGTATAGCTCCAGATCAGTGCCCAAGGTTATAAAACTGAGCAAGGAAACCAGTCGCCATTTCAGCCAATCAGATGCTTGAGATTTGAGACTGGTTTCCTTGCTCAGTTACCTTCAGCCCAGACAGCACAGATGCACAAGCTCATCTGCATCTGCAATGGTCACAGATGGGATAAAACCCTCATCCAGTTCCAGATCAGGCAGCACATCTGTGCCATTTGATGAGGGCCCAAGATCATAAAACTAAGTTTTGAGATCAGTCTCAAATCTCAAGGATCTGATTGGCTGAAATGGCGACTGGTCGCCATTTCAGCCAATCTCAGATGCTTGAGATTTGAGACTGATCTCCATATTTTGTTTTATGATCTTGGGCACAGGAGCTAAACTGTTTGCTTTAAGATTCATTCTGACCAAGATGTGACCAGTGTAGATCCAGATTAGATAGCACAGATGTGCCAGTTGATCTTGATCTACACTGCTCGCACACTTGTTAAAAGGTGTATATATGGAGTATAGGGCTAATATCTAAGAATTTTTATTTACTATTATCTATTCAAAATAATGTCCCCAAATATGAATATAAATTGAACATTTCAGCAACAAGAGGTGTTGACCCAGATCCGTGAAGAGGAGGCAGCGAGGAAGCACGAGCGTGAGGTGAAGGAGAAGAGGAAGGTGGAGCTACAGCGGCTGCAGGAGGAGGAGCACAGGAAGCAACAGGCTGCTGAGGAGGAGAGAAAGAGGAAGGAACAAGAGGAAATACAGAGAAAGTAACTATACACTTCTGTCTAATATTACACAACTGAGTCATCTGTTTCTAATGCCACTTAACAATTTACTCCATATATACATGTTTTAAAGAATGTGCTACCAGTGAAGATCAAGATTAGCTGGAACATCTGTGCCCTTTGATCTGGATCTGCACTATTCACATATTGGTCAGACATAACCTAATGATTCTCAAAGCAAACAGTGAAGATCCTGATCAGACAGATCAGATATGCCAGCTGATCTGGATCTACAGTGTATGCCCACACAATGAAGGCTAAAAACCATAGCAATTCCTTAGTTTTCTGGTAGACTGATTACGGTAATAGACACATCTTTTTATCTTTGTTAATATTAAGTTGTGCTAAAATGGCTCTTGGCAACATGGAAATGTGCAACATGGGATATAATCTTCATTTTCAATATAAGCTATGAATATGTTCAATGCTACAGAATGTGCATGTCATGTTTGGTGGCTTTCAAGCTCCGTTTTCATCAACTGATATCATTTAATTCGCCCAGAAGCCATAAATTGCATTTTCCCAAAAGCATTAATGCATGCAACTTAATGATACTTTAATACTGCAGTGCAAGATTAAATTTTACTAATGCTTTGAACTAGTGCATTTACTCTATTGCAAAATACACAAAAAATTAAACCCAACATTTGTTAACATTTTCATATTTTTGTTATAGTCTTTCTGTTTTTTTTTTAGTGCTTCATACAGGACTTTTTTCACAGCTTATTGGAAAGGGCCCATGCCCTATAAGTTCTTCTCTAAAGGGGAACAAAAAAACCTGATGTAAAGTTACTTTTTTGGGAAAAATGCATGATTTTAATTTTTTAAAGAAATTTTCTGAGAGGAAGGCGCTCATAAACGGCACCTTCTATAGAAGGAAAAAATACCTGTCACATCAAATTTAAGCAGTGATGAGCTGAACTGTGTATTTGTTGTTGTAGAGCAAAGGAAGCGGCTCTCTCACAACAACCAGGTCTGGAAACTGTCATGGAAGACAAGGAGGAAGATGAAACACCCAAAGAGAAATCTCACAAAGACGAGAACGGACAAACAGAACTACACAAGCTGGCAGCCCAGTCCGGGGCAGACCTGACCACCCTGCTCAACATGGGCTACAGTCCTGCTGACAGAGACTGCAACAACAAGACAGCCCGAGATATAGCAGTAGAGAGCAAAATACAGGAGAATGTTGAAGCCATTGGTGAGTTACTCAGCAGTCAGGGTTTAAGGTTATAAAACTGAGATTGGAAACCAGTCTCAAATCTCAAGCATCTGATTGGCTGAAATGGCGACTGGTAGCCATTTCAGCCAATCAGATGCTTAAGATTTGAGACTGGTTTCAAAACTCAGTTGTATAACCTTCAGTCCAGGATTTCAGGTGTTTCTGTCAAACAATTAACTTTAACATTTGCCTTAAGCAACTGTACACATTATATACTGTGATATTACATATTTTTCCTAGAGATGAATTTTGCTGCATAAGATGCAAATGATATTTTCCTGAAAGCGTCAATTCACATGTTTTTATTATTCCCATAGGGTAAGCTATTACATAGTTACATGTCACAAGGGTCTGTGTTTTCTTGCTCATCCTAGTGGAAAATATGGGAAAATGAAACCCGCTCCAAATATGATACCTCAGTAGATGTTGATCAATGGTAATTTTTTAACCTTTACTCCACAAATATATCTCAATTGCTTGGGCAAACAGAGTGAATCCAGATTAGAGGGCACATCTGTGCCATCTTATCTGGATCTACACTGTTTTCTTTTAAATTCATTAGGTTATTACTGTCCAAGATGCACCCAGGGCAGAATCTGAACCGACTGCATAAATGCGCCAGCCGATCTGGATCTACACTTTTCGCACAAGCATTAAAATTCTTGTAATTATATTGAGTAAAAGGTTAAAAAACAAAATGACATTAAAACATTACCACACATTTTGTAGTGCAATAACAGTATATCTATTAGACTTTCATAATTCAATTGTACATACATGTATACTATTTTTGCAGTAAGGTGACGATATATCATCAGTAACATGACATCATTTCATTTCGCAGACAAGTATGTACACAAGCTGATCGAGATGGAAGAGTTTAATGCTATCCAGGATCTCTTGCTGGCAGGCTATGATAAATTTGATGTTGTCCTCGACAAACTCAAAGAAAAAACTACCAGTCTATCGGAAGAAACACAGACCTTCCTTAAAGAATTACCAGAATTTCAGGTACATGAGTACTGTTCTTGTTGCTTGTTTTTAATAAATGTATGAAATTTCTAAAAAAATAAAATAAACACTGTCACTTCAAAGTTGATTCCGCCCTTTAAAATGGTTCAAGTTATATTTGAGGCCATGAAATAATGTTTTATGTTAATGCTGTACATGTACTTGGAGCACACAACATTATGAATTCTCTTGGGTGTGACATAGATAAGAAATAAGAGCTAGGTTGCATTATGACATAGCAACAAATGATAGAAACTGCAGTACTTGTTCTAAAATCATTCAAAATATCACCTTGGGCACATTTTCTCACATTAGACTTATTTCCTAATAAAATTCACATTTTCTGACATTATGCACAATTTCCTGATATAAGTCATATTTTCTCACATTATGCACACTGTATGGCACATTTTTCAAGTTGGGCAACTGTGCATACATTGATATAAAATTAATCAAAATTTTGAATTAACAACCTCACTATCAGCATATGTATCTTGAATGGCATTGCATGTGTTTTATAAAAATGCTCTCAACAACTTTCTCTCCTTTACCCTTTACTCCACAGATACTTCTTTACTCCTTAGAGGACTAGTGTAGATCCAGATCAGATGGTACAGGATATGTGCTGTCTGCAGGACCTACATGTACACTGTAAGATAGCATGGATGTGCTTTCTGATCAGGATCTACACTGTCTGCCTAAAAAATTGAACAGTGCAGATCCCGATCAGTCAGCACATCAGTGAATCTGATTTTGATTTCCTTAGGTCATTTCTTTGTCAGAAAACCTATTGAAACTGAAGCTTATAGTTTGAATCCATGGAAGTAAATGGTAAAAGTCTACAGATCTGTATGTTGTTTCTAGGAAAGAATTAGTTCAGTGTTTAAAGCTGTACAAACAGAAGGTTTGCGTGATCTGAACCAAGCTTTGGAAAGGAAGAAGCTCGCACTCGCCAAGGATGTTAACGGTCGTTCACCTCTACATTTAGCAATCCTGGTAGGACACAAAGAGGCAGTTGAACATCTGGCAACCCATTTTCCTACAGCTCTAAGGGCCAAAGATAATGTAAGCCAACAGTATCATGAATATTTTACTCTTTTTTTTCCAAAACTGATCAGAATTTATGAATATTTTGTAACAGAGTTGGTTTTAATTGATTCATGAGTGTGTTCCAGATAAGAAGCCAACAAAGTATTGAATATGAACAATAAATCTAAATCTTGTTTTTGTTTTTGTACTGTTATGATAGGAAATAAAATGTAACTTTCTCATATTACTTGATAACTATCTTTTAAAATTTTTAAAACACTAAAATTCTTTTGCCGAGCATGTTATGAAAGTGAAGAAAGAACCCACTGATTTGCTCTTACAGCTGGAGAGAACACCTCTTCACTACGCTATGGCTGTATCGGACGAGATGGTAAAGATACTAGAGAAACATGGTGCAGACACTCTCGCAAAAGATGTGGTATGTACTGTATAATGTAATCATATCAGTTTCAGGAAGCATCTACACACTAGACACCAGTCATATTTAGCATTACAATTTTTGTTATTTCATTGTAACTGTCTTCTAGAACTGTAACTCTTTCTTAACTATATCTTAAACTTTTTGTGAGAAAGTCTGACAGACAAACAGTTAACCTTTCACCATGGTTACAAATTACATTTTATATTATTTTTATCCCATGCGGAACCAGTGCCCAAGGTTATAAAACTGAGCATGGAAACCAGTCTCAAATCTCAAGCATCTGATTGGCTGAAATGGCAACCAGTAGCCATTTCAGCCAATCAGGTGCTTGAGGTTTGAGACTGGTTTTCATGCTCAGTTTTATAACCTTGGGAACAGTGTAGATAAAGATCAGACTGCACATTTGCATAGACTAATCATGAAGGTTAATTCTCACCAATAAACAGGATAACTTCTGACCAACAAGAAGCAAACTGTTTAGATCCAGATCATACCGCATGTATGTGCAGTGAGATCTGGATCTACACTGGTCGCACATGCATTAAAAAACCTTTACATGGAGTTAATGATTAATCCTCTACTTTTTTTCTTGCACAGCGACAAAGAGCTCCATCCTACTACAAGGAACACCAAGATGAAATCACAGTCATGAAGAGTTCCCTGACTTCTGTGTTCACTGGCACACAGGAGCAGTCACCAGAGGAAACCAGTCAGCAGGAAGCTTCTGAGGGAACCAGTCAACAACAAGCGGATGATGGAACCAGTCAACCGGAAGCTCCAAGTGAAAACACACAACAGGAAACTAGTGAATAAACCAGACTTGCAGAAATGGGTCAACAGGAGTAGCAGCAGAGCAAAGAGACTGACTATACCTTTAAATCTTAGAAACAATACATTTTTTTTCCTTTTACTAGAAAAACTGGTAATCCACTTTCATTTTAATTCATTAAAAATTAAATTTTTAAATGAAGGAATACAGTGAAGTAACTTAGGACATGTATATGTAACTCAGGTGAAAATCTTCAATATTCTGTGCCAAAATTCCACTCTACACAAGCCAAAAAAACTTTTACAAATTCCGTTTGTTTCTTATTATTATGTAACAATGCATTTATCAATATACATGTATTTTCATTGTGTAAAGGTGTTTTCACTAGTTAGGTAGATATAACTTGGTGTTTTAATACTGTTTATTTCTTCAGTGTAACTGATTTTACTTTTTACGCAATAGGCATATATGTGTATGTTTTAATAACCCATAGATGCTGCTAACTTTGTTATTCACACAAACTTTACTGGTTAACAGTGAATTTTTACCTTGTGATATTGATTTTGTTAGGATATAATAGATTGCATTTAGATTTTTAGAAAGCAATATGTAGTTTTTCTACGCCCCATATTTCTATTTTACATTGTTTTTTTCCAGAATAAATTTATCAAAATGTTCAGTTTGTTTTGTTACTGCATACAATATGTAACGATCTACATTTGTAACCTGGATATTATGCCATAATAATATTTCACCTTCCACAAAATATTTGATCTGTGGCTAGTCTACAGCCCTCCCCTCAATATCATAATACAATAAGATAATACAGCAATCTTTTACATAGGGTAATAGTAAGACATAGACTGGCTACAACGAGAAATAAACAGTGAAAAATAAAAACAAGAAGACACTACAATTTAATTAAAAAAGGGATTATCTATGACAAAATACAGTCAAGAGTTATGAAACATGTCCTGATAATTGCTATTGTGATGTCAGACAAAGTATGTGTACCATCAGGAATTATGATTCTTTAGATGAACGAGACTTCATCATAGAAAATGAAGTTGATTTGTAAATATAAGAAATTCAAGTGGGCAAGCAATTATTCAAAGGCAACCGTAAGTAAACAAAATGCAATATTATCAAATAGTACTCACCAGTTAATTTTCCCGAAGTGTATCCAAAACTATTGGGCAATGGTTTAGGTCTAGAATCAGCTTTCTTACACCATTCCTCAAACTTCTTCTGGGCTTTGATTCTCTGTTCTTTCCTCAGTCTTTCCTCCTCGGCTTGTCTTTCTTTCTCTTGTCTTTTCTTCTGTTTTTCTTCTTCTTTCTTATGTTCTTTCCATTCCTCAAACTTTCTTTCAGCTTTTATCATTTCCATTTTCTTTTGTTCTTCTTTTATCATTTTTTCTGTTTTTGTTCTTTGCTTTTCTATTCTCTTTTTTAAAGCTTCTTCAAAGTTTTTCTTATCTACCCACTCTTTTCTAACTAATTCTGCTTGCAAGGCTTTCCTCTGTTTCAATTCCTCTTCCTCTTCTTTCTTTCTTTTCTCTTCTCTTTTCCTCTGTCTTTCAGCTCTTCTTTTCTCTCTATCATCTTTGACTTTCTGTATCAGCCATTGTTCCCATGACGACAGACCCGGTTCTGGCGACTCCCAGTCGGTATCATCCGTTACTGAGGATTCTACATATTTTCTGGAAAAAAATATTTTGTATAGGATTAACAAGAGCTATCACTAAAGGTGATTAATACCCCCGCAATATGGCTTTGTCAGAGTATACAGAAATAATGTTCGCATCTTTTTAAAATGCGACAGAAATTGTGCATGTATGTCATCTATATATAAAAATCTAAGTATTCGGTAAACAGGAAGTAGGTGAGCAAGGAGCATTAAATCGCTTTACACCATATGGGAATATATGATAAAGCAATAAGCAAAATATCAGGCGGCTGCATGTTTCAGTTGCTAAGAAAACTACAACGGAAATTGTGCATGAATGTCAAGTATGTGCACAAATCTAAGTATTCGGTAAACAGGAAGTAGATGAGCAAGGAGCATAAAATCGCTTTACACCATATGGGACTTTAGGATAAAGCATTATGCAAAATATCAGGCCGCTGCATGTTATAGTTGCTTAGAAAACTGCGAAGGAAATTGTGCATGTATGTCAACTATGTGCACAAATCTAAGTATTCGGTAAACAGGAAGTAGATGAGCAAGGAGCATAAAATCGCATTACACCATATGGGACCAATAAGCAAAATATCAGGCTGCTGCATGTTTCAGTTGCTTAGAAAACTACAACGGAAATTGTGCATGTATGTCAACTACATGTATGTGCACAAATCTAAGTATTCGGTAAACAGAAAGTAGATGAGCAAGGAGCATAAAATCGCTTTACACCATATGGGACTATAGGATAAAGCATTATGTAAAATATCAGGCTGCTGCATGTTATAGTTGCTTAGAAAACTGCGACGGAAATTGTGCATGTATGTCAACTATGTGCACAAATCTAAGTATTCTGTAAACAGGAAGTAGATGAGCAAGGAGCATAAAATCGCTTTACACCATTAGGAACTATAGGATAAAGCATTATGCAAAATATCAGGCTGCTGCATGTTATAGTTGCTTAGAAAACTGCGACGGAAATTGTGCATGTATGTCAACTATGTGTAAAAATCTAAGTATTCATCGAACAGGAAGTAGGTGAGCATAGAGCATAAAATCGCTTTACACCATATGGGACTATAGGATAAAGCATTATGCATAATATCAGGCTGCTGAATGTTATAGTTGCTTAGAAAACTGTGACGGAAAATTAACATGCCCTTTGGTTGATGTAATGCACCTTTATAGTAACTAAACCTAAAATATTCGGCAAACAGGAAGTAGATGAGCAAGGAGCATGAAATTGCTTCACACCATATGGGACTATAGGATAAAGCAATATGCATAATATCAGGTTTCTGCATGTTATAGTTGCTTAGAAAACTGCGACGGAAAATTAACATGCCTTTTGGTTGATGTAATGCACCTTCATAGTAACAAAATCTAAAAATATGCGGCAAACAGGAAGTAGATGAGCAAGGAGCATGAAATTGCTTAACACCACATGGGACAATAGGATAAAGCAATATGCAAAATATCAGGCTGCTACATGTTATAGTTGCTGAGAAAACTGCGACGGAAATTTTGTAACGGACGGACGCACGCACGCACGGACGAGGGTAAAACAGTATACCCCCCTCTTCTTCGAAGCGGGGGTATAATTAACATGGCATAAATTTATATCTGAATCCATTCTTGACAGTGACAGAACATTATGATGTTTAAATTATCCAAGCAAGGGTTTCATTTGTCTTGAAATTGTTGCAATGCTTGAAACCCCAATATTATGAATATTGCTTTTTTGACAACAGTGCATTATTTAATCCATTGACAGGCTATTCAACAGCTTGGGAAATCTACAGACATGGCACCCAACATCTAAGGACCTAACCAGACAGGCCACTCAACAGGTAGGAACATTCACAGACATGGCATTCAACAGCTGGGGACCATAAATGCCACTCAACAGCTTGGAATCTCTGAAGACATTCCACTCAACAGCTGGTAATCTCAGCAGACATTCCACTCAACAGCTGGGGACCTCAGCAGACATTCCACTCAACTGCTGGGAATCTCAGCAGACATTCTACTCAACAGCTGGGAATCTCAGAAGACATTCCACTCAACAGCTGATAATCTCAGCAGACATTCCACTCAACAGCGGAGAATCTCAACAGACATTCCACTCAACAGCTGGGAATCTCAGCAGACATTCCACTCAACAGTTGGGGACTTTAGCAGACATTCCACTCAAAAGCTTGGAATCTCAGCAGGCATTCCACTCAAAAGCTGGGAATCTCAGCAGACATTCCACTCAACATCTGGGAATCTCAGCAAACATTCCATTTATCAGCTGGAAATCTCAGCAGACATTCTACTCAATAGCTGGTAATCTCAGCAGACATTCCACTCAACAGCCGGGGACCTTAGCAGACATTCTACTCAAAAGCTGGGAATCTCAGCAGACATTCCACTCAATGGCTGGGAATCTCAGCACACATTCCACTCAAAAGCTGGGAATCTCAGCAAACATTCCACTCAAAAGCTGGTAATCTCAGCAGACATTCCACTCAAAAGCTGGTAATCTCAGCAGACATTCAACTCAACAGCTTGGAATCTCAGCAGACATGCTCTCAACAGCTGAGATTTCATAAGACATTCCTTTCAACATCTGGGTATCTCAGCAGACATTCCACTCAACATCTGGGAATCTTAGAAGACATTTTACTCAACAGCTGAGGACCTCAACAGACATACATGTACTACTCAACAGCTGGGGACCTCAACAGACATACATGTACTACTCAACAGCTGGGGACCTCAACAGACATACTACTCAACAGCTGGGGACCTCAGCAGACATTCTACTCAAAAGCTGGGAATCTCAGAAGACATGCTGCTCAACAGCTGGGAATCTCAGCAAAATGCCACTCAACATCTAGGAATCTTAAGGACATTCCACTCAACAGCTGGGGACCTCAACAGACATACTTCTCAACAGCTGGGGACCTCAGCAGCAAAATCCACTAAAAATTATCAAAATGACCCTGCATTAAGACCATAGAAATTTGATTGAACTTGATATTTTAAATTTATTGAGCAAATTGCTTGCAATACTAACCATTTAAGTCATGAACACATACCTGACAACTTTCTTCTTCATGACCTTCTTATGTTTTACATTGTATGTATTATTGTGTAGGTCCTGATGTTTCTTAGATAGGAAGTTTTCTTTGTCAGAAGTCCTGTACACAGGGGATGGAGATTCCTGGACTCTCTCAGGGCTGCCTTCTACTTCTTCATCACTGAAACCATGGACTCTCTCAGGGCTGCCATCCACTTCTTCATCACTGAAACCATTCAGTCATGTATAAATTATAAAATAACACAATAAATGTATTTCATTACAAAGTATTTCTCTGCAAAATAAAAGAGGCATTCCCAAATTACATAGTGCATTACCTGAATATGATAAATAACATTATTTAAATTGTGTCATAAATAATACAGGACCCCTTAAAATACATGTAGATAAAAGTCATATCTATGGAGTTAAAGGAAAATACATTTGTACTGAAGACAGTATTTACCTCAAACTAACATAGCTATCATGATCGAGGATTGACGTTAGAGAAGCTGTTGATCCCCTAGACTCTACTGAAGCTGATCGGGGGCCGACAATAGCTTCAGGCTGCATCCACTTTGGCTTTGTTACAGTGGCAGTGACAGGCCTCGGTCTTAAACTTGTCATCTTGTGTGGTGATCTGAAAATATAGATTAGGGTAGAAGATTTAGGAAACTTGACAGTGATAGACCTCTGCCTTAAACTTGCCTTCTTCTTTTAACTTGTTATGTTTTCTCTTAATCTGAACTGTCCCAATGTGTGGCCATTCAAAAGTTTTTGTCCAATTTAACGTTTGAAAATAAACATAACAAAAACCTATTTGAATATTATGAACCAGGGGTTTTTCTGCCTATTTTGGGAAAAGGAGTCTGGACATTTTGGGAATTTTTTTATCGACAAAAATGCCAATTTTGGGAATTTTCACATCGATAAAATGGTCCGTTTGGGAAATTTTGGTATGCAATTATTAAGCTTAAATTAGTCAATTTTTACAACACCATTATACTTTTACCAGCTTTTTGGCCTTTATTCAAACAAACAATGCAAAACTGGTAACTATTTTAAGCCAACTGTTATCAGAAAATAATTTTCTCTTTTGAATTATTCATGATATGAATACGGGTACTTTCTGTAAAGTTATGCAGAATAGTTCTAAATTTATTATTTGATACAATTAATAGTTACAATGTTGAAAGAAGGTCCGGAAAATATTCATGCTTACATCAGGGTCACTGAACGCTTGCAATTTCTAGATAAAGGGAAGTCACTCTTCTATTACCTGTGTATTTTGATATATTTTAAACAATTTTTGCTGAAATTTTGGAAATAAAATATGTTTTCGATTGGGAAAAATGACAACTTTATATGATTGGGAAGGGGAGCATTTTTTTTGGGAACACCTCTGTTTTCCGGAGGCGAAGACAGTACTGAAAAAAAAAACGTGAAACCAGCTCAATTTCCAGTCATTTTGTTTTTGAATTCTTTCCTCCATAAATATGCCTTTTAATGACATTGTAGATCCAGATCAGCCTGCAAATCCATGCCATCTTATCAAGATCTGCTCTGTTCACCTTTTGGTGAGAAATAACCTAATAAATCAAAAAGTGAACAGTGCAGATCAAGATCACATTCCATGGATGTGCCAGCTGATCTCGTTCTACATTGTTTGCCCATGCCTAGCAGAGGTGTAGAAATTTTCGTTGACCCACTCGCCCTGCAGGTGGAGTGAATTAGTAAGTGCACTCGCCCTTACAGAAAGTACACTCGCCCTTACATTTTAAATAAAATACCCTTTCTGTTGCAATTTTCGTTTTTCTATTTGTTCTATCTCTTTCTTACTGTCTCGCTCGCTCTCTCACTTTTCATCATCACCCCTACCTTGAGTAAAAAATGTTATCTTCATTTGTTTCGATATATATTTGACATATAGCGAAAAATACGTGCACTTGCAGTCTCGTTCTGATTTGGGAAACCCAATGAGGATAAAAATAAATCGCTGCTGTTACCTTTACATCAGAAACGTTCCTAATACACCAGAAATCGACTGAAATACCAGCAATTGAATTGTACTTTGTAAACAAAGTGAAAATATTTCATTTTTCTGAAGAAAACACATGTGTTTGCTGAAAAATTTACTCGCCCGGTCGATCGAGTCTTTCGGCCGCTTCACCCGACCCAACGGATCATTTACTCACCATGGCGAGCGGTCGTGTGGAATTCTACACCTCTGCCTAGGTGTATGTATGGAGGAAAGGGTAAAATAAAGTGGGCTTAATCAGAAAAGAAGAGATTCAAATAAAGCAGGCTTAATCAGAAAAGAAGACAGCGTGAAAAATCCATTGGATTCTGATAATAAATTTGGATTTTCTCCACAAATAGATTTATGTTTAGTTACTGTTGCCCTCAGAAAGATAAAACTAGAATGTTTCCTCGGACACTGATGCCCCACTGTTGCAACTACATAAATAACATAGGGCCATTACTGTTGTAAAAATTGCTGCAGGAAAAAATCCTTTCTTTACGATCATCTACACATCCTGCTTGATAATCTGTGCAAGTTCGAAAGAAATCCGCCTAATAGTTTAGGAGTTGTTACCACAAGATTTGGAGGACGTATGTAAAGACGTATGGACATACAACTGCAACTCTATTATATAGTCTCTGTGCCTCCCACCTTGTAGGGGCATAAAATTAAAAAGCATGTCAATGATACCGTAATCAATATTTGTTAAGTAAGTTATGACTTTGTCTTAAAAATTCATGTGCAGCTGGGATAAAGTTTTTTTTCGTGATCTGTTTATGTTGTAATCTTTAGTTATTCAGAATATAAAGAAATAATCTATTTTTGAAAACAGGGATATTTTGTGTTCTGAGCACTGTAGTTGCATTTAGTGATAAAGATCGCCCATTTATTAGCTGAAAATGACCAAACCAGCCACTAGAGCTCTGTTTATCCTATATAGCTCTGCTGACACTTGCCAGAAAGGGACCCCTGAACAGGTGTCTGTAAACGTGACCACTTTGTGAGATTCTGATTCAAATTAATACAAGGTTGACATGTTTTCCTAGCAATAGCTTTGGTATGTGTATTTTGGCAATAATCTTTCATTATTGGTAAAACTTACAATGACCATGATTGATAGTTAAATTATTTGTCATGGTTAAAAATCTTGAAATCTTGTGCAATTTGCAAGTGATATTTTGTCAGTTCTGTAAGTTTTGAACAAAAGTTTCCGTGAAAAAATACCGTGAAAATTTTAATATTTGTATATACCTGCTTAAGCGACTCATATTTTTCCGTTACTAGCTTGCAATAAAGTGAATGAGAGAAATAAATGTCATTTCCAACAAAATGTCAAGTCACAACAAAGTAGACAGCAGGCGCGAACTAAACCGGAAGTGGAAGAGTAGATCATTTGGTTGGTAAATTAAACGATGAAAATAAAAGGAAAATTCTTTACAAGTAATTAATTCATGTTTTAGTATATTATCTATTATTTGTTTCACACATACATTAAATGTTATTTTTGAACCCATTTTGTTAATTTACATTTTCTTCGCTTCTTAAAGATGGCGACCTGGCAACAGACGCCATGAAAGTAAATTGGCTTTGGATGTTTACGTTTACTTTATCTTATTGCGTGTCACTTCTTCCAACGTTTACTGTAGTGTAAAACAAAATTGAAATTCAAATCAAGCATTAAATTCGCCATCCGTTGCATGATATGACCGATGTTTTCAAGAAACTTTTGAAAAAAGTGCAGTTGTAATTTTGCAGTTTCTTCTGTTTTTAGACAAAACACTCATAAATGTATGGTGTTGAAGCATATTGAGAGGCGATGACTTCACAAGTTGACATGGGCTTCGAGCCCAAGGCCTCTCCCAAGCTGCCAGTGTTAAGGGAAGGCCAGAGCAGCATGGTCTGCCAAGACAAGTTACCATCTCCACCAACACCTAGAGAGCAGGCAGCAGAATGGGCACTGGATGTAAGAACCAGGTATGACTTCTGCATTGTGTACTGCTTTGTTCTTGCCAATCAAAGTAAGTGTAAGATTATGTTTGTATTTAAATATCTTGTTTAGTAATTTAAGTGTATTGCAATCAGATATGGGTATCATATGGCCTTGGTAGCCCCATTTGCAATCTCACTAAAGTCAGATCTAACAAAATGTTAGATCTGATGACAGCCCGCAGATACCGTGTGTACGTTATAGCGGTTTCCCCGATTACTATTTTTAGAAATTGTCAACACAGGAAGCATGATTTATAACGCTCGCAAAATGATCTGAATAAGTCATTACATTAGAAATGAATGTAATACTACACAAGCACATATATCTTCAGTGAAATGTGTCTTACATAGGCTGTCAACACTTCCCATGGTTTTAAATACTATGTCTACTTTCACTTTTGCAATTTTGTAGGCGACAATCTGATTGGTTCAAAGGGTTAGTGATAAAAGCACGTTTTAGTTACTCGTCGTCAGATCCTGATAGCGTAGCGGTTTTCAGGAGATGATTTTAATCAGATTGCCCCATTTGTTGAGTATTAGCACAGTAAGCCGAAGAGGTTCCATCAAGGTTAAGGCCAATCCTTTCAAACTGCCCACATTGGCATTGTCCACAGGATGAGTTAACTTTTGAGCTCCTTTGGGAAAAGCATTGGCTAAGTAATTGACCTTAACCAGGGCAGTCCTTCTGGAAATTTGCTGGATATATTGGAAATGTCTTGAATAATTTCAGAGGAATGTATTATGTAGTAGTATTTAAATCAAGCTGCCACTGTAGCTCAGTTGGTAGCGCATCAGCACATTAAGTAAAAAATCCAAGGTTCACATCTTGGTCTAGTCCATGCACTATTCATTTCACTCCAAAACTGGCACATAAGAGTGTTAACCATTACTGATTAATGGGGTTTATAGAACTTCTACCTGCACTTTTTGCAAATGGTTTTTGTGTTTGTATATGGCTGTTACATTATATGTACTTTACAAAAAAAACATGTTATACAACTGTTTTTTATTCATTGTATTACGGAATGAAATGGTAATCCTTTTTATTTTACAGAATCAACAGTTTACTTGAGCTAAAGCAGAAAATACCAGAACATGAAGTAAAAGCTCTAAAACAAGAACTTATTCCAGTCTTTGTTGTCTGCCTGCAACAGGATAGGTAAAGAAAATTTTCCTACGGTTGGGTTATTGTTATCCCCTATCCACAGTTGCAGCATACAGTAAGACCATTGTCCACTGTGTGCTGTCTGGATCTAATTCTGGTCAGAATTCTTGACATTGATGAAGGATTTTAAAGTGTTGGGCACAAATGTTAAATTCAGCGTGACAATGTGTTTTACACAAAATTCATATTTGTAACTTCAAGGTATTTATGTCTAATTTCAACTGGTTAAATTTCAGGCATTGCCTAAATTTCAAGAAAAATTGTTTTGCATGAAACAATCAATATTTTGATTATGTTCTGTCGTGATGAGTATTAAGTATTGATTTTATTCAGTCGTCATGGATGGAGATACCTGACAGAAGTTCTGCAGATAATGGAACCATATCAGAGTTATCTGGATTTGTATGACATGAAAGCAGAGGTAAGCATACTAAGAATTAAGTTTCCCTTTACTCCTTTGATACTGCATAATATTCCATGTCTGATCAGTGTCGATCCAGATCAGTTTGCATCCTGGCAGTCTGATCAGGATCTACACTACAGCTTTAGTTGCATTTAGATCCAGTAGGTTAGATTATATTTCTGACCAAGAAGCATACAGTGTATTCTCAGATTTGCAGGCTGATCTTGATCTACACTGATTACACATGTGATAAAGCTGTGTCCATGTAGTAAATGAGTATAATATCAAAAATACAAAATTTTAACAGAATGGATAGACCAATTCAAAAGGAATGGTTGATGATAAAATGAAAAGCCTTTTCCTGATACTCGCATAACTGTTACACATGTGATGGTTGAAAATCGTTTCAATAAAATCAGTGTGTAGAGATTGTTTTCTAGCTACACTTTAAGTGCATTAAGCTAGATTGCATTGAAGTCTGGTGCAGATCAAGAATTTTAACCCAAAGCACTTGAAAATAGTCCAGAGATATGCCCACAGATGAAGCCAGATTAGATGAAATGAGTTGAAGTGTTTGTGAAAATATACTCCCAAAAATATGATAAGTTACAAATACACTAAATAATTAAATGTCATGCATTTGTCATAAAGAAATTAAAAAGAAATAAATGTGTATATTTTCAGCTGTTCCATTACCTCGAGAGAATATTTCATCATTCTCATACACACCGAGAGAAACTGTTTGATCTACATATTGTTGATGCTCTTCAGAAGGTGTTTCCAGAGGTA
The DNA here is from genome assembly GCA_038501625.1 of Corbicula japonica. Classification (NCBI taxonomy): domain Eukaryota; kingdom Metazoa; phylum Mollusca; class Bivalvia; order Venerida; family Cyrenidae; genus Corbicula; species Corbicula japonica. The sequence continues at coordinate 1,797,115 of JAZAYU010000055.1, forward strand.
GAAGTCTGAATATTAGACATTTTAGTATTTCTCAATTGGAAATAACAATCAGAATTGTATATCCTTTCCATGACCATAACGTATTTAAACGTGACAAAATTTTGACTTCCCAAAACCTGACCCTGTTTTAAGGGAGGACGCCTGAAATTTATTTAAACGTATAAAAAAATTGCTTTTCAAAACCTGACCCTGTTTTTTCGTCGGAAACCAGTCAATATTTGTTTCTTTTTATTTAAAAGTCCTTACTTTGGTGGCTATTTAGAAGAACACTGAATCATTGATCAGTATTTTTTACACAGTCACTATTAGTCCTTTTAAAGCATCACATATTTTCTCTCAAATATCATTTAGTAAGAAATGGTTTACATGTGACTTAGATAATCTGATAAGAAAATTAGTGATTTTAAAAAGTCAAATTTTAAGAAAAAAAATCTAATTACATTGTTGCTGTTTCTTCATCTTTTATTGTAAAAAATAAAAAAGTGGCGCCAAAACAGTTATCCATTATGTTAGAAAATACCTATATCTACCTAGTAATTACTTAAAAATGACATTTTTTGCAATGACATAAAAAGTTATGACTGTTAATTAGGTTAATTGATTTATGGAATTTTCCGTTACAGTCTTCCAGCGATAAACTGAATTTTTCGGTTTGGTTTCTCCCATTACGTAAAAGAGTGTTGAGATTCGGGATTTTAACACACTATTTTTGATATGCATATTCCACCTTTTTCTACAGAAGAAAGACTGTAACGTTAGATTACGTGTTTTACAGTTATTTAATCCGGTTTCTTACCATGTTGAAAATTCCGAATTTCATTAAAAGGTAGAATACCTGTAACGGACAAAAGCGTATATGCTTTATTCAAACATACGCTTATGGAAGGGCATTAAAAAAAAATTACGCAGATTTACATTATGGGTATTAAATTCGTGAAAAAAGCATACGTTTAAATAGGTTTCGGGTGTCCTCCAGAAAAATAGGGTTGGGTTTTGAAAAGTCAAAATTTTTGTCACATTTAAATACGTTATAGACGTCCGTCCGGAAAACAGGGTCGGGCGCGGAAAGGATATTAGCTTAACTAAGCATAAAAGAGGGATTTGGCTTTAGTTGTCTTTAAGAATGTGAATACTAAATCAGTTTTTATATTTCAAGATTGAAACATTATCTTCTTGGCATGGCTGTGACATAATGCTGCTTGTAGACAGTTAGGCAAGGCAATATTTGTTGTGTGTAAAATACATTGACATCTTCGTGTCAGGAGCTGTGTTGAAGTAGCTTGCCATCATTCATCTGACCTGGTTCCAAAAACTATTTCACAAACTTAAATCATTATTTCTATTAAAGACATTCAACACTCAATCCTTAAATAAGTTTGCAATTTATTATGTAAAAAGTACATTGTGTCTGACTGAGTGTAGGCAAAATCCCTTTTGGGTAAAATCTCTCACTTTTTTGTGTTTTGCAGTTATAATTTAATTCTTTTAATGTCCTACGAAATATCAACTATTTAAGTTTAACCACACAGTAATGTTGAATTTCAGTAAAATTAATGAAAAATCATATTATTTCTTGTATGGAATCCACTGTACTTCTCAGAAGACCTATACACATTATAAGACGTTTTGGAAGAGCAGAATAAAAAGACTATAGGAAATAATACAAACTGTCACATGCTCTATATGGACTATTGGATTTGTTTCTGAAATGAGAGGTATCTCCGTTAGGTGCCTCTAAACAGATGAAAAACAAATTTGCACAAATTTATCATACAACATTTTAGAATAATGTCTTTTTACAGCGACTTTGCTTGTAAGGAATTTTTGCTGTATACCTATTTGACATATTGGTCGTTTTTTATTCCTTATTTAGCAAATAGAACAGCTGAAGACATCAGACATGCGCAAACTGAAAAATTACTGTGTTACCATACCCACTGTCAGATTTTCCTCAGAGACCCCAAGCCCCAGGGTGAGGAAGATGGTGCCTGCCCCTCCCACTATGCTAAGTCTACCTGATGGAACCAACCCTTACTCCATGTACATAAAGGTAATCATATATGTATTGAACTTCTCTGCAATCTTCCATGGCTAAATAAGCAAACCATGATGAATTTGTTAAATTACTTCATATATCTTAAAATGTTCTTAGCTTATTGTTGTAAACAACAACATAAATGTTAAAATAAATGAACAATTGTTATTATTGTGTTTATGTTTTCTATTAGAAAGGTCATCTCTTCAACAGAAAATATTGACCTTACATATGTTTTTAACCAGGTTTTCTTTGGAAAACCCTGGTTTTTAGAATGGAAAATCCTGGTTTTTAGATTGGGGTTTGTGGGCAAGCATCTTCTTAATATATTATTATATTAGAAGAATCAAAGAGAACATTTTTATTTTATAGACTGAGGAGCAGCTGAGAATGGTGAAACCTTTAACATTTGGTGACCTAAGGAAGTCCATAGCAACAGTGGCTGTTGACATGGCAACAAGTAAGTTGCTGGATCAGTAAAAGAGTGAATTTGGGAGTTAATTTTAATATTACGTTTGTGCAAGCAGAAATTCAATGGAGCTTGTCTGCCTGGGCCAGATCCAGATATGAATCCAATTTATTTTCCAACATGAAATGATCAAAAATACATTTTGATTAAAATCCCATTAGTGTAAACAGTCAAATTTAAACTGCACATCATATGATATCATGATTCATAAGTGTTATTTCAATTTTTCTTAAATGAACACAATCGAATCCATATCACTGGTAGTAAATTAGATTGGGTGCAAAAATACCTAATGTGTAATAAGCATTACCTAATTTTGTTTCAGAGAAAATGCATGGCAAGTGCAGGGGAGTAGAATTTTTAGGGTTGAGTGACCCTAAGGTCTTTTGAGTCCTGTAGTTTACATGTATCTCCAATAAGACCATAAAAAATTGCTACTCATTGCTACTCTGCGTAAACCAATTCTTAATTCACTTTAAAACAAGTGTGTTTTAAAAATAGACATTAATTGTAGGGGAGTCGATCTGGAGCCATGCTCTTGGTCCTGTAGCTCAGGCATTACAGACTGAGATACCAGAAGAGAACGAGATCATACCGGCACCGCCTGACAAAGAACAAGGGGGTTATAAACTGACTCCCAGATACACCATTGCCAACCACACAGCTGCCGAGAGGAAGTTTAAGAAAACACCAAGAATAGAGGTATCAGTATTGTTTTTGTGTATTTCTTGATAAAAATTAAATTACCTAATCCTGCTAAAATCTTTACTCCATGAGATGTGGTTTAATCCCATGTGCCACTAGTGAAGATCCAGATCAGACAGCACATCTGTGCAGTGTAATCAGGATCTACAATGCTGCTTGAAAATCCATTAAATAATTTGACCAATATTTTCCCATTTGGGGGCTTATTGTATTTGAACTATATATTCCCCATGTATTTAGTGACTTGATTGTAGTCATGAAGTTGGTATGATTGCAGGATGAGAAAGTACCTGAGATGACAGGACGAGAGGCTGTAGCTTACTTTGTTCAGTGTCATCACATGGGAGAGATCAAGTCGCTGTTCTTCAACTATGCCCCTAGCAGGACGTTTGCACCATATGATCTCATTTGTGTACACAAAAACAAGGTAAGGGTCAAATTTCTTTAAATAGATTAAATAAACATTTGTATAGGTTTGAAGGCTAGAGTTCTTAACTTTGACTCTTTCCCCCATATATACACTTTTTATCCCATGTGCTAGCAGTGTAGATCCAGATCAGCAGGCACATCCATGCTGTCTGATCAGTGTCTGCACAAACCTAATAAATAAAAGAAGCAAACAGTATAGATCCTGATCAGACAGCATGAATGTGCTGGCTAACCTGGATCTACACTGGTCGCACATGTATGCAATAATGTATATGTATAAATAAGTTAAAGGTTAAGTGTTTGCCTTTTTTTTCCAGATTGAAGCTGAGCATTTTGTATTTTCTACGTTTGGTGTGCTGCATGTGTTGCCGAATGCTCCGGCAGAAAGTAAGACTCTTGCAGAGTGGCAGAGAGAGGCGGTGCTATGGAAGGCTGTTTCCTGTATACCTTTCTTCAAAAACTACCTTATCAGGAAAATGTTTGACAGGTAGATTTTAGTCAGTACTTAATAAAGTCAACAACAATTGTATTTCTGTTATCTGCATTTTGACAGAATGTTTGAATAAGTGATTCTCCTGAAAGCATTGAAATATTTGTATATACTGACAGAGTTAATCAAAAGTTTTTGAAGACATGATAGAGATTGGGTTAATCATAAGGTATTAAAAGTAGATACAGAAGTTCTTATCTTCACATAAAGACTGTTTGGAAAACAAATTAAGCTTCATGGTACTCGAACAATACATTTTTCATTGAATTAGCTGGTTTTCATTACTATACAATATATTTTGTATATTCCATATTATAAGTATCATGCATGAGTGTGAGGTTAAGATGGAAAAATCTGTCACTGAGGGTTAACTGTTTCCGGGAACGAGACTCTGCCGAGTTCCCGTCAAAACAGTTCACCCGAGGTGACAGTTTTTTCTATCTTTACCGAATGTCTCATGCAAGATACTTTTTCTTGCATACATTTTATTATTTATAACATTTCTGTGTAAGTATACAAACTAATTTAGTTTCCTAATGCTGAAAAATTGACGTTAATGCAAACCCTTTTTATTAATGACGTCACTAACTTGAATATATTACGTCAGATAATTGAAGAGGTGACGTCACTCACGTGACTCATTCTACATGGGGGGTGTAGTATCGAAATTTCCTACATGGGTGAAAACACCGGATGACTTGATCTGGTATGCAAGAAAATGATTTCCTTAATGAAGACTGGATGCTCTTGAAATAAAATTAACCAACAAACTAAAAAATACAAATGTAACATATTAATCAAATATAAAACAAACCCCTATATCCCAAGATTTCATGCTTGCCATTATTATTTGAGACTGCTGCATTGCAGCCTTTGAGACTACTAAGATGTCATGCTGTACCCCAAGGTATGGAAACAAGTCTCTGATCTGAAGTTTATTATTGGTCAGTTCTGAGATGGGCTCTGTTTCTACCAATCAGATTGCATAAGTCTGAGAGAGGTTTCAATTCTCGATCTCATAACTTTGGTACAGTCTCCAATATTAGTTACATATTTTTGACCCTGAATTGTCCTTCTTGACAAGGCATAAAATTGTAAGTTTGTGCATACAATAAATTTGTACATCATTTATTATTTTGGCCAGGGAGGGTCTTTTGGATTGTCAGGGGGAGAAATAGTAGTGTCTGGTAATCTTTGTCACCACTGAATTCATAATTCTTGAATGTATCATGTGTCAATTATCATGCACTTGTGTGTTGTCAGATGGCGAGCCAACAAGTTGCATGTGGATTACCTTTCAGATTATCAGTGGGAGAAATGATAGTGCCTGCTATTTTGTGTTAGCACTTCATTATACTTGTCTGTTAAATGACTTTGTATCATGTGTCTGTTATCATGTACTTGTGTGTTGTCAGATGGCGAGCCAACAAGTTATATGTGGATTATTTGAGGAAACAACAGATGATATCTACCACACTGCTGCAGAATGTTCCAGTATTTGGTGCTGCTCTGTTACAGATCCTCAGGTTCTATCCACTTCTTAGCAGTTTTCTCTATTTAACACTTTGCTACATACCGGTAGATACAGCTTCATTGCATGGGAGAACAGTTTAGATCCAGATCAGCCGGCACATCTTTGCCATCTGGCACATCTGTGCCATCTGATCAGAATCTAAACTGTTCGCCTTTTGATTGGTTAGATTATTTCTGACCAAAATGTGACAAGTACAGATCCTGATCAGACGGAACAGATGTGCCAGCTGATATGTATCTACACTGGTCGCACATGCGTAAAATTGTGTATATATGGAGGAAAGGGTTAACCCTAACCTTCATAGATACACAGGTCTTTATTGCATGGGAGAACAGTGTCATTTCAGATCAGCCAGCACATCCATGTGGCATTCAAACAAAAGTTTTATACTACTTGCATTTGACATAATCATGATTATTGTTCTCTGGTTTTCAGAAAATGAGTTGGCTGCCAATAATAAATATTATAAAAAAAAAACAGTTTATTTTCCTTAAGAATGACAAAATAGAATTTATGTATTCAAACTAAGTTTTAAAAAAATTATGTATATAAAGAAGCGGTTTTTAATGCTTTTATTTTCAATTAACATTGCTTATTTTACAATGTTGTCAGTGTGCAGTTGTTTGATGTGGTATTGTTATCATTTCAGATTGCTGAAGGAGCTTATCACTGTAACTTTCCTTCCATTTGAAACAGAGTAAGTTTGATCCTTCCCTCCCTGGTTAGATCATGCCTGGAGGTTATAAAGCTGAGATTGGAAACCAGTCTCAAATCTCAAGCATCTGATTGGCTGAAATGGCGACTGGTCGCCATTTCAGCCAATCAGATGCTTGAGATTTGAGACTGGTTTCCATGCTCAGTTTTATAACCTTGGGTACATATATTTCATGTGCATCCAGTGTACATCCAGATCAGCCTGCACATCCATGAAATCTGATCAAGATCTACACTTTTAGATTTATTGTGATATGTCTGAAGCGACTACTAGTAGTTTAGATCCTATTCAGTGCATTGACATGCAGGTTGATCTGGATCTACATTAGTTGCAGATGATATATAAACCATATTGCATTATAATAATTTGAATAAAGACTACATGGTTTAGTAGTGAAGGAATCTGTCTAAGGGACAGCTAGTTAAAGGTTCACATCCAAAACAGGGCTTGTTCTGCCATGATTTTCTGGTTGGGTTTTCTCCAGCTAGTTGGCATTCAGACTTGTAATAATTGTAACTTAATTTAATTTAAAGAGGACTTACACTTAGAACAAAGTTTGCTGTTTTCTGTGGTCCCTAGAATTGGGGAACTGATCTTCATACAGAGAAGTTTTCATAAGCCCAGGCTTGCCCTTAAAATAGAATTAACACTGTAATAGTACTTCATAAATACGTTAGATATAAGATGACACTTGATAATGAGTTTTAAACAAGTTTTATTACTTTCTCCTCTTCAGCAAAATGTATCTGCTGTCAGATTTTGAGAACAATGTCAACTACAAGAATATCCAGGCAGAGAAAATCCTCGAGAAGTTCTTCACGTAAGTTAATCATAAGATCTGTTGGTCAGAAATAACCCCATGGATACAAAAGTGGCCAGTGCAGATCCTGATCAGATGGCACAAATGTACCGTTTGATCTGGATTTACACTGGTCATCTATGTGAGAAAAGGTGTATAATGAAGTAAAAGGTTCAATGTTTATATTTTGTTTATAATATTATGGTTCATCTTTGTTGCTATTTTTACCAACATAAAATATTGAAAGATACAACAAAAACAATAAAACAGACCTTTAAACACTTGATAATTGATTAATATGTGTGATAAAGTTTTGTTAAGTAGATGTCAAAATAATGTATATCAGACATTCTGCTGGTATGATGAATCTGTTGAATATTTAAATAGCCTTTTAAAAATGATTTGTTTGACAAAAATCTATACAGGATGACAAACTCAAAATTAGTAAATGGTTAATTTTATGTGTGTGAGCAATAATAAATACCAAATTTTTATAAAGCCGATTTGGTAGTTAAAGTAAATTTTGCCAAGTGCACACAAAGTAAGATCTTGTTTAAGTGCATCTGCTCTGAGATTTGTTGTTTCTGTGGTACAGGTACTGTAAGATGGTGGTTGACAAGACGGCCGAGGAATCCTTCAACAAGCTAAGATACTGCGAGGAGCAAGTCAAGAAGAAAACATACTTGTATGACTTTTTATCACTTTATTCATGTTTTCATGTGATTTTTTATACAAAACAAATATTAGGATAAAAGTTTATTATTTAATATGGGTGGTTGACAAAATTTTCCACCAGGACTGGAAAGGAACAAACTATTCCTAGTCGAGCCCGTGGCAGGTGTCACTTACCTCTCTGCAGCTTAACAGGTTATTTTTACATTAGTTTTGTTTATCTTACAATAGGACACATGTGCAAGTGTTAAATGTTTAAAATTATTTATTTAATAGTTTTTTGCACCAATACCAGTATGACCTAGTGGTCAGAACTTTGTAGGGACAAAAGAAGAAAAATTCAAATTGTTTTTAATTGAAATCCCTGCTTTTTCAATTCTTGATTGTTTCTTTTACAGTTCCAAAGATTCCCTACATATGCAAAAGTACAAGAAAGAACAGAGAGAAGAAAATCTTCGCCTGGCGCGAAGTGAAACAGGTCGGCTCGGAAATTTTGTAAAGCTGGTCGATCAGATGATCGTTGAACACATGTTTCATTTGACCAAGAACCAGGTCACCATGTTTGTCAGTAATGTGTTGAAAACTGGCCAGACTCCACTGAGGGAGGGATTCCTCAAGGCTAACTTGACTTTTACTAGACAAGGTGAACTTTATACTTTGATTTTCTCTAGACAAGGTAAACCTTTTGCTTTAACTGACAGAGGGATTCCTCAAGGCTAACTTGACTTTCACTAGACAAGGTGAACTTTATACTTTGATTTTCTCTAGACAAGGTAAACATTTTACTTTAACTGACAGAGGTATTCCTTAAGGCTAAATTGACTTTCACAAGGGGAAATTTTTACTCCCTCTTTTACTGCAATTATCCCTTTGCATCATGGGATATGGCTTATATCCCATTTGACACCAGTATAGATCCAGATCAGCATGCACATTGATGCAGTCTGATCTAGATCTGCACTGCTTGGTTCATTGGTCAGGAATAATCTTATGAATCTTAAAGTGAACAGTAGATCCCGATCAGATCTATGAAGTAACAGGTTATTTGATTCAGTCTTGTAAGGATTATTGGTGGCTTTGGATCACAGAACTCTTGATAATATCTGGAAGATAGGAAGATAGAAATCCACTGTTATCCATTCTAGGGATGCCCAAGGGATTTTGAAATTAACAAAGACAGTTTGGAATAGACTTAACAAAATCAGGGCAACTTTTTTTAAGTGTTTGAGATCACTGAATAAGTTGTAGTTAAATAGGTTATGCTAATTCTGTATCAAAGCCTTTTTTTAATGGGCAGTTTTATTGATATTGATTCAGCACTGAATTCAGACTCGACTTGTTGGAAACAAAATATGCTCAGATTTGACCAGTTAGGCTCTGAAGTAGTTTAATGAACTAACTTTTCTATCTGTTTAGACAAGTCCATTCAGTGTCCTTTTTTATTTTATAGGAATCTTTTAACTGAATGAATTGACTAATTAACTGTGTAGACCCTGATCAGACAGCTCAAATGTGTCTATTTCTCTCTTCCAGATGTTCTAGGGATTTCCCCATCCAAAGAGAAGTTTACAAAAGTGCTTATCAACACACTGAAGGGTATCCCTAATGTACTGTGCAGTAATGCAATACCCATGGATGGTTCCATCAGTGAACCCCCACAGCGTGACTCCAACACTGCCGATGAGACAGAATCCAGTACAAAACTGGATCCATCCAAATCCTCATCAGATTACAGGTAATAATTTTCATAACATTTAACATTGAATGATTTTATATTTCTGCCATTTTGAATACTTTCATTAACTGGTTAATCATTTACTCCATGGATACTCCTTTTATCACATAAGCAACTAGTGTAGATCCAGATCAGCTGACACATCTGTTTGCTTCTTTGTGAGAAATAACCAAATGAATCTATAAGCAAATATTGTAGATACTGATCTGAGGGCATATAGATGTTAGCTGATCTGGATCTACATTGGTCACCTATGGGATAACTGCTATGTATTAATCCTATGAAGTAAAGGGTCAATATAATGGAATGTAAGAATATTAGTAAATCAGTTACACCAAATTTTAGAGTTTACTCAGACAATGAAACAAGCTTTGTTTTTCTGGAAAATGGGCTCGATTGGGCTTTTTCTTTAATATTCTAAGGTAAACAGCACAAAAACAGGAAAATTCTGCTTTGAGACATTTTGTGTGAAATCCGAAATTTATTCCATGTACATAAAACTTTGGTTAAAACTTACTTATGGAATAAGTTCTTTCACCCGATTTCTTCTTCCTGGGGTGAAACCAGGGCCCAAGATCATAAAACTATGATTTGAGACTAGTCACCGTTTCAGCCAGTCAGATGCTTGAGATTTGAGACTGGTCTACAGTTTTAGTTTTATGATCTTGGGCACAGTACTCATGTGGATAGCAGAAATTGTAAATGAATCTCATCCCTGGTGGGATTTGAATCTGCCATCTCTTGATTAGCAGTCCAAAACACTAACCATAGACCAGGTTTATTTCAAACCTTTACTCCATATACATGTTTACACATTTTTTCGCATGTGCGATCAGATCACCTGGCACATCAATGCCATCTTATAATTACCTGCACTGGTAACCTAATAAATCAAAAAGCAAACAGTGTAGATCCTGATTAGATGTCATGGATATGCCTGCTGATCTGAATCTACACTGTTCGTTCATGCCATAAAGGCCAATATGTGGAGGAAAATGTTAATGTTGTCATGACTGACATTTCAGTAACTATAACTGGTATGTTCTAAGCACTGACTGGTCATTAGCTACACTTGTCTTGATATGTTCTCATGACTGACATTTGTATACCTATACTGGTATGTTTTAGGCACTGATTGGTCAGTAGCTGCACTTGTCTTGGTATGTTCTCATGTCTGACATTTCAATAGCTATACTTGGTATGTTTCTAGGACTGCAATGTCAGAGAGAAGAAAGAGCACGGCTGGGTTGAGCTCCATCAAGCAGGAGAGCCGAGGTCAGCTGTCCACGTCTAGGTCCCAGGCGATGGAAACAATGACTGTTGTGTCTGTAGCACAGACAGAGAAGACACTGCCACTGTCCAAGACAAGGTCCACTGTCGGAGATGATAGTGACATGAATCTGCCAGATCTACACTCTGAAAGTACATATTCATTTGGAATGTCTAGGTTTTATGCATTTCTTTTGAGGAACCAAAGTTTTATTGTAAAAATTAAAACAATTAGCTAGGGCATGTATTGGGTGAAAAATATAAATTGTGTTGTTTTTTATCCTTAACCATTTACTCCATAGATATGCCTTTCATCACAAAGACTACCAATAGAGATCAAGATCAGGGCTGAAGGTTATAAAACTGAGTTTGGAAACCAGTCTCAAATCTCAAGCATCTGATTGGCTGAAATGGCGACTGGTCGCCATTTCAGCCAATCAGATGCTTGAGATTTGAGACTGGTTTCCATGCTCAGTTTTATAACCTTGGAGCCAGCTGGCATATCTGTGTGAAGTGTGTACAACCAGATAAGAGAGCAGGGATCTGCAAGCAGATCTGGATCTACACTGATCACCAATTTTATAAATGGCATATCCATGGAGTAAAGGTTTGAAGTAGTTTTGAACTTCCAGAAATGGTAAAAATACGCTTAAATTAATAAACATGAATTAAATGCTGTAGGTTATAAAACTGAGATTAGAAACCAGCCTCAAATCTCAAGCATCTGATTGATTGAAATGGTGACCTGTGCCCAAGGTTATAAAACTGAGCATGAAAACCCTTCTCAAATCTCAAGCATCTAATTGGCTGAAATGGCGACTGGTCGCCATTTCAGCCAATCAGATGCTTGAGATTTGAGACAGGTTTCCAAACTCAGCTTTATAACCTTCAGGCCAGTTGCCATTTCAGCCAATCAGATGCTTGAGAATTAAGACTGGTTTCCATTCTCAGTTTTATAACCTTTGGACAATATTACAGCACAGTACGAGCATCTGCGATGATGGAATTTTTTTTGTTACAGTCACAAAAAGGAAGTCAGAGGATGATATTGGTATAGCAACCCCAGACCTTGTCCTCCACGATGATGGTCAGTCCCTAATTGTGGAGGGAGAGGGCTTCATGGGCCAGTACCAGCCCCTTTCAAGAGCTAGTCTTGAGGAAAAACTAGAAAAAGAGTAAGTTTTTTTTCCATCATTTGGTTATGAATATTTGTAATCAATTAAATGTTTTTATTATGAATTTTGATAATTCAAGTAATGTACTGAAACAAAAAGTTTGGAATATAGATATTTCATATTCATTGTTAGTTCCTGCCTGTGTTGGATCAATACATGTAGTTGGAACTCCCAATAATTTGAGCTTTTTTACTGGTACACACATGTTTTCTGACTGTGTTACATTATACAAACTTATAAAAAAAATTTGAATACAGATCTGCTCAAATCTTCTAATTTAAATCAGCACCATATATTTCAACATGATAAAATTACAAAGATTGGTCTACAAATAAATAAAAGGAAAACCAGTAGAAAAGATGAGTTTATAGATTAAATTGGTAAATTTACAAAAAGTTTGTTTGCTCTTTAAATTTAGTGAAAGATTTTGTCTGGGAGGAAAATTGCCATATAGTTTGATAAGATCAGTGTTGTTTGTGGACAAGTGAGTGCCAGATAAATCAATGTTGTTTGTTTGTTGACAGTGCTGCGTTCCAGGAGATGTTAAGCGTGACGTCGGTGTTGCTGCATGAAGCTATGGATGAGATCGACCAGTACTGTGACTTCAACAAATGGCTCAATGAAATCCACCAGTTCTGTAAGAAGTGGACAGAAAAATCTGTGAGGGAGTTTAAAGGGGAACAGGCTTTCACTATCGAGGTTTGTTGGATTGATTTGAAGATATTTATTCTGAATAATGAAAAACAAAAACGTGTCTTTCTTAAATGTCGATTTATCAAGTTCAGTAGGAAAGTCTATATTAAGCTGGAAGTCAAAATTAACATCACATTTTTATGACCATATCACTTGGCCCTAAGAAAACACTTGTCAAGAATAAATAAATAATTCCCCTTATTTCCCACAGAATTGAGAGACAAAAGCCATTAAAGGAGAAATCCTGGCTATGCCAAAAGGAGCAGATGCCATGTATGGAATCTGCTATAAATTGAAGCAACCCATTTCACATTTGATGTAAGAATAAATTTTTGATGTAATCTGTGTGTAAAAATGCTGTCCTTTCTTGAAATGAGGGTCAAAGATCATGGTCTCCATTTCAACCAATCAAAGCTTGAGATTTGAGTGTATTCTCCATTTCAACCAATGAGATGCTTTAAATTTGAGACTGGTCTCCATTTCAACAAATACTTGAGACAGGTATACAATATCTCTTTCCCTTTGTATTTTCTTATTGTGTTGGTTTATTTTCTACATGTAGCAAAAGCTGACAGAGCTCAAGTTGTGGTCTGACAAAGTTCGGAACTTTGACCACTTTTTCCACACCAGCAATGGCCTGTTTTATGTGGATTGTTCACATATACACGACATACTGCTGCCGAGACTGAATGATATCTACTCCGAGCTTGTAGACTTTGTGGCAGATGAGGCGAAGAACCTAGCCAACAACTTCTGTACTGATATGAAGATTGTGATACAGGTAATAAAACCAGTTGGTTGTGGTTAGAAAAAAGTTTTAAAAAAGTTATTTAAAAGTTGGCTACTTTTTTTTGAACTTAACAATATTCTGTGTGAACAGTTTTTTATGAAATACGCTGAAACCACAGAAAAAGAGCTGTAAAGAGGGGTAATTACTTGAAGAGTTGCTCTTTCTGACCCAGGTAAAAAGGGTTTGACAATATTGTAGAGCTGAAATCTTGAAAAAAATCTGCTGTTTGATTAATTTTGCACAGGTTTAATTTTCATGTATTTTGCACAAAGCAGTGTTTGCAAAATCAAACCCCAGCAAATATAAACCACTTAATATCTTATCTGATGAATTTAATATAGCTGCATGAATTTATGTCAGCACAAAATGCCATGTGATTCATATGCGTGAAAATTATGCCCCATGAAATTAAACTATTTTACAGTACAGTAAGTTGAATTGTTTATGATCTGCTTATAGCAATAAGCAGGAACAATTTAGCAAAAATCTTAAGTTTGATGGTCATGCATCTCTAATACTGGCTGTCAACAAAATTTGCTGAGCACACAATTTAAACAGTTTACTTAATTTAAAGACCTGTTACACAACATATGTTTTACCGTTCACAGAATATGAAGAACAAACAGCCGTCTGTGGATATGTTTGCTCTGTATGCCAAGAACTACAATCAGTACAAGAAAAATACAACATCATACCAGCAGAAAGTGGAATATATCAAATCATTGTATGAGGTAATTATGTTCCGTTGCATTAAATGTGGTATTTCATCCAGGTAATGTATAGGGAAATTATTTGCAAGTAATGTATGAAGTCAGTATATGTCAATTGTCAAGTGTTGTATGAGAAATGTACGTGCCAAACATTGTATATGTTACTATACAGTCTGATCCGGATCTATACTGATTGCTTCTGGATCAGAAGGGAACAGTGTATTATCTGATCAGACTGGCAGTGCATGCAGGGGGATCTTGTTCTGCACTTGTCTCATGTGATTTATCCTTTCTTCTATATATAGGCCTTTATGGCATGGACAAACAGTTTAGATCCAGATCAGCTGGCATATCTGCACCATCTGATCAAGATCTGCACTGTTTGCTTTTTTATTTATAATGTTATTTCTGATGAAAAAGTAAACAGTGGATATTCTGATTAGACACCACAGATGCGCCAGCTGATCTGGATAAACACTGGTCATACATGAGTAAAAACATGCATATATGGATATTATGAGAAAACAGTTCTGAATGTTTTGTTGTAGGTGATCAGAATGAGTTACCGCCAGCTGACACCAGAAGAGGAGAAATACGAGGAGAATGTGTGGGCATCATGGGAAGCGTTCCTGCTCCAGATGCAAGATGCTGCCGAGTTTGTCAACACCCAGACCCCGCTGATGACACAGCTGTTGGAAGATACTTACCAGGTCAGTACATGCTGTCACTGTTATATACAAGGGCCCAAGATAAAAAAACCTAAATCATGAGACCAGTCTCAAATCTCAACCATCTGATAGGCTGAAATGAAAACCAGTCAACATTTCAGCCAATCAGATGCTTGAGATTTGAAAATTGTTCTCAAGTTTTAGTTTTATTGTTTTTGGGCCCTGTTTTAAGTCTATAAACTTATTTCACTTACATATTGAACAATGTTTGAATAATAATTATATTGTTTTTGTTTGTTTTGAATTTAGTAAAGTATGCAGTAGAAAATTTAGAAACTACTGAAGCTATGTTTTTAATAAAAAAATGTTTGCAAACTGAAATGTTGGAAGGAATAAAAATGCATTCAATACCGAGATTAAATATATCTATAGCGGGTTCTACGCCACATGAAAAGATGTCTTTGGTAATAATTTTTTGACATTTTAGTTGTTAAATTAAATATATTTGGACAAAATTTACAATTAGATGTATGTATTTTTGTCTCTTAACTTATTGGAGATTTTGTTATACATTTCGACAGCATAATTTTATTTTTACCACAAAATGCAGTGTAAGTCTACTGAACTTTGTGAACTGACATTAAATGTCTGAAGGTACCTTTTCTTGTGCCTTTTCCATAAATGAAATGTTTGAAATTATATGACTTGCTATGGATGAAGAAATGACATTGTTTGTGTGTTGGTTAAACAGTCATTTGAACACCCTAAGCCTCAGTACCATGAGACTCAGGTGGGGGATAATTTCAGATCAGACAATGATCAAGTAGTTGCAAGAAAATGGAAATAATGTAGTGCAATATATAACTTAATTGCCATAATTAACCCTTTACTCAGTGGGATACTGCATTGATACTATGTGTGAACAGTAAAGATCCAGAAAAGACCTGGATCTACACTTGTCAATTTTTCATTAGATTATTTGTGACCAAAATGCAGATATTATAGATCCAGATCAGAATGAATGGATTTCAGGCTGATCTGGATCAAGAATAGTCTTACATGGGTTACAAGTTATATCAAAAAAATAAAGGGGAAATGATAGCTTTAATCTGCATTCTATTGAAAAGTTGGCACAGAATTATATAGATAATGCTCCAGTTAATATTTGCCAAAATATAAAACACATAAGTTTATGTTTAACTTTAAACTTTTAAATTTCTAAAGCCACCCTCAAAACCGGGCGAGGAGCCAGAAGAGAGTTTATATTTGGTAATGTTTGTTGTTGACGTAACAGTGTGTAACATAATCAATCCTGCTATAACATGTGACTTATTTCATCTAATTGTTTCAATATGTTTTTGTTGAACTATTTACTCCATATATACACTCATTTTAATGCATGGGCAATCAGTCTAGGTCCAGATCAGCTGGCATGTCCATGCTGTCTGATCTGGATCTGCACAAGTTGCATTTTGGTCCGAAAAACTTATTGAATCTAAAGGTGAACAGTTTAGATCCTGATCAGATGGCACAGATGTGCCAGCTGATCTGGATCTAAACTGTTCGCCAATGCGATAAAAGCTGTATTTATGGAGTGAAGGGTTTAATATTGTTTGTGTATGAAAGTTTTGCTTTTGTAATTCTGAACTCATCAGTATATGATATCTAAAATTAATGTAACTATGTATTGAGTCTAATTTTGATTTTCAGTCGAGTGTTTCTGAAAAAGCTTGTATTAATCAATATGAACAATATTCAAACCGGGTAAGAAATGAGCTAAAGCTTAATGCAGTGTAAACTAATGCTACAAAATAAACATATTATTATGTAAAAGTACACACTCAGTAGATGTTATCTATACTGGTCCCAAGGTTATAAAAATGAGGATGAAAACCAGTCTAAAATCTCAAGCATCTGATTGGCTGAAATGGCGAATGGTTCAGCCAATCAGATGCTTGAGATTTGAGACTGGTTTCTAAGCTCAGTTTTATAATCTTGGAGCCTGGTGCACTAAAAGCAGTCAGGAAAAATGCTGATGTATTAGATTATTAACCCTCTCCTCCATAGGGTTTTAGATCCAGTTCAGCTGGCACATCTGTACTGTCTGATCAGGATCTGAACAGTGCCCAAGGTTATAAAGCTGAGCATGGAAACCAGTCTCAAATCTCAAGCATCTGATTGGCTGAAATGGAAACCAGTCGCCATTTCAGCCAATCAGATGCTTGAGATTTGAGACTGGTTTCCAATCTCAGCTTTATAACCTTCAACCCAGTTTGCTTTTAAATTCATTAGGTTATTTCAAACCAAGAATCAAACAGTGTCAATCCTGATCAGATGGCACAGATGCCAGCTGATCTGGATCTAGAATGTTTGTCCATTTAATTAAGAGTGTAGATATGGAGGAAAGGGTTAAGAAAGTATGATTAAAATGGACAAAGCCATGTACTGGATATGTATGTTATTAGACCCTAGTACTGTAACAGTTTAAGTGAAAAGATGATGATTATAAGTATCTTGCATGAGCGTGAGGTGAAGATGGAAAAATCTGTCACCAAGGGGGAACTGTTTTGCGGGAACGAGGCTCTGCCTCGTTCCCGCCAAAACAGTTCACCCGAGGTGACAGATTTTTTTATCTTTACCGAATGCCCATGCAAGATACTTTTTCTTGCATACCTTTTAATGTTCATAACATTTGTGTACGTGTATACAAACTAAATTTTGTTTCCTTACGCTGAAATATTGACTTTAACATAAACCTTATTTTCTAATTGACGTCACTAACTTGAATAAATTACTTCAGATACTTGAAGACGTGACGTCACTCGTATAGCACGCGAACGTTATCTGTTCCCTAGGGAAAAGATAATCTTTTCCTATACCGGTAAATCATGCGGAAATACTTATCCGGTATGCAAGAAAAGAATTTATCCCTTTACTGATTTGAATATGGCTTTTATCCCATGGGCAACCCTTGTGAATCCAGGGTTGAAGGTTATAAAGCTGAGTTTGGAAACCAGTCTCAAATCTCAAGCATCTGATTGGCTGAAATGGCGACTGGTGCTATCTGATCAGGATCTACTGTTAGCTTTAAGATTAATTATGTTATATCTGACCTAGAAGTGACCAGTATAGACCCAGATCTAACAGCACAGATCTGAAACTACACTGATTGCACCGACGATAAAACACATATATGGAGTAAAGGGTTAACTTTATAACAGTTTGTTCAGTACTTGCTGAACATTGTGGTCAGTTGTTGAGATATGTGTGTTTGTTTGCAGCAACTGGAGAGAGAAGCGTACGAGTTGGAAGATGCAGCAACCAATGGCAAGTTCCTGGATCCAGAACAAAACCCCACACATATACTGCTTGACCTCAAACAGGTACCCTACTGCCTGTAAATGCTTGCTCTGTGTAAAAGATAAAACTGCGATTGGAGACCAGTCTCAAATCTCAAGCATCTGATTGGCTGAAATGGTGACCAGTCGCTGTTTCAGCCAGTCAATGCTTTATATTTGAGACTGGTCTCCAGTTTAAGTTTAATTATCTAGGGGCCTGGGCCCAAGATTTTAGACCAGTCTCAAAACTCTAGCATATGATTGGTCTATTTTAAGACTGGTCTCAATTTCACCCAATCAGGTGGTTGTGATTTGAGACATGTCACTGGTCTCAGATTTGTGATCTTTGGCACATGACATCTGCGATTTTCTGATCCTTGATCGTCTACTTCCTGTTATTAACAGTTAAAAAAAAACAACCTCATATTCAAAGATAGGGGAGTAGTTTTTAAATACTCAGCCAGTGCTAAGCATTAATTTCTCATGGAATATGGTTTCAAAACTTCCTGTTACTTATAATGTTTTATTTACTCTTTGGTTAATCAATGCTGTTTGTTACAGATCCGAGACAAGTTCTTCAACATTCAGACCCAGCTACAGAAAGCCAGTAAATGGCGAGAGTCTATTTGTGGTGAACCGTATGACCTGACGTTCCTCAACGAGATGACAGTGAAACTGGATGTACGACAAGAGCTCTGGAAGTATGTGGAGAGCTCAACGCATGCCATCAAGGACTGGAAGTCTATGCTCTTTAAGAAGGTAGTTACTCTCTACAGGTTGTATGCATAAGTGAACAGTGAACAGACCCTGTGATAATATAACTTTTTCATGCTCAACTCAATTCTGTGTCAAGAACATCAACAGACTTCATAAATTAGAGATAACTGTCTCTTCAACAGTTGTTATTCAGATCAGTTATGTCATATTTTCAATTTAAAATGTTTTATTTTATATAACAAACAGAAATGAACATGATGAAGCCATCAAATTTTCATGCTCAAATTGAGTTGAATAACTTCTATGAATAAGTTGGAATACAGTGAAACCCCTCTATAACGGACACATAAAGGACTGAGGGAAAGTGTCCTTAATAGCGGGTTGTCCTTAATTGTGGGTTTAAATCAAGAAGAAGAGAACATGTATGGTCTTTAAAAAATCGCTTATAATACTGGGGTGCCCGTAATATAGTGTGTCCATAATGAGGGGTTTTACTGTAACTCGTTTCACAATTGATGTGAAATAAATAAGTTTAAACTCGGATTCATTCACCAAATATCAAACTTGAAATGATGATTGTTGAATGTTACAGATGAACATAAAGAAGGCGTTGGAGAAAGTTATAGAATGGCAGGCAGCGGCGAGCCAGCTGAAGCCTTACCTGCCACCTGGTGACAGGGTGCTCACCACCTGGTTCAAGAACCTGCAAGAGTTCAAGAAGGATTTACCAGTACTACACAAACTGGCAAACGATGCCCTCAAGGTTAGTACAGTGAAACCTTGCTATTTAGACCACCTCTGGTACTGGATTATAGTGGTCTTTATTTTTGGAGTGGAATAGTGCAAAAACTGCAAAAAGGAGCTTTGAAATAGTGGTCTCATTTTGTGCGTGGTATTAATTAAGGGTGATCTTAATTATGTGTTTTACTGTTTCCTCTCTAAGTGATACAACATCAAAGGATGTTTACAACGAAGACTAACCTTTTAGTTGTTTGTTGAGGGACAACAATTGATTTTTTTTGTTTTTGTGCAGTGTAGAAACAGGACGTAACAAAAATAATTTATTTCACAGATTTGTTTTTGTGTTACAAAATTCAGTGCACAGTAACTATTGTGTTGCATTACCTAGAGAGAATTCTTGGGCATGCTTCATTGATTTTTGCATTTGTCTCTTGGCCAGTTTAGAATTAGTAAGAGCAGTAAGTCTGTATAAGTTGGAAAACTTTTCTGAAAAAGAAAGATGTGAATGTAGTAATTATTCAACTTCCCACCCCAAAAACAAACAGGAGACTTTGAATATTTTAAATCTGAGAATTTAAACCAGTCTAAAATCTCAAGCATCTGATTGGCTGAAAAGGCGACAAGCCGATAAGACAGACAAACTCTCTGAATCACTTTCACTTGTGAAAACAGTATAGATCCAGATCAGCTGGCACATCCATGCAGTCTGATCAGGATCTGCACTGTTTGCTTTTAGAATTATTAGATTTTTTTTAACCAAAATACCAAATAACAAGGTTGATCCGGATAGGACTGCACGGATGTGCTGGCTGATCTGGATCTACACTGTTCACTCACAGATATCAGCAATATCCAATGGGGTAAATGGTTATAAACAATACAATCCTACTGTGATTGTGCGATATTTTATTCATTCTTCTACTTGTGTTTGTGTTCTAGGAGAGGCACTGGAAGGCTATATTTGTTGGCATGAATGAGTCCTATGACCCTAAGAAGCAGTTTACGGTTGCTGACCTACTGACCTATGACCTGGAGGAGCATGCTCAGTTAGTACACCAGATCTACCTAGGGGCTGTTGCCGAGTATGACCTTGAATTGAAGATAGGACATATGCAGAAATTCTGGTTGGAACGAGAGTTCAAACTGGCGAAACATATACCAGATAGTCTGCTGGCATCCAAAGGTAAAATACAGTGTTATCTCCAATTGTTTGAGAAGTTTTGTTTCTTGGATAATCTGTTAAATCTTGAAGTATGACATAAAATCACATTTGCAGTTAGAATGAACCCAAATATTTACATCAATGCAGCCTGGTCAGGTCACAGTTGTTTGTTATTTATTTCTGCAAAATCCATTTATTTAACCCTTTACTATGTGGATATGGCTTTTACTGGATAGGTAACAGTGTAGATCTAGATCAGTGTGCAGATCTTTGCCATCTGATCAGGATCTTCACTGTTCGCTTTCAGATTTATTGGATTATTATTAACCAAGAAGCCAACAGTGTAGATCCAGATCAGATGGCCTGAATGTGCTGGCTGATCTCAATCTATACTTGCCATCCTTGGAATAAAAGCGATATCCTGGAGTAAAGAGTTAATGTACAATAAAAGCCCTCATTACGGACACTCGATATAAAGGACACGGCACCCCTGTATTTTGGGCGACTTTTTTAAGAAAAGACATTTACTTTCCTTTTTGATTCAAACCCACAATTAAGGACAACCGGCTATTAAGGACACTTACCCTCAGTCCCCGAGGTGTCCGTAATAGAGGGGTTTCACTGTACTTACAAAAATTCATGACAGGTGAGTATTACATTTATATACTGAACTGAAGAATAAATCTAGATTTTTTAAAAAGTATCTTATTGAGCTATTGGAACTTAAAGGTGTTGGGTTTATTTCAGTGTGCTTAGAATCTAAAATCCTTTTTTTACCCAGACGACAATGTTATTTTATAAATTTTGTTGAAAAAATTTATGATAAAGTTGAGAATTGTAACATAATCTTGTAACTATTACTTTATATTGGGCTGTTTTCGTTCCTAATGCAGCCACAACTAAAACTGATGCTACATTTTCCCTTGACTTATTTAACCCTTTATTTGATATATGCAGCTTTTATGGCATGTGTAAACAGTGTAGATCCAGATCAGCTAGCACATCCATGCCATCTGATCAGGATCTACACTGTTTGCTTTTTGATTCAATAGGTTATTTCTGACCAAGAAGCAAACATTGTAGATCAGACATGCCAGCAGATCTGGATCTACACTGTTCACACATGCAATAAAACCTGTATATATCAAGTCATAGTTTACAACTTTGTTTAATCAATGTATGATAATTGTATCAGACAAGTCAGATTCTGATTCCGAGCCGGAAGAAGGGGCCAATCTTAAAAAACGACGCAGCACAATTATTGGTAAAAAGCAGCGATCACAAAGCCTACGTATATATCCTTCCTATATATATCCCGAGTGAAACTGTTACTGAATTTTGCACAGAGTTTGGCTCCCATCACCATTCCAAATCTTTACTCACTTTCAGCTAATTTGTAAAATTAACCCTTTCCTCCATATTTACGCATTACAGTCAACTGTCTTTAGCAGCCACCCAAGGGAGTGACAGAAATGGCTGCTGAAGACGGGTGGCTGTTAAAGACAGTAAACAATTAGAACAAAATGTCAGTTTAGGTCATATTCAAACTGGCTGTTTAAGACGGGATGTTGCTATTTGCAGGTGGCTGCTAAGGCAGGTTTCTCTGTATATCCCAAGGGCAAACAGTGTAGATAGAGTCCTCTGATCAGGATCTGCACTGTTAGCTTTAAGAGTAATTAGGTTATTTCTGACCAAGTAGTCAACAGTGTAGATCCTGATCAAGGTTATAAAGCTGAGCATGGAAACCAGTCTCAAATCTCAAGCATCTGATTGGCTGAAATGGCGACCAGTGGCCATTTCAGCCAATCAGATGCTTGAGATTTGAGACTGGTTTCCAAACTCAGTTTTATAACCTTCAGCCCAGATGGCAAGGATGTGCCAGCTTATATGGATCATTACTTTTTATTATGCATGCAATAAATGTGTATCTATGGAGTAAAGTACTATTTTTTCAAGACTGCAGATTTCATTTATCATTTTTTTAGCATTAAAACAATAAGTTTGTTGTTGTCTGCAATCTGATGTAGCACTTATAAATGTTTTCCTAAAGGGCAACTAAGGTTTATTCATGATCCAAGAAAGATATGGCATTCTTAAACCTTTTCAGATGAAAATTTTCTTGGTAAATACTAAGACTTTAATAACCATTAAAGACAAAGATTATTTTCACAGAACAGTTGAACATTCTGTTTTATGTAAAAACAATTACAAATGATATTGCCTCGACCTGGGAGCGAACCTGCACCATCACGGTGACAGCGCCTAGCCCTGCAATTCCGACAACCCAACCAATTGAACTAGTTGTTACAACCCCATAAAAAGTAGATCAGATAGCCCTGATCAGACGCTGCCATCACTGCAATCCACTACAACGATATTCTGGTACCAATACAGGATTCCAATTTCTAGCTTGCCATTAATTTTGTCAGTTGTGAGGCTGTGGCTAATTTCATCCAGTGGGATTGCTAATCTCTGATCCTGTGCCCAAGACCATAAAACTAAATCTGGAGATCAGTCTCAAATTTCAAGCATCTGATTGGCTGAAATGGCGACCAGTCGCCATTTCAGCCAATCAGATCCTTGAGATTTGAAACTGATCTCAAAACTTAGTTTTATGATCTTGGGCCCTGAGCTGAAGGTTATAAAACTGAGTATAGTAACCAGTCTCAAATCTCAAGCATCTGATTTGCTGAAATGGCGACTGAGATTTGAGACTGGTTTCCAATCTCAGCTTTAGCTCCATAGGATGTAGCTGTTATCCCATCGGTGAACAGTGTGTAGATCCAGATCAGCTTGCACATCTGATCAGGATCTGCAATGTTTGCTTTTATATTCATTGGGTTATTTCTGACCAAGAGGTAACTAGTGAAGATCCATATTGGATGGAATAGATGTGCCAGCTGATCTGGATCTACACTAATTGCATCCTTGATAAAACCTTTATAAATGGAATAAAGGGTTAAATTCACACCAGTGCCCAAGGTTATAAAACTGAGCATGGAAACCAGTCTCAAATCTCAAGCATCTGATTGGCTGAAATGGCGACTGGTCGCCATTTCAGCCAATCAGATGCTTGAGATTTGAGACTGGTTTCCAAACTCAGTTTTATAACCTTCAACCCTGAATTGGGAGAGCCTAGAGAAGCTGTTATAAATCATAGCACCCAGGAAGTTTTAAACATCTTTTTTTGTCTCAATGACTTTAAAAAGGTTCAGTTCCCGAGGAGAGATATTTTACTTCCACCCTTTGTAAAGGCATGGTTGGTGAAAACATTTATAAGTGCATATTTTGTTTAAAACTGAAGTTCATATTTTTGTGTCTTGCATGAAACATGAAACACCCTCCCAAATTCCCAGATTTTAAATGGTCAAGCCTCTAACACTTGTTTCAAGCAGAAAATATCTGGTCCCAAGGTTATAAAACTGAGAATGGAAACCTGTGACCAGTCACCATTTCAGCCAATCAGATGCTTGAGATTCGAGACTGGTTTCAAAACTCAGTTTTATAATCTTCCAACCTTTCAATATAAAACAGAAAGCTTAGATTTCATTGTAAACTTAAGTCTGTTTTCTAGAATTACATTTCTTAAATATATCAGGTTACAAGATTATAAAACTAAGAATGGACACTTGTCTCCATTTGAGCCAGTCAGATGATTGAGACTTGTCTCTATTCTCAGTTTTATAATCTTTAGCTCAGTAAGTGCAAAATTGTTGCAAAGGTAACTTTTAACTTTATTACAGAACCATTATTAGGAATGTCCCGAGATAATTTTAACAAAGGTATCTGCTTGCTATTTCTTTTGCTTGCTTTGTAATAAATATTTTTCTTCCAGAGATAAGAAGAAGTGCGGTTTGAAAGTGCTTTAATTTCGAGTTCTGTAATGTTTATTTGATAGTGTCCCTTGTTGACCTATTGGTTTGTTTTGTTAACAGATTCATCATTTGTTTACCTTTTACAGTTCAGAAGTTTTCAAACCCTGAGCCCAAGAAAATAAAACTGAAATTGGAGACCAGGCTCAAAACTATAGAATGTGATTGGTCAGTTTTTAGACTGGATTCCATTTCAACCAATCAGCAGCTTGAGATTGAAGAATGGACATCAGTGTCAGTTTTATGATTTTGACCTTCATAACCAACATTTATAGCCAATAGAAATCTTAAGATCAATGTCATGAACTCACAATCCTCGCATGAATTTTTAGTTTAAGTCATTCATTGGTCGCCTGCAACACGACATGTTTTAGGATAAGAGGCATATTACCTTATGAAAAGGGGGAACTTAGACTAGTATACAATCTCAGTTTTATAACCTTGGGCAAGGAAACTGGCAAATTTACATACAGGTGATTTGTAGCTGAACGATTTTCCAGAATCAGAGTAAAGGACTGCCAAATAAACAAATCTCATATCTCAGGAAGTGTCACACAAGAATACTTTCTAGTTTTATCTTTCTTGAGTTGTCATTAAGAGTGAATGTGTACTTTAAAGTCATTATCATTGGTTGGCATAAACTTTTGTGGTTTTTAGTAAAATAGTATTTTCTTCTTAATTTCTTAAACTTTTGATTTTCAAATTTCTAAATTAAGTTTGTGTACTTTTCTATAACTCATGCTCAGGTTTGAATTTTTTTTTAATCTTACCTTAACTGCAGATTTTAGTAGCCCACAAGTATTTCTGAATTGGCAGTAAAACCCACAAACTTGAAATCTTTTTGCAGAATTAGAATTAAAAGAATTACAAGAGCAAGTTAGACTTGCCAAGTTAAAGCGAGCAGGTACAATATGTACTGTGAAGTAGCCAGAAATTGCAGACACAAAGGCAGTATAATATATAATAATTAAGAATATTGAGATATTTCTTTTGAACACTTATGTTTGTTAACCCTTTCCTCCATAGACACCTTTATTGCGTGGGAGAACAGTGTAGATCAAGATCAGCTGGCACATCCATGCTGTCTGAACAGGATCTGCACTGTTCACGTTTTGATTTGTTAGGTTATTTCTGACCAAAATGTGACCAGTGTAGATCCTGATCAGACAGCAAGGATGTGCCGGCTGATCTGGATCTACACTGGTCGCACATGCTTAAAAAAGTGTATATATTAATAATAGGAGGAAAGGGTTAAATTGAATTTAGAATTATGGTTTGTTTCCATGTATTTTGCCCATAAGCAAACTTTTTTGTGATTTTCAATGAGAACAAGCAAAAGTTAAACATGCATTATATAATTAATGGCACAAATATGCCTATGGAACTCTACGAATTGAGTCTTCTGTGTGAATATTGCTCCTTAACCCTTTCCTGTATAGATACACCTTTATTGCTAGGGCGAACAGTTTTTGATTCATAAGGTTATTTCTGACCAAAATGCAATCAGTGCAGATCCTGATAAGACGGCACGAATGTGCCGGCTGATCTGGATCTACACAGGTCGCACATGCGTAAAAATGCGTATATGGGAAAGGGTTAAGAAATTGGTATATAATTTGCATGGTAGGTTTACTGTTAACATGAAGTAATTTGATAATTTGTCTCTAAGAATATTTGGAAGCAATTCATCTGATTTTATTTTTGAACTAAATAAATTTTAAAACAAATTGTTTATTTTTTTTACAAGTTTATTCTTTGACGTGTGTTATTTTGGCTGCATCACTTATGTTATGTGTAACTAATTACATAAAATTAACATGTGTACCTTAGCATGTTGACTTGGACGTTGGAACAATTACTTTTCACAATTTTCCAATTAAGCTATATCCAAGGTGTAGAGGGTCAAGGATCTAAATCTGTGCAAATTTTAAATGTTGTAACATTTAACAACTCCAGGTTCTAAGAATATGTTTCCATGGTAAAGAGATTTGGTTGAATTTGTTAACTTTCTGTCATGATCAACATTTAACAGGAATATGGATTGACTTGAGATTTGAGTAAGTTGTGGGATTAACAAAAAAGATTAATCCCCCGTAAATGTTTGGTTACAAGGGCATTACAGTATCTGTGCTTTAACGCTTTCCTCCATAAATACGCATTTTTTTGCATGTGCGACCAGTATAGATCCAGATCAGCTGGCACACCCATGCCGTCTGATCAGGATCTGCACTGGTGGCATTTTGGTCAGAAGTAACCTAACGAATCAAAAAGCGAACAGTGCAGATCCTGATCAGATGGCATGGATGTGCCGGCTGATCTGGACCTGCACTGTTCGCCCATGCAATAAAACTGTGTCTATGGAGGAAAGGGTTAAATACTCTGGTATCACATAAGTCACAGATGGCATATCACATGGTATAAATTTGTGGATTTGAATTACCTTGTAACTCTATAAATAGGCCTTTTGTCTTTTGGATGGCCAGTGTAGATCCAGATCATCTGGCACATCTGTGGCATCTTATCAGGATCTACATTGTTCTCTTTTTCATTCATTAGGTTATATCTTCTTAGCCCAAAAGACACTTTGAAAATGAAACTTGAGTGAAATATGATACCAATGTAACATAGTTATAATACACTTACAAAAAAAACAAAATTAATTGAGATTGGATAAGATATTTCAAAACTTCATTTTAATAATCTTCCTTTAAAATAAAATTTGGCCTTTTTTTCTTAAACAAATCGAACAATTTCTAGCAGAAATTAAGATAACGTTTTATTCATTACTTTTTCTTCATAATAAGCACAAAAGCCACTTTATTGATATTTTAAAGAAATAGTTTAAGATATTGTCTAATGAGTTATTAGCTTCTGCTGCCATTTTATTTACCCATTTATTTGTAAAGGGTTTTAAGGTTATAATACACTATAAAGACATTTGCCCAAGATCGTAAAACTTAGTTTGGAGATGTCTCAAAACTCAAGTATATGATTGGCTGAAATCATGGAGACAAGTCTCCATTTTAGCCAATCAGATGCTAGAGATTAGAGACTGGTCTCCAGTTATATTTTTTTGAGCTTGGACATATATTTTATTGTTTACAACCGTGTTGTAGAGCCAAAGAAGCCGTCAAGTCCTCGTCGTCGCACTAAACTTGAGAAGTACCGTCAGGAGCGAGCTGCCGCCATGAAGGACGGTACCCCGAGAGGACTGAACGTTGCAGATGATGACTACTATATCCTTATAGAAGTGGAAGAGCTGAAATATCAACTAGAGGTAACAACCTGTGATTTCTTTTAATTTATTACCCTATATGGGGTGTGCCACAAAAAACGTGTCTTTGAAAATCTATGTCAATCTTTCAAATTATATCCTTGCTATCTGATCTGGATCTGCACTTGTCTTATTTAGGTCAAAATAATTAATCAAAAAGCAAACAGTTTAGATGTGCCTGCTGATCTGGATCTAAACTGTTCGCCCCCGCCATAAAGGTATATCTATGTAGGAAAGAGTTAAAGATTTTTTCTTTTTTCAGTGAAGTGCCTTATAGATAATGTGCTTTGTATCATGCACATATTCAAACCACTGCAGCCTTGTGATGGGGGTAAGGCAAGGGGCTGCAGTCTTAACAATCTGTCTGCCCATATAAT
This sequence comes from Corbicula japonica, assembly GCA_038501625.1. Taxonomy (NCBI): domain Eukaryota; kingdom Metazoa; phylum Mollusca; class Bivalvia; order Venerida; family Cyrenidae; genus Corbicula; species Corbicula japonica. Next base: position 1,825,484 of record JAZAYU010000055.1, read on the forward strand.
AGCTATTTACATGTTATTATCCCTTTATTCCATGGGATATGGCTCATGTCAACATTGGTCAAACACAGGATAAATGCCATATCCCATTGCACATAGGGTTAAGATGTTTTGACTACTGTTGTAAAATGAATGTATTGTTTTGTTGTGTTATAGGATAGTCAGATCAGTATACGAGGGATGTTACAGTCTCCGTACCTGGGAGACATGACAGCGGAGGTGGTCTCCTGGAACAGTGCTCTTCAACAAGTCGAGGAAATCACTGACCTTTGGTACACGTGTCAGAAAAAGGTACTCCAGTTTTTAACCTTTCAAACCATGAATGTGGATTATTTCCCATGTGTGAACATTGTAGATCCAGATTGTCATAAAGGTCCTTGCACCTTGGTCAAAATCTACAATGTTTGCATTTGGGAGTCAGTAGGTTATTTCTGACCTAGAAATGAGCTTTTTAGATCCTGATCAGACTGCAATGATGTGCTGATCTGGATCTACACTGGTCATACATGGGTTGTAATTTGTTTCCCATGGAGTAAATGGTTAAATTTTAATTTTATACCTGACATGTTTACTGCTGATTATTTGCACATTGATACATTAAATAATTTTGTACTGTGATATATTCATGAGTTCAGAGTGACAATATTGCACTTTTGTAGGATTGCAGTATCACAGTGACTCCATAACTGAACGAGTGAAATAACCTTTGTATTATTTGCTGTCCCTCTAATTTTGTACATATGGATAAACTAGTTTTCATTTACACAAAATGTGCTTTAATAGGCAAATGTTATGTGAAAATATGCTTTTAATAAGTTAAAGATAACAAGCATTGGTTTTTGATGCCAGTTCTTGTGACAGCTTCACATGTGACTACCATTGTCATGTAATAGATGACATTCCACATCAGTATCCGCTTGACAATGTGCAAATTGACCAATTGACCCAAAATGTTGACCCTTAGCATCCTGTTGTATCATTCAGAAACTAACTGTGTGTATAATATTCATATCATTGGTTTCAGTGGTTGTATCTGCTGAAGGTGTTTGAATGGCCGGAGTTATACAAGAGATTCAAGGAACACGCTCCCAAGTTTGAGAATGTCCATGCCAAGTTTAAGGTAAGACGGTATTTATTATAGTCTAACATTCTATATTTGATGGGAAGTTCTTTTAATAACCTAAAAGATTCTTGGGGTTTTGTTTAAAGTTGAGCAGTCACAATATCTATAGTTAAAAATTGTTTGTGGATGGTTACAAACAATTTACAAATATATTTTACTGGAAAAATGAAGGAACAGAGTTTCATTTTTCAGAAAAAGCTAAAATAGTGTTGTGAAAATATATCTGTAGACTCATTTGGTCCAAGAGAGTTTAATATCTTTCATGTATGGAGACTTTATTTCTTGTTGTTTACATTAGGATTGGATGAGGGTAGTGTCCAATGACTCGAAGGTATTGACAGTAATCAACAGACGACGTGGAGAGAAGGGATACAGGCTTCTACAGGGAGATAACCTCAGATCATTGTTCCTACAACTGATACAGATGCAGGTGAATAAAGTCTTTTAAAGTCTGGGCTGAAGGTTATAAAGCTGAGATTGGAAACCAGTCTCAAATCTCAAGCATCTGATTGGCTGAAATGGTGACCAGTCGCCATTTCAGCCAATCAGATGCTTGAGATTTGAGACTGGTTTCCATTCTCAGTTTTATAACCTTGGGCACTGATCCGGATCAGCTAGCACATCTATGCCATCTCATCAGGATTTATACTGGTCGTTTTTTGGTCAGAAATATCCTATTAACTAAAAAGGCAAACAGTGTAGATCCTGATCAGATGGCACATATGTACTGGCTGATCTTGATCTACACTGTTTACACATGTAATAAAAAAGGAATTTATCACATGGGTGACCAGTGTAGAAATCAGCCAGCACATTCTTGACATCAGATCTGGATCTGCACCATTTGCTTATTTAATGAATCTAAAAGCAAACAGCATAAATCTTTATCAGTGTTTAAATGATCACCCATCTAGTCTATATATGAACACCCATCTTTACAAGTAGATACCAATCAATCTGATTTAATCCATTTTTCATCAAAAGAAATAATGAAAATCAATGCTAGTTACAAACTGTTCATAAGCTATGCCTATTGCAAACCGAGTTAACATTGAAGTCAATATTGGATGTTCTGTTATTTTAGGAGGAGATACTCAAGTACCTGTCATCTCTGATGGTGAACTGTCGCCAAGAGTTTACGCGCCTCTACTTCCTGTCAGATGAGGAACTTGTTGAGATGATGGGTATATCCAGGAACCCGCAGGCCCTTCAACCCTTTGCCAAGAAATGTTTCCTCGGCATAGAATCCCTGGCATTTGCTCTGCCCCCGGGGACGTCGAGTTTAAACACTCATCTTGATTTTGCCTTACATGGTTAGTGACTTCTGAACATTATTATATTTTTACAAATTTAACTGGACCGCATGCAATCTGTAAGAATAAGTATGTTTTACATTTAATTGTTGAACACTGTGAGATAACAAAACTTATTTTGCAATAATTGTAGACCCTGATCAAATTGCGGACTAAAATGTCAGAAGAGTATCTAGACTGTAATATGCTAATGGACAAAAGTCTTGTCTGGTATGAAGATTGAAACTTTTTGCATGCCAATTTTCAACACATTACTCTACCAGCAGTAGCGGCTCAAATTCTGAAAATCTTTAATCATTGAATGCATAAAAATGTCCTCTTTCCATAGAAACCAAATTCATACCGGTAGAGCAATGTGGAATTTAGATTTCACGCTTTCAAAAGACATTATGGAAAACCATACTGGACAAGACTTTTGTCCATAAGTATATGAATGCAATAGGGAATAGTAACTGTAGTTTGTGAGCATTGGGTCAAATAGATGAAATAAGAAACTTTGAAAGCCATGGAACACAACAAATGTCAAAATATTGCATCCTTTGTTTGATTTAACCTGTTTATGAGCAGTAATGGAAATGCATATTACTGTCCACACCGCCTTGCCTTAGGTTGAGTGCAACTCAATATTTTCACAAATTTAAATATCGTGTTCAACAGCTTTTAAAGGGCTTAATTGATACCAGCACTGATTTAATGTATGATTGCATTAAAGTTGCATTCTGTTTGATTAGTAATTAATAATAGTAAGAACTGGTGTTGTTGTTATAGCTGACAAGCTTCAGGTGATTGCTATGAGAGGTAGATACGGGGAGGAAGTCCCATTCTTTGCCCACCTCGAGGCCCAGGGCAAGTCTACTATATGGCTCAAACTGCTGGAGGGTATCATGAAGAACACCATGGCAACCATTCTACAAGCTTGTGTACAATGTAGGATGGAAGATGGTAAGTTGTCTTTTAACAGTCTGTTTAACCCTTTACTCCCATGGGCTTTACACCCAAAGGTTATATCCCAGGGGCTTATGTCAGACATGCCTGCAAACCCTTTTAGTTTGGTCTTGATCTACACTGTTTGCCTCTTAGTCATAAATATCCCAATGAATCCCAAAATCCCAAAGTGAAAAATGTAGAACTAATTACCTTCATGCTGATTTGGATCTACACTAATCACACATAGAATATAAGCTGTATACATCAAGTAATGTGAGGAAATGGTTTTAACATTGTTCAGTTTCACAGTTGTCTTGTAACTTGTCTTATTTCTTCAGCAATTCTAACTATCAGACAACAGTGGTATCATTTAGTTTTTGCCAGGTTTATATTTTGCATATTTTGCACTATGATAAATTCTTTCGGTGAAAAAATATTTCTTTAGAAACATATACAATTGAGTGAATTTATGCCTGTGCAGATATATCTTTTGTGGCTTTAGTGCCAGATTCACCCCGTGATAAGAAATGATAACATAGAAAGTGTGACTGCATTAGTTCTGTTTTAAGTATATCTATTATTTAACCCTATCCTCCATATATACGCATTTGTAAGCAAGAGCGACCAGTGGAGATCCAGAGCAGCCGGCACATCTGTGCCATCTGATCAGGATCTGCACTGGTCACATTTTGGTCAGAAATAACCTAATGAATCAAAAAGTAAACAGTGCAGATCCTGATCAGATGGCACGGATGTGGCATGATTATATTTATGACAATCATAAGTAATGCTGATTATTATAATCACTAAGTCCCAATTTGAGTTGTTTGTACATCAGATTACTTATTTTTGTTTTACAGGAGGAAAAGTGCAACCAGTACACATCATAGACGAGCTGATCAAGGTGTACCGTGCCAAGTCTACGCTGACAGAGGAGGACTTGGCGGTACAGATCAAGCACCAGTACCATCACTACCTGTTACGCTTCCCATCACAGTGTGTCTATGTCACTGAGGGCATTCTGTGGGAGCGTGCGTTACATAGAATACTTGAAAAACCAGACCTAGAATTGGATGAACTCACTGCCTTGAAGTGAGTTACCTTGCTCAAATACATAACTGAATTTAAAAAACATCAAAGCTATTACATTGAAATTCAGTTTTGTTCTGTTATATTTACAATGTAGGTTTCTTTTTAGTGATGCACATATGAAAAAACCATCACTTAGTTTTGTTAAGAACAATGCTCTTTCAACTTTCTAACATTTTTGAAAAGAATCAGGTATTTTCATTCTATACCCAATATTGAATTGAAGATTCTTTTTCTTGCAAACACTTTGAATTAGTTTTTTGTTTTGCTATGTATTTTGCTTTGAAAGTCTATATATAGAAAGTCTAAGGCATTTGATTGGTCCCCTTTTCAGCCAATCAAAACTTGTTTTCATGCTCATCTCAATTCTGTGCTCAAACTTAAAATGTCTAATACATTACCAGTCTTCATAAATAAGGAATAACTATCTGTTCAACAGTTGTTGTTGAGAGAAATTTAGTCATATATTCAGTTTAAAATGTTTTATTTTATATAATGAACAGAAATGAAGTTATAAAATTTTCATGCTCAAGCATGAAAAAAGTTTTATTATGATGGGGCCAGTTTTATGATCTTGAGCCCAGTTTTACAAGGATGTGTGATTTTACATGTAAATGAATATTACAGGAGCAATGGTATGACCAAGCTGGATCAGTACATTGATATCCTGAAGGAGATGCATTCAACAGGGGCAACTGAGAACATCAAACATAGACTGCAGACTCTAGTCTCCATCATGGTCAACCAGAATATTGAGCAGAGGGACTCCATTGATGGTAAGCATACAAGGGCTGTCCGGAAAGTTCATATACTACTTTATTTCTTACACTCAAGCAATACATACATAAAACAAATTTGGCCAGCAGATACATACATATCTAACAAACAAATTTACAAAAAACTGGCAGGCTGAGACGAACATTAGCATAAAAACAGTCCTAACATTCAACATATATACATAATCACGGAACACTTTTAAACGTCATCAACGTCAAATGAACGTCATGTAATCACTCCTTCTCAAAAAATATCGCCACACGATTTTACTCATTTCTGATGCCGGCTGACCCATTGCTGGTATACCCCTTTGTACCATTCTCGACCAAAACCAGATATCGCCGATCAAACACCGAAGTTCTTCCAAATCTGCAAATCTTTTCCTGCGCAATTCCGACTGTTCTAATGCGTTCTACGTAATTCGGCTCTTCTACTTTCGGTCGTCCGCTTCGTTTCTTATCGAACACATTTTCATCCCCTCTTCTAAATCTGCTGTGCCACTTAAACACAAGTTGCCTTGAACATTTACCGGTCGTATCTGCTTTTGAAATAAACTTCCACGTCTCAGTTGGTGTCATATTAGCATGAACACAAAACCTGATAACACTCCGTTGCTCCGTCCGTGAAATTGACGTCATTTTTTCGAAACAAATGTTTAGCGCCCCAATGAATCTAACGGTCGTTTACAACTTTTTTATTAACGTATGACATCATAATTTTCCCCAAATATCATGCAATGATATCAAATAACTTCGCGTAAGTAAAAATGCGTTAGGCATAAAACTTTAATTTTTATTAACTTTTATTTTGAGTAGCTACTGTCATGGAATCAAAGTGCTCCGTGAACCGTCGGTCATGTTACCATGGCGATGGGCGTTTTGCAAATATTATTGTTATCCTGTTTATAAATTTAAAAATATGTAGCCAATACATACTTAAGCAAAATACCAAAACAGCTTATTGATATGACTGCTTATTATTATTCTGTAGCCTTGTCTACGAACTTTCCGGACAGCCCTCGTATGTCACACTTTCACACAGTTTAGACTGAGATCAGGCTGCACATGCATGCAGTCTGATCAGGGACTTCACTTAAACTTGAAATGTGGTTTGGACTACATTTATTTGGCAACATATAGTGTCAACCTGACCCATTATGCAAGTTTTAGTAGACTAATATGTACCTACAATGTTTTCAGATGTAGATTTTCCTGTGTTCTACAGCTAGTAATGAGTATGAACCCCCTTTCCTCCATAGATATACCTTTATTACATTAGTTAACAGTTTAGATCCAGATCAGCTGGCACATCCGTTGCATCTGATCAGGATCTAAATTGTTTGCTTTTTTATTCATTAGGTTATTTCTGACCAAAATGCAACCAGTGCAGATCCTGATCAGACAACACAGATTTGCTAGCTGATCTGGATCTACACTGGTTGCACATGCATAAAAATGCGTATATATGGAGGAAAGGGTTAAATCCCATTTGCAACCAGTGTAGTGCTAGATTGGCCTTCACATCCATGTAGTTTGATCTCTCTGTTTGCTTTAAGATTCATAAGAAGCAAGAAGTGAACAGTGTAGAGGCCGTTTGCACAGATGTGCTGGCTGATCTAGATTGACACTGTTAGCTCCTGGGGTATGAGCCATACCTCATGGAGGAACATGTCATCAAGCTATTTACCATGAGAATTGTCTTATATTTCAGCATTACTGTCAGAGACTGTGCTCAGTGAGAAGTCGTTCACCTGGCTTAGAATGTTACGATATCACATGGATATCCGGAATGTCCTCCGAGCAAAGCAGGAACCTGTAGAGCCAACACCCTCCCAGTGCTCGTCAGAACATCAGTATGCCCGCAGACCCAGTCGAACTACAAGATGGTCTAACAAGACCAGGAAAGAATCTGTTGGTAAGTGGTTGTTCACTGGTAAAATCTTGTAGCAGGGTTTTCCCAATCTTTTACGGGTTTCCCAAGCATTTGTGCATTGCCAGTGATTTGCACCCAGTTGAGAGCTACAGCCTCAGTTCTTGTTTATTTGGCATGTTTAATAATTTTTGAAATTTTTGAAGGAATGTAGCTTTGAAAAGTCTCGAGGTTAGTAAAGCTTCCATTGCTGGCAGTATTCAGTGAACAAAACTTTGTGCAGGGGGTATAAATGGGCAACATTAAAACCAATTTTTTGTAAAACTTGATAATGGTAGTGACTGTCGAATAATGACCTCATCAAATCAAATAATAAAACATAATATAAATGAATGATAAAAAGATCTGTGATACTTAACTTGTTAAGACTTTTCTCCATGCAATATGGCTTATATTCCTTGGGAAACCAGTGTAGAACCAGTTAAGCCTGCATATCCATGCAGTCACAATCTAGGCTGTTTGCTTCATTGTCAAAAAATAACCATACCTTGTGAATTTAAAAATGGATGGTGTAGATCCTGATCTGCAGGCTGATCTGGATCTACACTGGATTGCACATGGGATAAAAGGAATAATTATTTGATTTTCAGACGATTCTCCAGTACAAACTCTTTCAAGAACAAAGACAAGTGTATCAACTGACTTCCAGTTCAGTCGCTGCACCATACAGCAGCTGGGCAATGTGTTCCACTATGACTATGAGTATCTAGGGCCCGATGACCGACTAGTGCTCACTCCACTCACAGAAAGGGCTTTTCTGTCCCTAACACAGGCCCTTAAGAACTTCCACTGTGGCACTCTGATTGGACCACCAGGCACTGGCAAGTCAGAGACTGTCAAAGATCTAGCTAAGGTATGTCATTGTTAGAGGGCATTCAATAAATTCTTTACTCCATATATGGGATTTTATTTTTGCGTGTGTGACCCATGTAGTTCCAGATCAGACGGCACATTCATGCCATCTGATCTGGATCCTACACTGGACCTTTCTGGTCAGAAATAACATTATGAATTCAAAAGTGAATAGTGTAGATCCTGATCAGATGGCATGGATGTGCTGGCTACACTGTTGGCTCATAGATAACAACCTTATCCCATGGGGCAAAAGGATTTTGTGTGATTATTTGGGTACATTATCCCTTTCCTCCAAATATAGGCATTTTCACGCGTGCGCGACCAGTGTAGATCGAGATCAGTCGGCAAATCTATGCGGTCTAATCAGGATCTGTTCCCTTTTTGTTCAGAAATAACCTCATAAATTAAACAGTTAACAGTGCAAACCAGATCAGCCAGCACTGTTCGCCCATGCCATCAAGGGGTGTATAATTATGGAGAAAAAGGTTAAATCACTAAAAGCAAGTGACATGTAACTACTGAAAGTGTTGTTTTTCCAGGCATTTGGCAGTTGCTTGTTTGCCATTAACTGTAACTCCGAGATCACTCTACCCATGATGACACAGTACATGATGGGGATGGTGCAGTCAGGGTGCTGGGCCCTGTTTGATGACACCGACAGACTTACCAAAGGTAAACATGGGGGGAAGGTGCAGTCAGGGTACTGGGCTTTTTTTTAAGACATAGACATATTTACCTCAGGTAGAACTGTCTTTGCTAATCATGATGTATAACAACTCTACATTCTTGAAATGTTTACTAAAAGCCCACTGAAAGTCAGTATGTTGTCAACACTGCAAATTTGAATGGTTATTTTTAAGCAAAATCATTAGACTTTCAAGAAATCTCAAAAATAATGATAAAGTATGGAGAAAGTGCAGAATTGGGTTTTTATTGTTTCGTCAGTGATAGTTCTTTCTCAAACCTCATACAGGCACACAAACCAACAAATAATACACATCTATGCAGTGTGTGATTAGGAATTAACCCTTTCCTCCATATATACACATTTTACGTGTGTGCGACCAGTGTAGATCCAGATCAGCTGGCACATCCATGCTTTCTGATCAGGATCTGCACAGGTCGCTTTTTGGTCAGAAATAACCTAATAAATCAAATAGCGAACAGTGCAGATCCTGATCAGACGACACGGATGTGCCAGCTGATCTGGATCTACACTGTTTGCCCACACAATGAAGGTGGAGGAAGGGTAATTTTTTTATTTATTATATTAGGTTTGATGTCAGTGACAGCACAGCACCTGGACTACTTGAGAACTGCTCTCAGGACCTTGGACCTTTCCAGTGAAAACCAGTACAAAATTAGGGGCCAACCAAGGGCTGACAAGGTATGTTTCCTTTGATTATAAAAGACTTTGTTTAGCTGGTGACTTTTATTTAAACATAACCATGTTTTAAAGATTTGTTTCTCATGGATTATAGTTGTTTACAAGTAGACAGTGATTTTACTAACAATTTTAGAGTTTGATAAATACTAAATTAGTCAATTTGGGGAAATAAAAAAGTGTGAACTTTACAACAAAGGATGTTGTGGAAAAACAAAAGGTTATTTCTGTTTCAAATACAGTCTTTATCTCAAGTTAAGGACAAAACCTCTTTTAGGAATCTTACAGTTTTAACCCTTTCTTCCATAGATATGCCTATATGGCATTTGCAAACAGTGCAGATCCAGATCAGCAGGCACATCTGTGCCTGCTGATCAGGATCTGCACTGTTAACTTTTTTGATTTACAAGATTATTTCTTACCAAAATGTATAGAACGTAGATTCTGATCCCACAGCATGAATGTGACTGCTTATCTGGATCAAAACTGCTGGTACTTGTGATTAAATGCATATATATGGAGGAAAGACTGAGATAATTGAACTGTGCCTTGCTAAAATGTGTCTTCTGGCAGTTGACATTATTTTTAGAAATGACTTTATAACTTCAGGTCTGAAGGTTATAAAGCTGAGATTGGAAACCAGTCTCAAATCTCAAGCATCTGATTGGCTGAAATATGGACTGGTCGCATTTCAGCCAATCAGCTGCTTGAGATTTGAGACTGGTTTCCATGCTCAGTTTTATAACCTTGGGCACAGCTGACAACATTTCTAACTAGATGTTTTGTGGGGAAAAAACAAACAATACAGTCAAATTTATTAACACACAGTCTACACTTAATGTTCAATACATATTGAAATATAAACTTGACCATATGTTCTTTCTGTAAATAGCAAAAACTGAAATTGTCAAACTTACCAATAAAGACAAGTTTTGCATGGTGCGGGGAAACGGATTTTGTTTACATTTGCACAGATTAATTAAAGGGATTTTAGTCTGTATAACTTAACCCTTTCCTCCATATGTACACATTTTTACGCATTTGTGACCAGTGTAGATCCGGTGAGCCAGCACATCCGTGCCGTCTGATCAGGAGGATCTGCACTGTTTGCATTTTGGTCAGAAATAAACTAAAGAATCAAAAAGCAAAGAGTGCAGATCCTGATCAGACAGCACAGATATGCCAGCTGATCTAGGTCTACACTGCTCGCCAACGCAGTAAAGGTGCGTCTACAGAGGAAAGGGTTAAACATGATAATGACTGTACCAGTGTGTTTTTGTCTCTGTTATTTCTGTTAAACAAAATTATTTACCCTTTACTCCATGGGATATTGCTGTTTGCTCATGGGTGACCAGTGTAAATCCAGATCAGCTAGCACATTCATGTGGATGTGCAGTCTAATCTGGATCTACACTGGTTGTCCTAAGGACAAAAAAGTGTCCATGGAGTAAAGAGTTTAGTAAAATTTTAAGTACAATCTGTGCCCAAGATCATAAAACTAAATCTGGAGATCAGTCTCAAATCTCAAGCATCTGATTGGCTGAAATTGCGACCAGTGGCCATTTTAGCCAATCAGTTCCTTGAGATTTGAGACTGATCTCAAAACTTAGTTTTATGATGTTGGGCCCTGGTTGAAATTCTCAGAAATTTTACTAACTTTATGGGTTTTTTTAACATTGTATTTTAGCCTGTTTGTCAATTAAAATAACAATTTATGATTTATATATTAATACATTGCTGCTTTCAGATGTTTTCAGTGGTGGGTGATGATTATATCCTAGATGTTGCTAGATGTGCAGATTACGCTATATTACAACTTAAACCTTCCTCCATATATATGCCTTTTTACGCGTGTGCAACCAGTGTAGATCCAGATCAGCCGGCACATCCGTGCCATCTGATCAGGATCTGCACTGTTCACTTTTTGGTCAGTAATAACCTAACAAATCAAAGAGTAAACAGTGTAGATGCTGATCAGCCATCACGGATGTGCCTGCTGATGTCACGGATGTGCCTGCTGATGTCACAGATGTGCCGGCTGATGTCACGGATGTGCCGGCTGATCTGCATCTACACTATTTGCCTATTCCATAAAGGCTTGTATATGGAGGAAAGGGTTTATAGTGCTGGTTGTCCGAAACTTTAACTGCGGGTTAAATCTAGCCAAGGGTTAACCCTTTACTCAATATATATGTGTTTTATTGCATGTGTGACCTGTGCAGTAATGAATAAGAAATCCTTAGAAATAAAATCATATCTCTTCATATTTATTTTATGCATTCAAACATTAGAATACATGTAATAAGTTTCTAAAGAGTTATTCTAAATATTTCATTAGAAAGGTCCTTGTAGCATTTCTATATTTAGTCACTGGTTAGTTTAACCCGCAAACAAACCTTTCGAACAACCGGCACTTGTGAGTCATATGTAAATTACTGTCATTAAAATAATAGTTTTAAATTAAATAATACTTAAGCATACTTAAGACGCAAACTTGTTTTTTAATATGACTTTAAACTATAAATTTGTTCTTTGGCAAGTTTATTATAAACTTTAAGGTTTTCTACCTGTCATATGTAACCTAAGAACAATGCCATAATTTATGTTTAAATGTATTTTTAACAAATGATAAACAAAGGACGATTAAATTAGATTCCCTGCTTGTTGCAAATCCTTTGTCGGCTTCATTCCTTTAGATGGTTGTTATTTTGTGGTAGTCTTCTACATTGTATTTTGATGGCCAAAAATCTGCTCCAAAACTATATCTTTTTACTGAGAGAAAATAACCCTTTTCTCCATATATAGTGTGGGCAAACACTAGCTCCAGGGCCCAAGATCACAAAACTAAGTTTTGAGATCAGTCTCAAATCTCAAGGATCTGATTGGCTGAAATGGCGACTTGTCGCCATTTCAGCCAATCAGATGCTTGAGATTTGAGACTGATCTCCAGATTTAGTTTTGTGATCTTGGGCACTGATCAGCTGGCATATCTGTGTGCCTGATCAGGATTTCCACTGTTCCGTTCATGATGATTCATTATGTTATTTCATTCTTGAGCGATCAGTATGGATCCTGCTATGAAACTAATATATATGGAGTGAAGGGTTAACAGCCAGAAATCCGCTCCACAATTATATCTTTTTAGCTAAGGAATGAATCAAGCTCACATCAAACTATTCTACACATACTGCAAGTTTTGCTACATATTCAAGAAAATAATTCCCTCAACCCTTAACTCCATATATAACCCATTTTAACAGTAAAGATCCTGAATAGATGGCATAGATGAACCAGCAGACCTGGATCTACACTGTTTGCCCATGCAATAAAGGTGAATCTTAGGAGTAAAGGGTCAAGTGTTTTTCTCAAATAGGGTGGACATTTTTTTCAGGCGATCATAATCCCACATAACTCTTATTTTAGATAATCATGGATGTAGTTGTGTAAAGCCTGCATTAATGTTCCATTGGCTTCTGTAGAGATACTGTTGTAGACCAGTCACCATTTCAGCCAATCAGATGCTTAAGATTTGAGACTGGTCTCCAGTTTTAGTTTTATGAATTTGGGCTTAGAGCTACTAGCCTGTCAGCCATTCACACACTAGCAGCATTTTACAAGCAGATCTATGTCAGTCTGGCAAACCCTTACTCCACAGATATGGCTTTTTTTCTATCCATGACCACAGCAGATCCAGAAAAGCTGGAATGTCCATGCAGTCTGATCAGAATCTACTGTATTTCTTCTTGTTAGATTCATAAGATCATTTGCCACCAGATGTAAACAGTAAAGATTCAGATCTGATGGCACATCCATGCAAACTGATCTGGATCTACACTTTTTCTTACATATTCATGAAATCATTTCTGATGAGAAGCAAACAGTGTAGATCCAGAACAGATGGCATGGCTTAGCAGGCTGATCTGGATCTACACTGGAATATAAGCCTTATCCAATGGAGTTTACCCTTTCCTCCAAAGATAAACCTTTATTGCATGGGTGAACAGTGATGATCCAGATCAGCTGGCACATCCGTGACGTCTGAACAGGATCTGCATTGTTCACTTTATGTTTTGTTAGGTTATTTCTGACCAAAATGCAAACAGTGCAGATCCTGATCAGACAGCAGGGATGTGCTGGCTGATCTGGATCTACACTGGTCGCACATGCGTACAAATGCGTATATATGGAGAAAAGGGTTAAAGAGGATTACTTAGTATGTGTGTGCACAGGAACCTGAATTTCCATCAGCAGACATCCAGATATCACATAATGAAATGCATATAGGGGTTAATGTCATATATGGATGGAAATTTAGGTTACTGTGGTTTTTTAGCTTCTTCTTGGAACAAATGTTTTCTAGAGAAGAAGAACAGTTCTCAACACATATTGAGCAAAAATCACTTTCCTCTATGGATAAGTGTTTAATCACAGTGGATGAGCAGTGTAGATCCTGATCAGCCAGCACATTTGTGCTGTTTGATTGGGATCTACAGTGGTTGTGTCTTATTAACCCTTTCCTGTACAGACACACCTTTATTGCTAGGGCGAACAGTTTAGATCCAGATCAGCCAGCACATCCGTGCCGTCTGATCAGGATCTAAACTGTTCGCTTCTTGATTTATTAGGTTATTTCTGACCAAAATGCGACCAGTGCAGATCCTGATCAGACGGCACGGATGTGCCGGCTGATCTGGATCTACACTGGTCGCACATGCGTAAAAATGCGTATCTATACAGGAAATGGTTAAGAAATAATCTAATGAATTATGAATCTAACTATGAACATTGTAGATCCTGATCAGTCTACATTGATATCCGTGCTAATCTGGATCTAAATTGGTATAAATTGATATAATCAGTGCCCAAGGTTATAAAACTGAGCATGGAAACCAGTCTCAAATCTCAAGCATCTGATTGGCTGAAATGGCGACCAGTCGCCATTTCAGCCAATCAGATGCTTGAGATTTGAGACTGGTTTCCATGCTCAGTTTTATAACCTTGGGCACTGTATTCATGGAGTAAAGGTTTAAGTACAGGGTCAAATAAATGTTTCACTTTTGTCAAAAAAAATAAAATTGGACATTTATCAATGTTATTTTTCAGTGTAAACTTCAAATATTTGGCAGCATAAATTATTTCAGTAGGAAATAACTTCATCAAAACTAATAAATTTACCTAAAACTGAAGTCTTTTCATGTGAAAGTCATTTACCGAAAAACTTCACAATTTTAGTCCTGACATGGAAATATTTGTTTATAGAAATGCTAGACAATCAGTATGTTTGCATTTTTAGATTAATAACGACAGTTATGTAGATAACAAGATGTTTAAATAACAGTAGAACCATACTTAAAGGTTGTATTACATGATTCTCTATAATACTTAACAATTTATAGCTCATTATTTTTGAAGTAGTTATATTATTTGGACGTGTTTAGGTGTGTTTAATTCCTTTATTCAATATACTTTATGATTTTTACAGGGATTGTTTTATTTGATGATTTTAGTGGTGTATGGGTGTTTACTTGTTGTAGAAAACTGGTGTAGGTGATGCCATTATCCGCAGGAACTCCCTGACAACACTCCACCCACTTCCAAACACAAGCTCCTCCCCCCAGCTTGAGAGACAGAAAACGGTGCCTCATGGATTCAACGTAAAACATTTCCTTCATTTTCTGTGGTGTTTCCTTCACCATTTAAACTTTTGTTCTTCAAAGCTATGAACCATTTTGGTGCAAAATTGGATAGTTAAGTTTGTAACTAAGATGTTTTTATTATGAAACCAAAAATAAGCCTTAAAACTGATGACCAAATATCAGTATTTTATTGAAGCATACATTTACAACTTCAAGTATAATGAAAATTAGTTTCTTATTTGAAATGTATGCCATAAAAATAAAGTAACTCTTAATAAGGGCTAATCAAAATTGGACTGTTGAACCCTTTACACAATAGATACACCTTTATTGCTCGGGCAAACAGTGTAGATCCTGATCAGCCAGCACATTTGTGCCATATGACCAGGATCTGCACTGTTCACATGTAGATTCATTTCAAATTGGTTATTTCTGACTAAGATGCGAGCAGTGCAGATCCAGATTAGACAGCACAGAGGTGCTGACTGATCTGGATTTGCAGTGGTTGCACATGCATTAAATGTGTATATATGGAGCAAAGGGTTTAGTTACAGACTTCATTAATGCCCCAACTAGACCTGTGCCCAAGGTTTTAAAACTGGGCATGGAAACCAGTCTCAAATCTCAAGCATCTGATTGGCTGAAATCGCGACCAGTCGCCATTTCAGCCAATCAGATCCTTGAGATTTGTGACTGGTTTCTGATCTCAGTTTTATAACCTTGGGACCAATATATTAAGTTCCTGATGGGGCAGCTCATTATACAATATAGTATTTGATATAAATCTTAAGTGTTGTTGATTTCTCAGGAGAAGGGTCTTGTTACCTACTTCGAGGAGACATGGATTGCTGAGAAGGAGCAAAGACGACATTCTATAGAGCGCGAGATCGAGATCCAGGAGTCAGATCTCTACAACAAGAACAAACCTCCGCCTCTTTTCTATGGTAGGTAGTGCTCACTGGTTAAACATCGAACATTCAAGAACAGAATAACATTTCATTTTATACACAACTAGAGTGAAATGAATTGAAATGTATTTGACCTAAGGCAAGTAAAGACTGTATTAACCTGTAACTTTACTGGGTGTTTTCACCTAGTATGTAGATCAAGATCAGCTGACACTTCTGTACCATCTGATATGGATCTATGCTGTTCTCTTCCTGCTCAGAAGGAACCTCATGAATATAATAGAAAACAGTGTATATCCAGATCAGATGGCATAGTTGTGCCAGTTGATTTGGATCTAGACTGTTAACCCATGGGATAATATCCATATCCCATGGAGTAAAGGGTTTGGTCATGATAGGCAGTCTTCCTTTGTTGGGTCAATCTCGGTTTAAGTGGCAAGATGAAGTTTATTATGTAAGCATTTTCAGTGTTCTTGAATGTGCTCCTGACTATCAGTAACTGGACGCAGAAGGAAGTTGGGTTTGCTTGATTTACTGGGAAGTTTTTTTATGAATTTAATTGAACAAATTAGTGTGGCCGACATTAATAGACACTCCCGTAGCAAGACCTGAAATGTAAGAAATCTTTGAGGTAAGTCGATCAATGATTTAAATTTATGGCTATTACACACCCCAGGTGCCATGAAAATATTGTCTTATTTACTTTTTACAGTTTGTTGTTCATATTCTAATTGTTGGAAATGACTCCTTGTCTATATGTAAAATACATGGGAAAAAATCTCTGTATGCTGCACCATGTTTAGATATAAATACATATAAATACATGTATATACTGGCTTTTTAAATGCTACATTTGCCACATTTGGAACCAGTGTAGACCCAGATCATCCTGTGCGGTCTGATGAGGGTCTATACTGATTGCTGTTTAGATAATAAACCTGGTAAATAAAGTCTGGAAAACACAATTAAATAACTGTAATGCATAAATTTATAAAAAGGATAGTCCAAGTCAGCAGATTCATTTGGCTGGCATATCTTAACTATGAACAATATTTCAGCTGCTGCTATGGGTAAGGAATGAAAATAACAAAATCTATGTTGACTATAACAATATTAAACAGATAATAATCTCTTACATTTGTGACAGGCATCTGTGCTGACTGACCTGGATCTACACTGTTCTCTACTTGATCAGAAATAACCAAATGTAAAAATCTAAAAGCGAATGATTTTGATCCTGATCAGATGGCATGGATGTGCCAGCTGACCTGGATCTACACTGTTCTCCCTTGGATTACAGCCATGTCCCATGAAGTAAAGGGATAAACGGCAGCTACAGACAGAAAGTTCACGATGCTAATTCATCATTAGACATCCAACTTGTGCTTTTTGCATCTTGAGTAACATTTAACTATAACTTTGAAACTAAGTCTGTCTTACCATGTAACAGAACTGTACAGCTTATAAATAATGGCATAATAGACCAGAATTAACCAAAGTAAAATATGTGTTAATAAAACTGTCTCTGTGTGTTGAGGTAATGGGATCACATTTAAAGTTAAAACCCTTCTGAACACTTTACTTC
Organism: Corbicula japonica; assembly: GCA_038501625.1. Classification (NCBI taxonomy): domain Eukaryota; kingdom Metazoa; phylum Mollusca; class Bivalvia; order Venerida; family Cyrenidae; genus Corbicula; species Corbicula japonica. The sequence continues at coordinate 1,843,007 of JAZAYU010000055.1, forward strand.
ACAGAATGGGTCCCAAGATTATAAAACTAAATCTGGAGATCAGTCTCGAATCTCAAGCATCTGATTGGCTGAAATGGCGACTGGTCGCCATTTCAGCCAATCAGATGCTTGAGATTTCAGACTGATCTCCAGATTTAGTTTTATGATCTTGGCACTGGGTTGTTATCCCATGGGTGAACTGTGTAGATCCAGATCAGCAGGCATATTTGTGCTGTCCGTTCAGGATCTACATTGCTCACTTTAAGATTCATTTGGTAGGGACCAAAAAAGGACCAGTGTCGATCCAGATTAGATGGCACTGCTGATCTGGATCTACACTGGTCACACATGGGATAAAGCCTGTATGTATGGAGTAAAGTGAAAGCTGCTTGGATAGTTTAACCTTTAACTCTATGGATACAATGACTGCTTGACAGCTGTTGGTCAACCAGTTAAACATTTATATGAAAATTAAAGTTGTTAAAATGGAATCAGTAATTCCATTCGAACATCCAAACTTACTTTTTTCAGAACCAGATGTTTCTAAGTTAATATTTGACTTTTACATGGACCCAAGAGCTCGTAAGAAAATGCACATATTTTGGGGAATAGGCATTTTTTATAATGTTCATGTCTGCACTTGAAATTGTTTTGAAATTTTGGACTGGTTTTAGTTGTACAGGGCTGAATGTTTTTAAGGGTATGGTTCATTTTGTTCTTCAAATTATTAGATGTGTTTTAGAGCACTTCACAAATTGGTATTATTAAGACATTGGTTCTAACATTTGAGTTTACTTCAGATAGGAAATGTGTGGGTAATATGTTTGTGTCATTTTAACACTGGCTGTTATATTTTAGAGAGAATTTTGATTGGTGATGGTTTTCTGTAATTTCATTGGCTGAGAAATATACACAGACAAGAAGTAATTGTGCAAGTGAAAAATGCTGTCTGAATCAATGTTTCCCAATCAAAACTTTACTAGAGGTTTTGATTTGTGTTGTATTGATTAACCCCTTCCTCCATATATACATATGTTTACGCGTGTGCGACCAGTGTAGATCCAGATCCGTGCCGTCTGATCAGGATCTGCACTGATCGCATTTTGGTCAGAAATAACCTAATGAATAACAAAAAAGCAAACAGTTTAGATCCTGATCTGATGGCACGGATGTGCCGGCTGATCTGGATCTAAACTGTTGGCCCATGCAATAAAGGTGTATCTATGGAGGAAAGGGTTAATAAACATTTTACAACTTTTAAATAATCTATTGTAAGGCAAACTTGCACACTTCCTTTTGTTGACAAGGCATTAAAAAAATTCAGTAATAAACAAAATTCAAAACCACTTGTGTTGGTCAGATAAACATCTTGTCTTAACTACCAGTAGAATATCCCTTGGCGAACATTTTCCAAGCAACTTTTAATAAAAATTCTAAAATAAAATAAAACATAACTCTTTGCAGGAGAAAATATGCTAAGATTTTCGCAACAAAATGTTTTCAGAAAAATATAATCCAACATTTCAGGGGTTTCAACCCCCCTTTTTCAAAAAGAATTTACACAGAAGAAACAATCATGTTTACATAACAATTCTTAATGTAAGGTCACCCAAGGACTTTAAGAATAATTAGGGTAATTTGTCCTTCAGTCAACTTCGCCCTTCCTTGAGTCGGACATAGTCCTATCATGTGCATATTATAAAAGTGCTAGTATACAATGACCACCATAGGATCACTGTGAAGACTAAACTGTTCGACTCAAGGGCAGATAACCCTATGCAAACATTATTGTGTCCTCTGTGTAAATGCTCCTTGAAAAGGTGGGGGGGGAGGGCAGTTAACCCCCCTGAAACATTGTTTTAAATTTGTGTATTTGAGAACTGAGAACCTCTGTTTTTTAGAAGATGAGAAAAATAAAAAATATAGTGTGACATTTCTTGTTTTCACCGACAGAACATGCGAGATTCAAGGGAAAGAAAGCTTCCCCGGATTACAGCAAGCTTCTGAAGGAGGCCGTCTACAAACATGAGGTTCTGGGTAACGTGATGTTTAACGGTAAACTCATCCAAGCCAGTGCCAACTATGGCTGTTTTATGACGGTCAATGTGGGTAACCCTGCAGCCGCTACCATACCCGAGACCTTTAGGGTAAGTCTCATCATACAACTGTTAAACTGTTAGTAAGAGTTCAGTGATGGAGGGGTGGGGGTAGGGTAGGGGAATATCTGATTTGTAAATTGTATATTTTGGTATGTTTTGAAACCAGATTAGCAGAAAAAGGAGTTAAATGCAATGGGTTATATACCAAATTTGAGTCTTGGCATAAATTACATACTGGACACATTCTGGTTAAAGATGATGACCTAAGCCCCAGAAGCAATTGCCAGGTTTGTTACATTAATTTTAACAGTGGCAGCCAGAATAAACATGATACTCTTCCATGATAATCCTAAACTGGGTACCAGAAAAGAAAACTGGAGACCAGTCTGGAATATGAATCATCTGATTGGCTGAAATTTAGCCGAATCTCCAAAAGAGCCTATAATAAGTTAGACTTTTGGGAGTGGTATCCTGATTCGATTGCAGGGATGTGCAGAGAATTCTTGATGTTTGCTGGTATAAAGGTGTATCCATGGAGTAAAGGGTAACTCACAACCTTTCTTTGTGTTATATTTTTGCAGGTTTTACTGAGACCATGTGCCATGGTGGTTCCCGACATTCGACCATTTGTTGAGATGACACTGCTGTGTAACGGGTATCATGACTATGCACTATGGGCCAAGAAACTGACACTGTTTGTCAAGCTCGTGTCTATGCAGGTGAGTCTAGGGCCCAAGGTTATAAAACTGAGATTGGAGACCAGTCTCAAATCTCAAGCATCTGATTGGCTGAAATGGCGACGAGTCACCATTTTAGCCAATCTGATGCTTGAGGTTTGAGACTGGTCTCCTGATATAGTTTAATGATCTTGGACCAAGGTCTTTCAGCCTTAAAAACTTGTAGGTTTCATTAGTATCATGGATAAGTGTTGTGGTTGTTTTGTCCCTTTACTCAATAGAAATATTTTACATTTGTTATCATTCAATCTGTTCATTATGAAATGATAGTAAGCTAAGCAATAAAAACTTTTAACTTTCTAACTGTGTAGACCCTTATCATGCACAGGCTGATCTAGATCTTCATTGTTGAATTTGCCATAAGCACCATGTTGCTAAGGTGTAGTTGAAGTTGTTTATAGACATTTTTAAGCCCCAAATATTAGAAATTGAAGGTTACGTAATATATTATTTAAAATTCAAATCTTGCAAATTCTAGAGGTGTTTGCACATATATTGTTTGAATTGTTTCAGCTGCCGAGAAAGAGCCAATACAATTTTGGCATGAAGGACATGAAGATGGTGTTACACCTGTGTGTCACAGTGCTGAGAGAACTAAAGGAGGCTCAGGACCTTGAGAAGACCGAGCTGGGTTAGTACATCATTGGTTTGGTGGCATTGAAGAATGAGAGGGATTTTCTAATGTGCAGGCTGATCTGGGTCTACTCTGGTCACAAAAGCCTTAAGCCCGATTTTGTCATGTTTCATCACATAGAACTCATATCCATTTTAAGTACTAATGTCATCTAAATGTTTGACTCTGTAATATAGAAAAACATCCTTGTCAATGTTTGGTTAATATTTGATAACATCAGTGCCTATTTCTATCATATTATTATATCTATCATTCTCAGAGGAAGCAGCAAAGCAGATGGACACCAGGGTAGACACGCCTCCTCTGGTTACCATGGATACACACGCCCTAGAAGAACAGAGTATTGTGCAGAGTCTGATTGATGTGCTGCAGCCGGGTCTGGAAACAGAGGACGATGTGACAACATTCCTGGGAATCCTTCGGGATATTTTCCCGCTCAGTACAAAACCGAAGTCCGTGTCAGGACAATATGCTGATACCAAACTGGTGAATGCCGTGCAGGATCAACTCAATGAGGACAATCTGAAGGAAACACAAGAGATAATGGATAAGGTATGAACTGCTTTGATACTTTCTTTTTTCCCTTAATTGCATATACATGTATATGCGTTTGAACTCGTGTGCAACCAGTGTTGATCCAGAATAACTGGCAGATCCATGCCCTCTGATCTGAAATCTGCGCTGGTTGCATCTTGGTCAGAAATAATCTAATGAATCCAAAGTGAACAGTGTAGATCCTGATTGGAGGGCATAGATGTGTCCTCTGACCTGGATCTAGACTGTTCACCCATGTGATAAAGATATATCTAAAGACTTAACCCTTTCCTGTACAGATACGCATTTTTACGCATGTGCGACCAGTGTAGATCCAGATCAGCCGGCACATCCGTGCCGTCTGATCAGGATCTGCACTGGTCGCATTTTGGTCAGAAATAACCTAATGAATCAAGAAGCGAACAGTTTAGATCCTGATCAGACGGCACGGATGTGCCGGCTGATCTGGATCTAAACTGTTCGCCCTAGCAATAAAGGTGTGTCTGTACAGGAAAGGGTTATAGTACAGTTTGATCCTGTCTGGTACTGTACAAGACAATCTCAAGGAAACAGGAGATAAATGATAAGGTAGGAACTGCTTAGATACTCACATTATAGAATGTTTAGATCCTGTCTAGTACTCTACCTGAGCAAGTTAAATAGCCAAAATACAATCATCAAAATGTTAGGATCTCTGCTAAGCCCACCACACATTGATAGAACTTTGGTTAAGTTAACCCTTTACTCCATTAATTAATACACCTTCTAGCACATTGGTGACCAGTGTAGATTCAGATCAGCTGGCACAATCATGGATCTTCACTACTCACCTTTAGACTGATTATTATTTATGATCAAGAAGCAAACAGTTCAGATCCAGATCAGATGGCATGGATGTGATGGCTGATGTTAGCCCAGGTGGAAATCCAATTTTAAGTGTGAATGCAATCATGTATTAGATTTTGATTTTTTATTGAGATGTGTCACTTTAATTTAGTAAGGCATGCAATGACTTATTTATTTTCCAGATCCTTCAACTGTATGCTACTATACAGCAGAGGGAGTCAGTGATTTGTGTCGGTCCCTCTGGATCCGGCAAATCTACTAGCCTTACCGTGCTGTCTCGAGCTCTCAACCGACTCAACTATCTGCTGTTTGCACCTGACCACTCCAAAGATGAGCTGACAACAGATCGGGACTTTGTGTTTCTTTCTAAAAACAAGTTACAGGTATGATTTACAGGAATTTTGTTTAACCCTTTCCTCCATATATACAAATTTTTACACATGTGCAACCAGTGTAGATGCAGATCAGCCAGCACATCTGTGCCATCTGATCAGGATCTGCACAGGTCGCTTTTTGGTAAGAAATAACCTAACAAATCAAATAGCAAACAGTGCAGATCCTCTATCAGAAGGCATGGATGTGCCAGCTGATCTGGATCTTCACTGTTGGCCCATGCAATAAAGGTGTTCTATAAGGTAGGGTTAAAATTTATTATGACCAGTTGGCAGAGAAAGACTAGAACAAAATCAGAAGACCAGTCTCACATCTCAAGCTTCTGATTGGCTGAAATGGCGATTGTCTTTTTTTATCTTATTAACTTGCTTAAAAAAGCATATTTTTAGTAATGTATGATACATTCATTAATGAATGCAACATAAGTGTAATTATCTTACTATGAAAAGCAGACTTCCATAACACAAGTAGTATTATGGACAACAAAGACAAACAATAGTCAGATGTTGTAACAGTTGACATATTCTTCTAAAAATAAAGAACTTAACTGTGTCTTAAAGATATCACTGATTTTCTAAAATTCATCTGCCACACAGGAAATGGAAATGGATGAATTCATAGCAGCAGAAGAGGAAGTGAGTAGTGGGGCCCCCTATTGTCACATTAGTAGCTTTGATAAGAGTGGCTTCCCTTATGTTACAGTAGTGACTTTGAAAAGAATTATGCCCCCTATGTTGACAGTAGTAGCTTGAGTAGATTACTGTGCCACTTACATGTATTTTTTAAACATATTTATTGCAAGAAATGTTAGCATGTTGCTTAGCTAGAATAACCAATGGCTTGATTTTATGATTTTGGTTTATTTTAAAACAGTTGTACATGTATTTGTTTTGGAGATTAATCATAGTATTTTTCATAACTTGACTTACCCCGCATGGTCTTAACCCTTTCCTCTATAGACACACATTGATTGCATGGGCGAATAGTGTAGATCCAGATTAGCTGGCACATTTGTGCCCCCTGATCAGGATCTGCACTGCTCCCTTTTTGATTTGTCAGGTTATTTCTGACCTAAATGCAACCAGTGCAGATCTTGATCAGATGGCATGGATGTGCTAGCTGATCTGGATCTACTCTGGTTGCACATGCGTAAAAATGGGTATATTTGGAGAAAAGGGTTAATTTAATCAAGAAGTTACTAATTGGGTTTTGTAAAACAGAATTATGATGCATGTTAACAAACAAATAGTTTTCTATAAAATATAATCTTCAAATCCTGATGATTGCAATTGGGAGACCAAGGGAAAAATGATGGTCAGGTTGCAGTAGTTTCTTAACTCTCTATATTGTACTTCATGGATAAAGCTTTTATCCCATGAGTTGAACTAAACTTATTTTAAATTTCAAACAGTTTTTGTGCAATGAAATTGGATTACTTATTGTTTTATTAAAAAATGTCACCAGGAAACTCAGTTTTCAGGTATAAATAGATTGAAGAACATATATGTTGCTGACAATTGCTAAACTAGTGATTTATTTTTTCAGCTAGAGCTTATATATGTGTTTATATTATTTACATCTGCTTTGATTGCCATCATGTATATTAGCCCATGTAGAATTAGAAAAAAAATGCTTTTTGAAGATACTTACCTAACATTGGTATTGTATGCTGTCATGAAAGGAACAGAACTGTATGTAATGCATGATTCCTCAGCCAGTCCTTAATGTACTAGTCTTGTTTGCCATTATTGTTTGATAAGATTGTTTTGTATCAATTACTAGTTGTCAAAGACAAAGGTAATAATAGACATAGTCTTAACAAGACCACTGTTGCCATCTGTTTACATTGTATATTATTAACTGACCCTGCCATGCTTAAAACGTTAAGTTGATGCATGCTTGTTCACTAATTGTGTTCTCAACACTCGTGCTTGTAAGTCCATACACAGAAACTAAAAAAAATAGTAAACTGTTTATAAGTCATGAGACTTTATATTTGTTGTTTCTCATCGGGAGAAATTGTTAGTGGAAAATCTCCTTGATTTAAATGGTTACTGTTCTAATCCATTCCTCCATGGGATATGGCATTTAACCAGAAGGGAACAGTGTAGATCCAATCAGCTGGCATTCATGCCATCTGATCAGAATCTACACTGATCGCTATTGATTCATTAGGTTATTTCTGACCAAGAAGCAAACAGTGTAGATTCTGTTCAGATTGCATGGATGTGCCAGCTGATCTACAATCAGCTGACATTCATGCCATCTGATCAGAATCTACACTGGTCACTGTTGATTCATTAGGTTATTTCTGACCAAGAAGCAAACAGTGTAGATTCTGTTCAGATTGCATGGATGTGCCAGCTGATCTGGATCTACACTGGTAACCCATTTGATATCAGGGTTGAAGGTTATAAAGCTGAGATTGGAAACCAGTCTCAAATCTCAAGCATCTGATTGGCTGAAATGGCGACCAGTCGCCATTTCAGCCAATCAGATGCTTGAGATTTGAGACTGGTTTCCATGCTCAGTTTTATAACCTTGGGCACTGACATATCCCATGGAGTAAACTCCTGCAGAATATCCACCCTCCCAGTACTCTGATAAGCATTTTACATGATATTAAGGCTGTCATTTTTTCTAGACATTTCTAATCTTTTATGGGTGACAGTTATCATACCTAGGACTGTTCATTTATTTAATTTAGCAGGTTAAACAAAGAATCCTGTTGATACAATGTGTTTCTTTGTCAGCAACTTTGTCTTTGTCATTCAATAGAAATGTCAAAAATTAACTAGTACATGTCTATAGTATGTTAAGTTATTTAAAAAGCAATAATTATCATGTTCAAATCAATAACTATCATGTTTTTTGTAATATTCAGAATATTAACATTGCAAATGTGCTAAATATTTCAGTTCCTTTCACGCCTAGGAGCACCAAAGATGGAGCAGACAAAGGGCGGAAAGAAGTTCCGTCACATGACATCAATGTTGACAAAGGTCCAGGAAGCAATCCATGAGCTCGAGGTGAAGAAGTCACCTGAATATGCCATGTATCCTAAAATAGACATGGTCCGACTGAATCCAACCGCCTTGTCTAGTCAAGATGTAAGTCTCATTGAATTCTTGCTGATCAGAAAGAGTTACTTTTATGTTATTAAAGTTTGGTGGGCAGTGACACTGAATATTACAGAATACCCCTGTAAGTGGAAATGGTTAAAAGTAGCAACATACAGAGTCAAAATCCTTTCCAGGTACCCCATAAGGAAAGGAACAAAACTTAATTTTAACCCTTTACTCCATGGACAATGTTGTTTATCCCATGCGTGAACAGGAGATATTTAGCATATTGTTCCCTTTTCAGTTCAATTTCTGTTAAACACACAAATGGACAATGAATAAAGAGAAAGCGATTCCATTACTTTATTACACTGCTTCAAGAAATGGATTTTGCATAAATTAATTAATTTACTGTTTAAAGAAAATGGTTTTACATTAATTCACTGTTCAAAGATAAGGGTTTAACAAAATTTCATTAATTTACTGTTTAAAAAAAAGGGTTTTACATTATTTCACTGTTTAAAGATATGGGTTTTACATTAACTCACTGTTTAAAGATAAGGGTTTAACATTAATTCAATGATTAAAGATTAGGGCTTTACATTAATTCACTGTTTAAGAAAAAGGTTCATGTGATTATGTTTTCAGTTGTTGGGTAAGTTCTCGGATGGAATGTGGCAAGGCGGGCTGTTACTAAGGGTAAATGTGATTATGTTTGCAGTTGTTGGGTCAGTTCTCGGATGGTATGTGGCAAGGAGGGCTGTTACAGAAAGTGTTAAAGGATGCTGGCTTCATGTCCGATGCTGTGAAGACGTACCTAAGTAACTACAGAAAGCAGGAACAGAAGCAGAAGCTCAAGTCAGAACTCCCCTCAATACTTCTCAAGTGGGTCGTGTTGGATGGGGTGATGCACCCAAGCTGGACTGAGGGTCTTAATACTGTTCTGGACTCAGAGAGGCAGCTGTCTATGGCTAATGGTGGCAGAATAGCTTTAAACAGTAATCTGACAGATTTGTTTGCTTTTACCTTGTTCACCATTCTTATATTACATGTGCAACAAGTGTAGATCCAGATCAGCCTATGCAACTATACATTGTGATCTTGATTTACACTGTCTGCTTCTTGGTCCGAAATAATAATTCAAATCGTAAGGCATCCAGAGAGAAGTATAGGATAGGGGAAGGAGGGGTAATGGGTTTTGTTTGTTTATTATAAATATAACATTAATATAAAATATATCATGATACTTACAATCAAATTCAAATCCAAGATAAGTCCTAAAATTTTAATAAGACAATTAGGTTGTTTTAATTTTATGGTACTTGTCAAGTGTAATTTTTTAGACAGTGTTATAATCAACTGAATTTTCAAGACTCGAGAACAATCAGGTTTTCATGTTTACATTCTAAGTGTGCGATTTTCTAAGTACATTGCCCAAGGTTATAAAACTGAGCATGGGAACCAGTCTCAAATCTCAAGGATCTGAACCAGTTGCCATTTCAGCCAATCATATCCTTGAGATTTGAGACTGGTTTCCAATCTCAGCTTTATAACCTTTAGCCCATGTATGTTGAGAAATATGTAAGAGTTCTATATTTCAGTGGACAGCACCCAGTTACTGTTTGAAACAACGGATCTGACAAACGTCTCCCCTGCCACAATATCCCACTGTAACATCATCCACTTTGGGGAGTCTGTTGTACACTGGAGCTCTGTGTTTGAATGCTGGGCCAAAACTGCCAAGTCAAAATGGATCTTCACTACTTCTTGGTAAGTGAGCATAGCCCTTTACTCCATAGATACATCTTTTGTGTGTTTAAGAAGTGTAGATCCTGATCAGATAGATACACCTTTTATAACATAGGCTACAAGAGCAGACCAGATCAGCTGTTCCGCACATCACACAGTCTGATCTGTTTCTACACAGTTTGCTTCTTGGTTAGAATGACTTATTGAATCTTAAGCAATTAGTGTAGATTCTGAACTGATCATAGATGTGCTGGCTGATCTGGATCTACACTGGTTGCCTAAGTGATAAGAGCACATTTATCCCATATAGTTAAGGGTTAACTTAAGCCAAAAAAAAATATAGAAGGATATGATTTCTATTTGCAGCATGAAGGTGATTATTGACCTAGCTCATGAAGTGTTTGGTCCAACCATCAAATTCCTTGATGCAGAATGTACCACTGCCCTTCTCACAGATGTGGGTCACACGGTTGCCATGGCAAACAGGGTGGTACCAGGCTTACAGGAAGTCTCATCGTTTGTTATGATGTACTCGGCCTTACTGGATCGGGGTTATTCCCGAGATGACTTTGAGAAGAAAATCACTTCCAGGGAACCAGATGGTAAGTCCTCGGATGGTTTGAACCCTAACTCTGTGGGATACGGCTTACATCTCAAGTTCCACCAGTGAAGGTCCAGGGCCCAAGATCATAACCTTTTGAGATCAGTCTTAAATGTCAAGGATCTGATTGGCTGAAATGGCGACTGGTCGCCATTTCAGCCAATTAGATGCTTGAGATTTGAGACTGATCTCCAGATTTAGTTTTATGATCTTGGACACAGATCAGCATGGACATCGACACAGCTTGAACTAGGTTCAAGATTATAAATCTCAGATTTGAGACCAGTCTCAAATCTCAAGTCTCCATTTCAGCCTACCAGATGCTTGAGATTTGAGACTGGTTGTCATTCTCTGTTTTATTACCTTGCAGCCTAGATCGAAAGTAATTGCTTGAAATTTAGATTAATAATATTATTTCTGATCATGCAGCGAACAGAGTATTTTCTGTCAGACTGGATGGATGTAGAGGCTGTGCCTAAGATCATAAAACTAAATCTGGAGAAGTCTCAAATCTCAAGCATCTGATTGGCTGAAATGGCGACCAGTGGCCATTTCTGCCAATCAGATCCTTGAGATTTGAGACTGATCTCAAATCTTAGTTTTATGATCTTGGGCCCTGATCTGGTTCTATCCTGGTGGCGCATGGGGGAAAAATCATATCCATGGAGTAAAGGTTTATTGTGCATGCATTCTGGTGTTAAAAGCATGTTTGGAAACAGAAAAACAGATTGTTTTAAATAGGCATATGGCTAAGAATTGCTTGGTACCTTTTCAGAAGAAAATAATTTCTTGTAGAGAAACATATTTTTTTTAGAAATCTTACCTGTCAGAAATGGCAGTCTGACATGTTTTAACTGCAAACCCCATATTTTTTTCACAAAGATATTTATTTTTCATATTTTCTTGAGATAATCGTTAATGTTACTAACACTTAATCTTTTTATTATTTGCTGGTGTGGGGTTTGCAGTTAACATTGCTAGAATGATGGTGTTGACAGCATGCATTATGGTTGATCAGCATGAATTAACTGGTTTGGAGTAGAATTTTTAGCATGGGCTAGTGTTTCATCATATTGGAATTATTATGCCCCCACAAAGTGGGAGGCATATAGAGTTGCACTCGTCCGTCCGTCCGTCCGTACGTCTGTACGTCCGTACGTCCCCAAATCTTGTGGCATCAACTCCTCCTAAACTATAAGGCGGATTTCTTTCAAACTTGCACAGATGATCAAGCAGGATGTGTAGATGATCGTGGAGAAAAGATTTCTTCCTGCGACCATTTTTACCAGAGTTATGGCCCTTTGTTAATTTCAGTTATAAAATCTTGTGGCGTCAACTCCTCCTAAACTACAAGGCAGATTTCTTGCAAACTTGCACAGATGATGAAGCAGGATGTGTAGATAATCGTGGAGAAAGGATTTCTGCCTGCGACCATTTTTACCAGAGTTATGGCCCTTTGTTATATTCATTAATTAAATCTTGTGGCGTCAACTCCTCCAAAACAATAAGGCAGATTTCTTGCGAACTTGCACAGATGATGAAGCAGGATGTGTAGATGATCGTGGAGAAAGGATTTTTTCCTGTGACCATTTCTACCAGAGTTATGGCCCTTTGTTTATTTCAGTAATTAAATCTTGTGGCATCAACTCCTCCAAAACTATAAGGCAGATTTCTTGCGAACTTGCACAGATGATGAAGCAGGATGTGTAGATGATCGTAAAGAAAGGATTTTTTCCTGCGACCATTTTTACCAGAGTTATGGCCCTTTGTTAATTTCAGTAATTAAATCTTGTGGCATCAACTCCTCCTAAACTACTGGGCAGATTCCTTGCAAACATGCACAGATGATGAAGCAGGATGTGTAGATGATCGTGAAGAAAGGATTTTTTCCTGCGACTATTTTTACCATAGTTATGGCCCTTTGTTTTTTCAGTAATAATATCTTGTGGCATCAACTCCTCATTTACTTTTGGACAGATTTCTTTCTAACTTGCACACATGATCAAGATGGCTGGGTAGATGATCATAAAAAAAAGATTTTTTTCTGCTGCCATTTTTACCACAGTTATGGCCCTTTGTTTATTTCACTTACAAAATTTTGTGGCATCAACTTCACATTTTCTATTTGGCTGATTTCTTTCAAATTTGCACAGATGATTAGACATGATGTGAAGATTGTTGTAAAGGACATTGTCTTGCAACAATTTTCACCACAGTTATGGCCTTTTGTTTATGTTAGTTATTAAATTTTGTGGCACTTACTCCTCATTTACTAATCATGATCACCACATGTTGTTAATACCTGGTACAAAATTTTGTAACAAATGTTATTGCAGCAGTGGGGGCATCAGTGTCCTCTGGACACAGTCTAGTGTTTTGAATTAGTATAGTAATAGAATTAGTTAATTTATGCTTGACTATCGGAACATAATGTAAATTAATATAAAATTATTGATGGACTAACAATTAGTCTGACTTAATGTTTTATTTATCAATTGCTTATTTTCAGAGGAAACAAAATTGATCATAATTTCCAGGCATTTGGGTAAATAAACTGCACCTTTAAAGCTCTCTTTTAACATGAACCAACCATTGTAGAAATTGTGTTAGCAGTATTAGAACTATATGAACATTCCTGTAGATAACAATTCTCACAATTTCTATTTCTTTATATTTGTAGCTTTGCATTCACCGTTTTGTTATGGAAAAGATATGATAGACAATTTCTATGTGGTGTAGAGCCCTGTATTAACCCTTCTGTACATTTATACGCCTTTATGTCATGGGCAAACAGTGTAGATTCAGATCAGCCAGCACATCAATGCTGTCTGATCAGAATCTGCACTGTTTGTTGTTTGATTTATTTGGTTATTTCTGGCTGATCTGGATCAACACTGCTTGCTTCCAGGTTAAAACACATATATGTGGAGTTAAGGGTTAAAACCCTGGCTTGCGGTAGGGTGATTGGTCATTGGGATTGGGTTAATTGCATCCAATCATCTGGGTTGCAGACTGGTCTTTAGTCTCTGAGTATCAAATAAAAGAAGATTGTAGACCAGTCTGAATACTCTAGCTTTTTTGATTGGTCAGTTTGAAGACTGAGGTCACTTTCAACCAATCAGCTGCATGAGATTTTAGACTGGTCTTTAGTCTCAGCTTTGTGATCTTGGGTCCTTGTTAGATCAGTAGATAAAACATTTGTGGAATGATTTATTATGGGGGTATGAAAGTGCCATCTTTTCTAGACTAACATTAAGAATCATTTAGCTAACTTAAGGAAACAATTGCTCGATTTCTTACCCATAGCTGATGAATTCATACATAGTTTGTTATTGGTTCTAAGTAATCAGTCCTTAATAATTTGTCTTATCCTTCACAACTTCATATTACAAGTTAGATAATGCATTTGTAGTAGAAATCTATGTGTTGTGATTGCTTGAACAGCCAGACACTTGGTATGTTAACTCACCATAGGTGCATTACTGGAAGATGGTTAACCCTTTCCTTGATATATAAGCATTTTTACGCATGTGCGACCAGTGTAGATCCAAATCAGTCGGCACATCCATGCCATCTGATCAGGATCTGCACTGGTTGCATTTTGGTCAGAAATAACCTTATGAATCAAAAAGCGAACAGTTAAGATCCTGATCAGACGGCACAGATGTGCCGGCTGATCTGAATCTAAACTGTTTGCCCTAACAATAAAGGTGTGTCTATACAGGAAAGGGTTAAACAACACTGTACAATCCCATACACCAACCTTTGAAACAGGTCTTTCATTTGTGGAAAGCAAATCCAGAAAAAAAGCTTATGAACAACATGGCAGAAAACTGCTTATCTTAAATCAACTACAAGTGAATGAATACACTTTTCAACCAGAAATATGTGTGTTTATCCCTCTCCTGTACAGATACACCTTTATTGCTAGGGCGAACAGTTTAGATCCAGATCAGCCGGCACATCCATGCCGTCTGTTCAGGATCTAAACTGTTCGCTTTTTGATTCATTAGGTTATTTCTGACCAAAATATGACCAGTGATGATCCTGATCAGACGGCACGGATGTGCCGGCTGATCTGGATCTACACTGGTCGCACATGCATAAAAATGCGTATATTTCAAGGAAAGGGTTAAGAATTTTGGAAGTGATGATAATTTATTTTATCAAGTCGAGAGGCTTAAAACTGAAAAAAGAGAATTTTTCAATTGCTTTATATTTCAAAAGAATTTTCCAAAATACTAGGTAAAACATGTACACATGCAATGCACTTGCTCATGCTTGTTAACCCTTTCCTGTATAGACACACCCTTATTGCTAGGGCGAACAGTTTAGATCCAGATCAGCCGGCACATCTGTGCCGTCTGATCAGGATCTAAACTGTTCGCTTTTTGATTCTTAAGTTATTTCTGACCAAAATGCGACCAGTGCAGATCCTGATCAAATGGCACGGATGTGCCAGCTGATCTGGATCTACACTGGTTGCACATGCGTAAAAATGCGTATATATCCAGGAAAGGGTTAAAAGATATTTAATCTTGCAAACTAAGGGATGCTTATTGATACCCAGCTGATTTGCTCACTTGTTGGATTCATAGACTGACTGATCTTGAAGTCAATTACCCATTCAGCCAACTTTGTTTGACAGAGTGTTCCGTTTTAAAATTACAGTTTTGTAAGCTTGTGTGTAATTTCTTATAGAGTCCTTGTTTAGAAATCTGTTCTGGAACTGCTGTAAATCTGTAAATGTGTCTGAGTGAGTGACCTAGATTTTCAGGCTTGTTTTCTGTCTTTGCTTTTCTGGAATTTCCGTTCAATTTCTGCATACTATGATGCTTTCAGTACTTTCATACCGATCATGCCAGTCTTAAAACTTCTATATGCTATTGCTGCTTATGTCAGATTTGCAACAGGTTTGGACCTAAATCAACCACCTCATCTGTGTGCACAGTGGTCTTATCAAAGACTACATTCAGTCAGTGAATTTCAGTAAAACTGTTCTGATAAAAAAGACCAGCCTGTTTTGTTGATTCAATGAGTTGAGGGTGAACATCAAAGTACATTAACTATTTACTCTATATTTATGCTTTTTAATGCATCTGAGACTTGTGTAGATCCAGATCATCGGGCACATCCGTTGTAAGTTGGCCACCTGATCATTATCAGCAGTGGATGGGTTAGTCTGATCTGGATCTGCACTGGTCGCATCTTGGTCAGAAATAACCTTGTGAATCCTAAAGCAAACAGTGTAGATCCTGATGAGATTGCAGAGATCTGTGCCCAAGATCATAAAAATTAATCTGGAGATCAGTCTCAAATCTCAAGCATCTGATTGGCTGAAATGGCGACCAGTCGCCATTTCAGCCAATCAGATCCTTGAGATTTGAGACTGATCTCAAAACTTAGTTTTATGATCTTGGGCCCTGGATCTGCATTGTATGCCCTGGTAATAAAGGTGTATCTATGTAGTAAAGGGTTAATGGCAGAGTTAGGTATAGGCATTTTTCTGTCAAACTGGTATTGGTTAACTACTGGTGAAAGTCTTCAAGTTCCAAACTGTGTTCTCTTTTATTATTTTGTCTGATTTAATGAAAAAAAAACAACAATAAATTAGTCTGTGAGGGGTATAACCTATAATTTGCTTATTACAGAACTGATACCTAACACAGAAATCTGTATCCAAAAATAACCATATTCAAAAAATAAAGAAAACTTTTCCTGCCTACTTTCCAAATTCTGCAGATTTTAAATATCATTTCATATCTTAAAATACAATTGAATATCTTATTTCAAATACCTACTAATCTTCCAAAGCTTCTAATACTAATCTTCCATGTTTTAAAAATAAATAGAACATTTAAAATTCTGTGGATTTTAAATATGAAATTCATCTCAGACAATATCATTCATCTTAACGATTAATTTTCCTGTTACAGTATTAGTATGGGGCAGTATTTTAGTGAAGTAGTTTAGATAATTGATGCAGTGAAAATGAAACAAACTTGTTTTAATTCCTTAAAACAGAACCAGCCAAGATAGCAACACCGAGCAGTGTGGGCGGCACCAATTCCCGGATGACAAGCAGCTCTCAGATTGAGAACAATATCACTAACTACATAGAGAAGATGAAAGGAATGTTTGCTCTCGCCTACATCTGGGCCTTTGGTGGCCATCTACATGACAGGTTCGTATTGTCTTGTTAACAGCAGTGGATAGGCCAATTATAAAGTCTGTCCATCCAATACATATTGAAATATAATAATAGCATAAAAATACCTTATACATCTTGATAAAATCAGGCATATGCCTTGTGTGACCAGTGTTGACCCAGATCAGGTGCCAAGGTTATAAAGCTGAGATTGGAAACCAGTCTCAAATCTCAAGCATCTGATTGGCTGAAATGGCGACTGGTCGCCATTTCAGCCAATCAGATGCTTGAGATTTGAGACTTGTTTCCATGCTCAGTTTTATAACCTTGGGCACAGCCCGTACTTCCTCACAGTTTTATCAGGGTCTGAGCTGTTTACCATTTGTTCCAAGAAACATTCTTAATGCATTTAGAAAACAGATTAGATCCTTTCAAGACTGTCAGAGTTCGCCATTTGATCAGGATCTATATTTAATGCAGAGTCAATAAGCCTTGTTTTGTCATGGTGTGCCAAATATGTGAAATTTTGTAGAGCATGTCATGGTTTGGGTCTCTTTGACAAGTTGTGTTTGCTCTGCATTTCATGAACACATTAATTGTATACAGGAACCCTACTGAAAACCATAAGAGTAAAAGTCACTTCATGTAGCGCTTGACTTCACACATGAGTTTCACACTCACATAGCGTTTCTCGCTAACGTTGCGCTCACGCCGATATTGAATGCTGACAATTCTTGAATAGAAAATCTTTTATTTTATTTTTTTATGTTCACACTTTACCTTCATGTTACATGTTCACATATAGATGGAATACCTACCTTATTCAATCATTTCACTCCTAGACTGAAGGTTATTGAAACCAGTCTCATATTTCAAGAATCTTATTGGCTGAAATGGTGACTGGTCGCCATTTCAGCCAATCAGATATTTGAGATTTTAGACTGGTTTCCATGCTCAGTTTTATAACGTTGGGCACTAGGCATTGAGAAACTGAGTTTTGAGCATGGAGTTTGATCTCAACTTTTTAAACCATAGACCCTGATGTATAAAACATGTTACGTGGCAGCTCTACATTCACTTTTCTGTGATGACAAAATTTAGTAACAATAATTTCAGACATCGAGAGAAGTTCAGCAAGTTTGCTCATGATGCGCTGTACAGAGCTTCAAACCCTGTGAGAATCCCACTGCCGGGAACCGTCTTTGACTACACAATTGATGATACCACAGGAACCTTTGTCCGGTGGAGCCAGAAAAGTCAAGAAAGGTCAAAGAGCATTGCAGGGGGTTACATTCTGACTCCGGAAGTGGAGAAGTACAGCTTTTTGGTAGAACTTCTTGTGAATTCACATCAGCCGGTCCTACTGACGGGACAACCTGGAGTCGGGAAATCTTCCCTTATACATGTAAGTAAAAACATCAGCTGGTTCTGTGAGTGTGAAAATTGTCAATGATAAGTGTAAGTAAACTTATTAACCCTTTCTCCCATATATATACAGCTGGCACATAATGCAGGATCTACACTGTTTGCTTTTTGATTCATTAGGTGATTTCTGACCAAGAAGCAAACAGTGTAGATCCTGATCCGGTGGCAGAGATATGCAAGTTGATCTGGATCAACACTGTTTGCACATGCAATAAAACCCTATATTATGGAGTAAAGGGTTAATTACAATAATTTGGCAAGTAGAGGTTAATTAACCATGTTGCTTTTAGGGTATGGACAGGTAGGCGGGCATTTATTTAATTTTTTGTTTAAGTTCATTTTTCTCAGTAGTCACATTCAAGTCACATGAAAGTTTAAATAGTTTTCTGACATCACAATAGAAATTATCGTGACAATTTTTGTATCTCTTGACTGTATCATGTCATAGTTATGCCCAGTTTTCTCTGAAAATTTAAGAAAACCAGTGCCCAAGGTTATTAAACTGAGCATGGAAACCAGTCTCAAATCTCAAGCATCTGATTGGCTGAAATGGCGACCAGTCGCCATTTCAGCCAATCAGATGCTTGAGATTTGAGACTGCTTTCCAAACTCAGTTTTATAACCTTCAGCCCTGGTTTCATAGCATTATCGCATCTTGTTTTGTTTCAGAATACGATACTGACGAAGCAGACGTCATCCACTATAACAATGTCTCCAGGGATGACATCAGCAATATTTCAGGAAGCACTGATGGCACATATCCTCGACCTGAAGAGTAAAGCTCTCAATGTGATCACGTCAGGCCAGGCTGCAGCCAGTAACAAGACTGTCCAGAAACATCTCTTCTTCATTGATGACTTAAATACTGCCTCGAAAAAAGAAGGTATAAGCCTTACCCTTACCCTTTTACTCCCTATATGAAGGTATACTTCATAAGATAAAACGCTTTTATCACATGGGCAAACAGTGTAAATCCAGATCAGGCGGCACACCTGTGCTGTCTGATCAGGATCTTCTGATCAGGATCTTCAGTGTTTGATTTGAGATTCAATAGGTTATTTTATGACCAAGATGTGACCAGTGCAGATCAAGATTAGATGGCACAAGTATTTGTGAAGTAAAGGCTTAAACAACTGGAATTTTTCTAGAATTCATCTAACTTGCAGTATAGTTATTATACATATGTCATAATGATTATGTTTTTGCTTTATCAGCTCCCTTATTGGACTTTATTATAGAATCAAAGTTGACTGGTATAAATCATAAATGTACTTAAATAAAACTTGTATGAGGAATTTCAATATCAATCGATTTATCCTTATGTACAGGTAAAAAAAATAGTTATACCAGATTTGATTTAATTTCTAAAATTCTCATTAAAATCTGTAAAAGTCTGTAAAAATAATCCTACAGTAATGTGCTAAATTATACTTTAATTTTGAGCAACGTTGCAACCTTCATGTATGGTTTACATTATAAACACAACTATTGTTTGCACACAGGATATCAGCCACCACTGGAGTTGTTGACGCAGATGTTATCACAGGGAGGGATGTACGACCGTCATAGACAACAATTCCAGGAGATGCAGGAAGCCTTGGTGTTAGCGGCAGCAACATTACCATCATGTCCCGGTACAGTAAACTTACAATAACACCATGCAAGCTTAATTCATCCTCTGTTCTGATGTTAACCCTGTCCTCCATATATACGCATTTTTACACATGTGCGACCATCATGTCCCGGTACAGTAAACTTACAATAACACCATGCAAGCTTAATTCATCCTCTGTTCTGATGTTAACCCTGTCCTCCATATATACGCATTTTTACACATGTGCGACCATCATGTCCCGGTACAGTAACCCTTTCCTGTATAGATTCACCTTTATTGCTAAAGCGAACAGTTTAGATCCAGATCAGCAGGCACATCGCTTTTTGATTCATTAGGTTATTTCTGACCAAAATGCGATCAGTGCAGATCCTGATCAGACGGCACGGATATGCCGGCTGATCTGGATCTACACTGGTCGCACATGCGTAAAAATGCGTACATATCAAGGAAAGGGATGACACCATCTAAGCTAAATTCTTCTTCTGTTCTGATGTTAATATATTAAGGATCATCATCATAATAATAATGAAATCTAGAATGCATTCTAAGGTATTATGAAGCATAATGACATAACTAATGATAATGACAATAAATTAATAATCAATTTCAAAAATGTTTGCTGTTGAGTGTAACTGTTTTTAACATGGTTTTCCTTGTTTCCATGGTCTTTTTACATCATCAGACTTCTAAGTGATGTAGTACGTAATAATTATGTTCTATGTTTGCTGTGGACTTTTAATTATTTTTCTGTTACAGTTTGAAAAAGTTGAGACTTAGTGACAATTTCTGGACATTTTTAAGCCAGTGCCCAAGGTTATAAAACTGAGCATGGAAACCAGTCTCAAATCTCAAGCATCTGATTGGCTGAAATGGCGACCAGTCGCCATTTCAGCCAATCAGATGCTTGAGATTTGAGACTGGTTTCCAATCTCAGCTTTATAACCTTGGCACCTGGGCATGGTGGTGATGGCAACAATAAGCATTTTCATTGCTGACCATGAACAGGTTCAATCAAACCGAGCCTGCAATATTAACATATTTGTCGTGTTCAAAGGTCTTCAGAGTTCCCTTTTCAGCTATTTCTAAATGCATTCATATCCAGTAATAAATAAAATTGTTACTTTTCCAGGTGTTGGGATGGGTGAGTCTTGCCATGTGATGTCCAGTCGACTGACTCGATTGTTTGTTAACATCACCATGTTCTTCCCCACTGCTGATGGAATATTGTCCACATTTGGACGTAACATTCAACACTGGCTTGAAGAATTCCCAACATATTCTGTGGAGCACCATTTTGAATTTGCAAGGGTAAATATTGTTATGTTGTCATCTGAAGACTGAATATACATGATCTGAGAACTAAAGCTGACCTGTGTGCTAAAAGTTCCTATTAACCAAAAACATTATTAATACAACTTAAATCTAGTATATAGACTAGATTAGATACAGATCTTCCTGCCAATCTATGCAGCCTGATCAGGATCTACATGGTTTGCCTTTAGAACCATGAGGTTACTTCTGGCCAAGAAGCAAATGATATAGATCTAGATCAGAATGGAGAGTGCATTATGGTACATCTGTATTTGTACCTACATAATTTTCTTGAAAACCCAGTATATTATAAATTCTAGAGCACATCTGTTGATGCTTGTTGTTTTGTAGGCATTGACGTTGGGTTTGTTAGAGTTATACCAGAGAATAAAGGAACGTTTCAAGCCGACGCCCTCCCACGCCCACTATGTGTTTTCCCTGCATGATATAGCGAGGGTGGTACAAGGTATACTGCTCATGTCTCCCAGAACCAGGACCAGGAAAATGATGAAAATCAAGAAAGACAGTGAGTACAGTCTTAACCCCTTACTCTATATATAAGCATTTATTCACATTAGCGACTGTGCTCTTTGATCAGGATCTGCACTGTTGGCTTTTTGGCTACATCATTTGTTGGCTGCAAGATTCATAATATAACTGACCAAGAAGCGACCAGTAATGATTGAGATCAGAATGTTCCAATTGATCTGGATTTACACAGTGCAACCAGTCAAAAGTGCTATTACAATAACCTTTTCACTCTATATTAACAGGTTTTATTGCATGTGACAAATGTAGATCTACATCAGCCAGAACACCTGGTGTGCTGTCATATCTGGATCTACACTGGTCCCTTTTTCCTCAGAAATAACCTAATGAATAAAGCAGCTAGCAGTGTAGATCCAAATTAGATGGCAAGGATGTGCCAGCTGATCTGGATCTACACTGTTCGTCCATGAGATAACATTAATTTTGAAGAGTCAGGATAAAGACGTGTCTTCTTTAAGACAGACATAATGAAAACATGGTAACTTTGTTTGGCTGACATAGCAGAAATTCAAAACTTTCTTATATTACAGAGAGGGGAAGTCAGGTGACATCGAGGGCAACATCTTTGGATTCACGAGGTCGACTGAGTATAGGTGGCAGCAGCAATAGTCAGCCCCTAGAGGACAAGATGGGGGGCCCCTCACCGGTCATGATGAAGGTCATTGCACAGCTCTGGTGTCATGAATGTAACAGAACATTTGCTGATAGGCTTGTCAGCGATGAAGGTTTGTCAACTTAAAAAAATATTAGGCGAGCCATTTTATAAATTTCACTTTTACAAAATTTCAAAACTATTACATCATAACTCCATGTACATGTTTTTATTGCATGTGAGACCAGTGTAGATCCAGATCAGCTGGCACATACATGCACATCCGATCTATATCTGCAATATCACTTCTTGGTAAGAATTAATCTAAAAGTGAACAGTGCATATACTCAGATTATCTATATTTCATAATCTGTTTCAAATTCAGAGTTGATGGAATTTAAGCTCATATAGATGGTCAGTGATTTATTGAGCACTTATCATTGTGTATAAAATATTGTAGACAATCAGTGGTACAGTCGAGTGCTGGAGGAGATTGTGGTGAAGCAGTTCTGTAGTCCTAGAGAAGATCCCAAGGTGGAAATGGCCGCCATCTCCGAGGAAACGTTCTCCCAGTCAGCTGTAGGTGTTTAAAAAAATCCCCAGCTAGATTATATTCTCTTAGTCATGTTTTTCTAAGGGGTGAGGAGGGAATAAAAATTAAAGTTTAATTTAATAGGCTTGCTGCATCAGTGAATCAGAATTCAGTGGCTTGCAAAAAGGTTAATAATTGTCATCTGGCATAAACTCGTTATGCTCTTTAATACATCATTTAAAAAACCTAAAAAAACATTCCAGCAATACCTCGTCATATTTTTTTGTTTTAACAATGTAACCTTAAAAAAAACTGTTATAAGTACAAAACATATTGATGTGTATGATGTATTTGATACAAACTCCTATATGACTACATGTAACTCTTTTATGCTACAAATAATTATTTATTGTTTTATTAGAGGTAAGATTTATTACAAGTTTGACAAAGAGAGCAAAGAATTTTGTTCCATTTTAGGGTCCGATGTCACCTCGGTGTACACCACCACCACAGCAACCTCTGACTCCCTCTGAGGATGACGAGGGTGAACAAGGGGACGTGGAGGATGAGCCAGAAGGGTCTGATGACAAGCAGTCCGAGCAGCAGTCAGAGGATCAGCAAGGGAGCTCAGAGGGATCAAAATCTCTCGACTCCAAGAGCACATCTCGGGCCTCCAGGGTGTCCAGGGGGTCAAGGTCATCTGTAGCATCGTCAAAGAAAGATAACTCCGATGAGTCACAGTCTGTACCACTTGATATAGGTATTATATTGTTGTTGCTTTATACTCCATTCATTTTAATTTTACACAAAGGTCAAGGCTTCTGTTGATTTTATCTTATTCTGTTGAATTTTATGTACTAATGTGTAACTGTTTTACTCATACCATTTCCTTTTAAAAGGATATGCATGTAGGAAAGTTATGTCTCAATCATTACAAAAGGTCCATAATCTAGGTAACTTCCAAACTGTTACTTAACAAATACATAATAAACTATGAGGACAGGAATGTTTCATTCAAACAAATCTAGGATTCTGTAACATCAGGGCTGAAGGTTATAAAACTGAGATTGGAAACCAGTCTCAAAATCTCAAGCATCTGATTGGCTGAGAGGCGACTGGTTGCCATTTCAGCCAATCAGATGCTTGAGATATGAGACTGGTTTCCATGCTCAGTTTTATAACCTTATGACAGAGAAAGGTATTCAAATTAAAATTTTGAACAACAACCCCTTAACCCTTTCCACCAAATACACCCCTTTATGGCACAGGCATATCTGTGCCATCTGATCAGGATCTGCACTGTTTGCTTTTTTGATTTATGAGATTATTTCTGACCAAAAAAGTGAACAGTGCAGATACTTATCGCACTGCACTGATGTGCTGGCTGATCTGGAATTTAAACTGGTCACACAGACGTAAAAATGCATATACATGTATAAGTGGACGAAAGGGTGAAGACAAAGTTTCAGGCTTATAAATGGATTGAATTGATGTTGTTACAGGGGAAGAAGATGAGGAGAATGCTGATGATGACCGAGAGACGGCCCCCTCAGCCCAGTCCTCGGCCCGCGATCAAGACTCAGCTCGTGGAGGTGGAGTAACCGAGTCGGAGTATGAGACAGAGATGGAGTCAGGATCATCAGATAGCTCGGAGGTGGAGACAGAAACAGATACTGTCAGAGGTGAGTCAGCATTCCACCCAATAGTTACATTTATCAGTTTAAGTTTAAGTTATCAGATTAATATTTGTACATGGCCATCTGCAGGGCTGAAGGTTTTAAAGCTGAGATTGGAAACCAGTCTCAAATCTCAAGCATCTGATTGGCTGAAATGGCGACTGGTCGCCATTTCAGCCAATCAGATGCTTGAGATTTGAGACTGGTTTCCATGCTCAGTTTTATGAACTTGGGCACTGCAGTTGAAATGTGAGGTTTCATGTTTTACATTGTACTTGGATACCTGAATGTTACCTAATGTTTCACCTTCATGTTGGTAGTTGAAATGAGATTTCAGGTTTTAACACTTAACTCCATGTATTCACCTTTTATCACGTGGGTGACCAGTTTAGATCCAGATCAGCCAGCATATCTGTGCCATCTTATCTGGATCTACAGTGCCTCCTCAGGGCAGAATCAGCCTCCATAGTCGACCTATCTTATCAGGATCTGAATTTTTTTCATTTTGGTCATTAATAACCTAATAATTAATTAAAACATGAACAGTTTAGATCCTGATCAGATGGCATGGATCTGGATCTAGACTGTTGGCCCTTGTCATAAAGGAGGAAAGGGCAAGTATAGCTCAGCTTCTGTTCACTATATCATTAATGATCTTGCCTTATTTTAGACACCACTACCCAGGCGACCTCAGTAGATGACTCTAGCCGGGGAACCTCCAGAACATCAGGTATGTCCATACAATCTCACTGCTGCTGCTGATCACTGAAATGCATGCTCTCTGTAAGAAGTGATATTGTTGTGGATTTACATGTATCTTACAATAACGTGATTATCAGGCTCCCAGATCATAAAACTAAATCTGGAGATCAGTCTGAAATCTCAAGCATCTGTTGGCTGAAATGGCAACCAGTCGCCATTTCAGCCAATCAGATCCTTGAGATTTGAGACTGATCTCAAAACTTAGTTTTATGATCTTGGGCCCTGATCTTTTTAAGTTTGAGCAAAGTTACCATTTTGGATTCTATTCTTAGGTGTGAAATTTGTTGTAAAAATACTGTCATTGTTCAGTTTTAGAATGTGGCTTGATAAGTGCTTTCAACAAGATTATGATGTGGTTATTATTTAGTTTTAACCCTTTCCTTGATATATACGCATTTTTACGCATTTGCGACCAGTGTAGATCCAGATCAGCCGGCACATCCCTGCCGTCTGATCAGGATCTGCACTGGTCGCATTTTGGTCAGAAATAACCTAATGAATCAAAAAGCGAACAGTTTAGATCCTGATCAGACGGCACGGATGTGCCGGCTGATCTGGATCTAAACTGTTCGCCCTAGCAATAAAGGTGTATCTATACATGAAAGGGTTAAATAACCTTTGAAGTACTGAATGAACCCTTTACATCATATAAGTTGGTTTAATCACATGTGCAATCAGTGTAGATCAGCTCACACATCTGTGCGGGCTGATTTGGATCAACACTGTTCATCCATGGATAACAACCCCTTGGAGTGAAGACTAATGCTGCGGAGTCCACTTTTTATCAATCAACCCTTTCCTCCATTTACATATTTTTAGGCATGTGTGACCAGTGTAGATCCAGATCAGCCCGCACCACATCTGTGCCATCTGATCAGATATGCACTGGTCGCATTTTGGTCAGAAATAACTTAACAAATCAAAAAGCCATCAGTTTAGATCCTAATCAGATGGCACAGCTGTGCCGGTTGATCTGGATCTAAACTGTTTGCCCTGGCCCTCTATGCCCACGCAATTAAAGTGTATCTATGGAGGAAAGGGTTAACTGAAAGGCCATGCAGTCATTATCAGACTGGGCGGATGCGCAGGCTGATAAGGCTATTTGTTGGTCACAAATGTGACAAAAGCTGCACTAAGCACTTAAAGGGTTTATGTTTTGTGCTGCTTAAAACTTGAGTTGTTAGCATTATCTTGACTGTTGCAGGACTTCCTAAAAATTGTAAATCTATCTACACTTCATTACAGAATATCAGACTCGTGGTAAGGCAAAGAAAATAATGGTTTCTTCTTTATGGAAAAACAGCAGAATCCCCCTTAACCTTTAGTAAAAATATTACCTAAAAATAAATTCACAACAGATACCGTAATAACCTTTCTATTGAACACAACCTGACTAATCATATCTAATCAGCATCTTGGATTTCAATAATCAGCCCTTTACTTCATGGACATGCCTTTAACCCTTTCCTCCATAAATATGCATTTTTACACATGTGCCACAAGTGTAGATCAATGCTATCTGATCAGGATCTGCACTGGTCGCATTTTTGTCGGAAATAACCTAACAAATCAAACAGCAAACAGTTTAGATCCTGAGCAGATGGCATGGATCTGCCGGCTGATCTGGATCTAAACTGTTCGCTCACGCTATAAAGGTGTATCTATAGAGGAAAGGGTAAATTACTAGGGCGTCTAGATCCCAGATCAGCCTAGTAAATCACTAGGGCATCTAGATTCCAGATCAGCCTGCACATTAATGCTGTCTGATCTGGATCTGTTACTGCTGCTTCTTGGTCAGAAATAACCTCATGAATCTAAAAGCAAATAGTCTAGATCCTGATCAGACAGCACAGATGAGCTGGCTGATCTGGATCTACACTGTTCACCCTTGGAATACGAGCAGTATGAAATGCAGTAAAGGGTTATTAACAACATTTTAGTAAACACTCCCCCCCTCCATTTATTCTAGGTTCAGTCCCATCAGCATGCTACTTCCTCTGACCTGTTTTACTAACCCCTCTGTTAATGTAACATGTGACATTTCCTTTAGCTACTGTTACGACCATGAAAACCAGCACATCGTACAAGTGTAAGTAAAACATGCACAGGTTTCCTTTGCTAGAATGTTGCATGTTATAATTGTTACTGCTTTGGGAGGAGGCTGGCTTAAGATACATGTTTGCTGGTATATTACGAGCTATTATATGATTGATGAAAAAAAACTATATTGTTGTATTAGTTGTGATTACTGATGATCCAGATCAGTTGTAATCACTCTAGATCTAAATCATATGTAATTTCTGATGATCTAGATCATTTGTGATCTCTGGTGATCCGGATCGTTTGTGATAAATGTAGATCATGATGATTTGAGATCAGTGTAGATCTACTATGTAGATGATTTATGATCACTGTAGATCTGCGATGTAGATAATTTAATATCACTGTAGATCCAGGTGATTTGTGATCACTGTAGATATAGATATTTTTTATCACTGTAGATCTGGGCTGAAGGTTATAAAGCTGAGATTGGAAACCAGTCTCAAATCTCAAGCATCTGATTGGCTGAAATGGCGACTGGTCGCCATTTCAGCCAATCAGATGCTTGAGATTTGAGACTGGTTTCCAAACTCAGTTTTATAAACCTTGGGGACTAGATGATTTGTGATTGCTGTATACTCTGATGATTCATGTTCTCTCTAGATCCAGATCTTATCTACTTTTTAGTTGATTTTTTCATTACTGCAATAATCTTAATTTGTTTATAGAAAAGTATTAAAACAACATCGCAACTTGATTTAACCCTTTCCTCCATATATACGCATTTTTATGCATGTGCGACCAGTGTAGATCCAGATAAGCTGGCACATCCATGCCGTCTAATCAGGATCTGCACTGTTCACTTTTTGATTTGTTAGGATATTTCTGACCAAAATGCAACCAGTGCAGATTCAGATCAGACGGCACGGATATGCTGGCTGATCAGGATCTACACTCTTCGCCCATGCAATACTTGTGTGTATATGGAGGAAAGGGTAAAGATGACATGATGTTGGTTATCAGCAAACATGTTTCTTGTAAGGTCCTCAGTCTTAGTGCTAGGAAGGCAGATGTTAAGTTTAACTTTTTATACAGACCTTTGTTAACCCTTTCCTCCATATATAGGCATTTTTAGGCATGTGCGACCAGTGTAGATCCAGATCAGCCGGCACATCTGTGCCATCTGATGAGGATCTGCACTGGTCACATTTTGGTCAGAAATATACCGTCATCGTCGAAATATAAGCCGCACTGATATATAAGCCGCACCCCCCAAAACCCCGATGGAAATGGGTGAAAAAAGCCTAAACTCTTTGTATAAGCCGCGGTCTCTTTTTTCAGACTGGTCGCCATTTTGAATCGCCAGTTCTGTGTGCCTCAGCTTAGGCAACAATAGCCAGCTATACTTTTTCAGTGAAGTACATACGTGTTTGACCCATGATAATTATTATGTTTGACAATTTGAAGGTATAGACATATAGAGTAATATTCGAGAAAATTGGCGGGAATGACATATGACCAATATGTGCGAGTTTTAAATAAAATTCCAGTCGAACCGTGTCATCTCAATATCTTGTCAAACATTACACAAGAATCTCAATCATGGCATCATGCTTTCAGTTTTCACACCTTAGTCAAGTAACATACCCTCTATGGCTGGTAAGACCAAGCTGCCAATTAAGGGTGACACTGATTTTACCAAGGGAATCTTAAACATGTCATCTGGCTTTCAGAGTTTTTCACACATTACGGTCACTGTGATTTTACTAATACACGTTTTTCTTGAAGTATTCAATCTGATATAACGCGTAATTAAATCAAACGTGATTGACTCGTGGACCCCATTTTTACCATAGAAATACGTTAAACACTGGTAAAAGCCAGTTTGCATGATTTAAATAAGTTAAATTAATTACCTTGATGGTGATGTCGGTTCTTAAGAAATCCGCATTTTATTTCCATTTATTTTTAATTATTACATTTATAATCCGCATAATTTGAAAAACAGCTGTGTATTTCGTATAGAGGCAAAAAAATCAATACCGCCGAACATCAAACGCAACTTCAAAAGATGTTGTCGGCTCGAAACAACCATCCATGTTTATTTCGGCTTGCTATAAAAACGTTTGATGTACCTGGTAGTATGCGCGTGTCATTTTTAGCTTGTGTGATGCAATAATTACTGAAATGTGATAAAAGCGATAAATTAAAGATTAGGATATATTTTAAATGATGGAATATGTTAGCCTTCGGTAAATAATAATTACTTTACTTTGCCGTTCGAGATGTTGCTGATTATTTACGTACCAGTAATTGTATTTGCAGTAGAGTTTGTGACAGCATTTCTAAGCAGTTGTTTGCCTGTGGCAATCATAATAATTTTCGATAGCACATGATTACCTCGTCCCCGGATTGGAGATCATGACAAGTTGCAAACTGACGATTATTTTTATTGTAATTACCCGTACTCAAAATAAAAAGAAGAGTAAAAGATTTCAATAATAGTTTATTATTTACTACATTCTTTAACCTATCAAATAATATTTTCGAAAAAAAACAACGTGTAGACGTGACAAATATCTCGTTCAGCGTCCGTATACCGGTGCGCTTGACACATTCGTCACAGTAAAAAAATCGGTGTTTTGAAGGCCTGGAAAAATGTCTTGGAACCTAAACCTATGTGTAAGCCGCACCCCCAACTTTTTTTTGCCGAATCCTTAAAAAAAAAGTGCGGCTTATATTCAAACGATGACAGTACATGTAAGCATATTCTTGGAGTAAAGGATTTAAGCTTTTTTTAAATAGGGCTTACCTATCTTTGGACGGGTGTTTAGACACAGTTTTATGTTGGTTAACAGAAAATACATTAAATATGGAATAATAGTTTCAGGTACACGATATAGTTAATTTAGTAACATTGACATTTCAATGGTGGAAAAGGTACTCACACTTAGTATAATGTTTTTTTATAGTTAATGTTTTTTATGGAAGTG
Organism: Corbicula japonica; assembly: GCA_038501625.1. Classification (NCBI taxonomy): domain Eukaryota; kingdom Metazoa; phylum Mollusca; class Bivalvia; order Venerida; family Cyrenidae; genus Corbicula; species Corbicula japonica. Next base: position 1,873,284 of record JAZAYU010000055.1, read on the forward strand.
GTTAAACGAGAAATACGTTTATATGTACTTTTACTAAAACTGAGAAAACTGAGAGAATTTATAAGGTCTGAATCTAATTCTCTATGTAAATAGTAACAATCATAATTATAATTTCTTAAAATGTATTATCATTAAAGAATGCTATTCTTTGTTCAACTTTTAGATATTTTAATTTTACTAGCATTATAGGCTAATTTTCAGCATATTTACATTGGCTAACTTAATACATGTATATACAATGTATTTATTTGCATTTTAGAGGGTTGTAGAGAAATTTGTTTTATGAGAGCTTATAAATTAAATTGGGACAGTTGCGAAGTGAAAAATAGTTCATAGAAAATTTAGTTTACTTAGCATTTTGATGGAAAGCTTTGAATTTATAAAAATAATCACTTTTTAGATAAACTAGCTTCCCAAACACATCTCTTGCTCAGTTGCAATAGTTTGACTATACGTACCTTGCATGACTCCCTAGAAACCTCTACCATACCTTGCGTTACTCTAACCTGTTTTCCCCACTCACAGATTCCTCCCAGACCACTGAAAGCAGTGATCAAGAATTTCCCGACAAGAAAGGAAAGCATGCACAATTTCTAGATGGTATAACTTTTGTTGTAACATTAATGTTCTAACTAATAACCCTTTCCTCCATGTTTTTGGGTTCTATCTCAAGGGCAATCAGTATAGATCCAAATCAGCTGGCACATCAGTGCAGTCTGATCAGGATCTACACTATTTACTTCTTGGTAAAAAAATTAACCAAATAAGTCAAAAATCAAACAGTGCAGATCCTGATCAGATGGCAAGGATGTTCTGGCTGATCTAGATCTACACCAATGGCCCATGGAAAATGTAGGAAAGGGTTAAGTCAAACCTGTGTCAATGACCACATCAAAATAGAAAACCCTTTGCTTGAGCCTCCCATAATGCTGTTTTAGACTGCAAAAATGAGCTGGTTGACAAATGTGGCTGCGCTTAGCATTCAAAGGTTTAACAAAAAGTTCTTATACAAATACATCCTAAGTTCAAGTGTTCCCATGGGTGGTCTGTTATCACAGGTTTGACTGTGTTTGTGACATGTTATTAGGTTGTTTGTGAAGACAAAATATGACTGTTTATCTCAAAGAGATGTATCGTCAGCCTAATATTAAAACATCGTATGAGGTTTTGAACGTAAGAAATATCCACCAATCAGAATGCATTGTTTCAACACATGATTGCCTTGAACCTTTTCCATTGGCATAGAGGTCTGAGATTTTGACAGATTTTGCGCTACTTTTTGTGTATTCCAACTTGCCAAAAATCTTTGGAAAGCAATCCCAATGTAATAAAATTTGGCAGGGGATATAAATTCAATGATTTGTTGAAACAGTGTTAATCATAAGTATTTGATAATATCAGTTTGAAGAAATTCTAGTAAAATTGTTTGATTTTAGTAGAACTCTTTAAAACTTTGTCATATTCAAGGAACATTTATTTTTTAGGCCAGAGAAAAAAATTGTTAGATTCTCATCCTGATTTTGGGGAAAAAAGGGGCAGGTGGACACTTTTAATTTTTAATTTTTATTAACGAAATGATTGAGAATAGAAGTAAAAAATACTTAAAATGTTGAGAAAATGGCATTTAAAGTTACCAGAACATTTCGTGAATAATATTCGTCCATCCTTTCAATTTCTTCCAAGAAATCATGATACAAACTAACAAAAGTAGCAGGTTGGTGCATATCCTTGCTTGAAAAGCCATACCAGTCTTAAATAATGACACCAACCCCTTCAGTAAGGGCACAGGGGACAGTTTCCAAGGCTGCCCTCAGAGTCTGGGACCCTGTGCAAGCTTACATTGACCGAAAATAAAAACTTTGCACAGCTAAAAGTTTGTTGTTGTACTTTCTGTGTTGCAGGGGTCTAGCTTTTTACAAACCACAACCAACTGTTCCACAGAACCAATCATTTGATCTATACAGACATTTAAAGTCACCCCAAGTCCTGATTTTCCAATGCAAATTTTGCCGAAATTCTACACATTTGAGACCTGCAAAATATTTCCTGCAATGATTTTCAAATATAAACCCCTTTCATGCTAATATTTTATGTGTCCCTCATCTCCCAAGCTGCTGGGAAGTGTCTCCCATCCGTCTCGATTTTTCAGCATTTGACATTGAAATACCTCACCCCCAAATTATTCTCAAATTCAGCTCGGCCAAATGCGTTTTCATCCGGCAACTGTTCAACTCAGAACATACAAAGCTAGCATCAATGCATTTGAGCCACTGTGATCAGATTTCACATTTCATATACTATACAATATTAAAAAAGAATGTGACATCTTTAATTCAAACAATGATTTTAATGCATTTTATTCACGGCTACCCCAAATACACTGCGGACTCTTTATAACGCGGTTCGCTTAGATCCGCGCTCTATTATAACGCGGTCGTCCCGTGGATCCCCTATTTGTTTTCAAAGTCCATTTTTTACCATGAAACAGCAAAAAATCGAAACCGGAAGTGATTTTTGATCGTAAAACAGCAAATAAATCGAAACCGGAAGTCACAATTGTAACATGTACATAAGTGACGCACACATTTTATCCTTAAAACAACTGTGTTTTAACACCTTTCCCAGTGACAGATATCAGCCCGAGGCAAATTTGTGAATGCTTACTTACTGTTTATCATTGATCAATTACTAAATTCAATTGTCTCTATAATTATCACATAATCCGCACAATTCAGAAAGAAACAAATTTGTGAACGCTTACTTACTGTTTATCATTGATCAATTACTAAATTCAATTGTCTCTATAATTATCACATAATCCGCACAATTCAGAAAGAAACAAAAAAATATTCCCAATCATGTTTTAAAACCTGTCGGTAGTTCATTGATGTACATTTTGCTTTGATCCGCCTTCCTGTTAATTTCATGGATGTTGCATTTTTGACTATGGAGGTAAACAGCGATAATATCTGTCAATGAAATGCGACTTCAAAGAAAAATGTCGGCTCGTATCGAGACTGTGATGTTTTGTCGGCTCTGCTATGAAATCGTTTGATCTACAAGAAGTGTGTAAGTGACATTTGGCATTTTTTAGCTGGTTTAAGTTGGTTGATGATGCAATAATACTGAAAAATTATACTGGAGATAAAATTAGGATGTAATTTATAAATTATGGAATATGTTCACCATGGTTAGTGTTTTAATATTTATTTTACATTTACGTTCGTAAATGTCAGAGTTTGTGTCATAAAAAAATAAAATATTTCTGCAGGCATCTAAACAAACTAGATATACAGTCTTTAATTCCATTACAATAATATAAGGCCGATCCGATTTTGATCTTGGTGTTATTAGTCAGTCTCTTGCCGTTTTGCTTTTTTATTTGAAATTTGGTAATTGTATGTCTTGTAAGAAATATTATTTGTCGAGTACAGTGTGGGGAATCATGACTTTACGTGGAATTATGCATAATCTCCTTAGTTGTGTATTAGCTAGTATATTTGCGCGGGAAAATCGGGTCACGTATTTTTCGCGGGAAAATCGGGACATGTATTTTGCGCGGGAAAATATAACGCAGTTTCACTTATTAACACGGTCGGGATGATGGACCCGCTATACCGCGTTATAAAGAGTCTGCAGTGTACTTAGAAAATCGAACGGACCAAAGTGCGAAACTATCCCCTGCCCCTTAAGCTTTGAAATGATGAACATTTTATGTTATTGTTGTCGGCCATGTTTTCTTCCATATCCAGGATGGTCTAAAACCCATTCAATCTGAACAGAATATGTTCTGATTTTTTTACCAATAATTTTTTCGGGGTGGGTGGTTTTGACAGATGCGGGCGGGGATGAGAATCTAAAATATTTTTTTCTATTGCCTTATCTATTGCTTAAATGCTCGGCTTCTAGAAACTGTAGAAAGTAGCATTAGAATTCCTTAGAGCTAGAGTGGCATGGATTTAAACAGTTTCACTATAACAAATTTAACCCTTTACTTCATATATATGGGTTTAATTCTATGTGGAAACAGTGTAGATCTGGAACAGTCAGCACAACCATGCCTTCTGATCAGGATCTACACTGTTTGCTTCTTGGTTATCAATAACCTAACGAATGACATAGCTTACTGTGCAGATCCTGATCAGACAGCACATCTATGGTGTCTGATCTGGATCTACACTGTTTGTCCCTGGGATAATAGCCATAGCTCATGAAGTAAAGTGTTAATTTTGTATTTTAAGAATCCTGTTATATTGATTTACTAACAAATTTTTACTATTATGTCCTTGCAAAATATAATTTATGCAACAATAATATTTTAGATTTTATGAAAGGGACACCTCGATTCAAGAAGCAGTTCTCTCAGCGAGGCAGTATGGCATCGTCACGCCACGTACATTTCAAACCAGGTCTGATGACCGACAAGGAACACATAGCTTACTTCGGACCTCTTATGAAACTGGAAGAGGTACGTTAGCACTGTGATAATTTATGATATACATAATACACATATGAAAATTTATTTCAGATCTCAGGAAAGTATTATATACAGCAGTATTATAATAACAAAGTTCCCACCTGTGAAGATGAGAAGGGTTTTACCTTACTTTTTTTCATGGGCCAAATGGCTGTTTTAAAAGGACGAACAGTGTAGATCCAGATCAGCCACCACTTAAAGTGCTGTCTGATCAGGGTCTAAACTATTGGTTTTTTCGATTCATTCTCACATTTCTGACCTAGAAGTGAACAGTAAACATGTAGATCCTGATTAGATGGCATGGTTGTTCTCAATCACATGATGTCATGCCATAAAAATCATATATTTATGAAATAAAGGGCTGTACAAAGTGATAGTCGTTATGTGTATGTAACATTGTGATTGTTGTTGTAGATTAAAGGAGGTTCAGATTGCCTCACAGACTTCATCTTCAGCAAGTACTATATGACCACGCATACTGAGACTCATGGACTCTCCATTGAAAAAGGTAAATTATGTGGACTCTTGCATTTTCTATTTTTAACAAAAAAGGATGAGATTTCAGTTTTGCATGTCATGATGTGGCTGTATAAAAACATAGTACACTAACTTTACATTAACCCTTTCCTCCATATATATGCATTTTTACACATGTGCGACCAGTGTAGATCCAGATCAGCCGACACAGCCGTGCCATCTGATCAGGATCTGCACTGGTTGCACTTTTGGTCAGAAATAACCTAATAAATCAAAAAGCAAACAGTTTAGATCCTGATCAGACAGCACAGATGTGACGGCTGATCTTGATCTACGCTGTTCGCCCACGCAATTAAGGTATGTCTATGGAGGAAACGGTTAAACATATAACGCAAATAATTCAGGCTATACATAGTGTAAATGAGTGATGCTGCTGCGAGAACAGCTTTTATTATGTTAAGTGCAGAAAGTCAGAAAGATCTGGGCCCAAGATTGTAAGACTTAGATTGGAAAAAAGTCTCAAATCTCAAGCATCTGATTGGCTGAAATGAAGATCTTTAAGATTATAAAACTGAGTTTGGAGACTAGTCTTAGGTCTCAAGTATTAGATTTTATGAAATGGAGACTTGTATTGATAACATCAGAGTGCGAGTGTGAAAGTCGGATTGTTTCTTTCCTTCATATATATTATGCATTTTATCACATGTGCAACCAGTGCAGATCAGCTGACACATCCTTGCCGTCTGATTAGGATCTTCACTTTTCACTTTTGGTCAGAATAAGACCTAATAAATAGAAAAGCAGACAGTGCAGATCCATATCAGACGGCAGGGATGTGTTAGCTGATCTGGATCTACACTGCCCATGCCATTATATATATGGAGGAAAGGATTATAATTATTGTAGGTTACACAGACACGTCAGAAGAGACACTGGTGGAGGCGCTGCAAACATGTTTGAATGTGTACAACCTCGGAACCTCCCAGAGACTGGAGCTCGTGTTCTTCAAAGAGGCTGTACGACATGCAGCTAGGCTGAGCCGAGTTCTGGTAAGAGTTTAACAATTTTAATGCATGTGCGACCAGTGTAGATCAAGATCAGTCTGTACAGATGTGCAGTTTGATCTGGATTAACACTGTTAGCCATGCCATAAAGGCGTAAAGGCATATATGGAGGAAAAGGTTAATTACTTGTTTTTTGCATTGTGTTGATTTGCTTTTTAGATCTTACTTTACCCAAACATAACAAGTTTAAATAATTGTTAGCTAATTTGCAAGTAAATTTAAATATAGTTTATCCACAAAAGGTTTAACCCTTTCCTTGACATATAAGCATTTATATGCTTGTGCGACCAGTGTAGATCCAGATCAGCCGGCACATCCGTGCCGGCTGATCAGGATCTGCACTGGTCGCATTTTGGTCAGGAATAACCTAATGAATCAAAAAGTGAACAGTTTAGATCCTGATCAGACAGCATGGATGTGCCGGCTAATCATCCTGATCAGACGGCACGGATGTGCTTGCTGACCTGGATCTAAACTGTTCGCCCTAGCAATAAAGGTGTGTATGTACAGGAAAGGTTTAAGAAGCTAGATACAATGGTCATGTTCTGTTTATGAGCATTGCTCACTGGAAAATATTGAACTACCATTTCCGCTTAAGGATTATTTTTGTTTCTATCAACGGGATCACATGGCTGTCGGCTTATCCTTCATTAACAGTAGTTTCTATTTTTAGCTTCTATGATAAGTATAGTTGTTGTTTGCTGAAATGGTTTACTCCTTTTGAATTGTTGAATTGACAATATCTTCCAATAAATTATATCAAAAGATACCTTTTCGAAAATTGCATTTCTTTCCAAAATATATTTAACCCTTTCCTCCATAAATACGCATTTTTACACATCTATGACCAGTGTAGATCCAGATCAGCCGGAACATCCGTGCTGTCTGATCAGGATCTGCACTGGTCGCATTTTGGTCAGAAATAACCTAACAAATCAAAAAGTAAACAGTGCAGATCCTGATCAGATGGCACCGATGTGGATCTACACTGTTTGCCCATGCCATAAAGGTGTGTATATAGAGAAAAGGGTTTATGAATGTTAAAACCATTTCAGGCACTGCAAAGTGGACATGCATTGTTACTTGGTACTTCATATTCAACCGGTCGTGCCACCCTGGTGAGACTTGCCTCATACATCGCACACTGCAAGGTGAGTTACAGTGAAATCATTTCTGTTTGATTTTACTCTGGTATCATTTAATTTTGCAGGGACAAAATTTAATGGAAAATCCCAGCTTATATTGGCTGGGGAATGAATTTGTGTGTAGTATTTATCTATTAGGACAAACTGGCTGAATTTTGCTGGGGTTGAATTATGCCTAGTCACCCTAGCGCGAAATATGCGAAAATAGATCGCGTGCAAATTAAAATGGTACCATGGTATTACATCCCAGACAGAGAATCAACCCTTTAAAAGATACCACCTTTTTATGCTGCTAGTTATGGTCAATATTTACAGGTTTGACTATATTGTCTTTTCCTTAGAGTATATATATCCTATATCAGGTCAGTCAAAGGTCGGGAACATCTAGTAGACCTCAGTCTAACTTCCTTATTTCTGAACGATCATTTATATTAAAGGCATTCCAAAACACCCATTAGGTTTTTATTATGCATGAGCATTAAAATTAGCTTCATAAGTGCTTAGCACAGCTTTTGTTACATTTGTGACCAGTATAGATCTGTGCCCAAGGTTATAAAACTGAGCATGGAAACCAGTCTCAAATTTCAAGCATCTTGATGCTTGAGATTTGAGACTGGTTTCTAATCAGCTTTATAACCTTCAGGCCTGGATCAGTCTATGCATGCTCCTAGTATAAGCACTAGTGACTCTCCATTTGATAAACTTACTTCATAGATTTCTGCAAAACAGGCCCTTTGAATTGGTTGCCGGTTGAAATAACAGATGAATCATTTGGATTAATTTAATGGATATAGCTTGAAGCATAATACTTGAAACTGAGAAGTAACAAAAGTCAGTACAATTTTCAATCAGTTCGAGTTTAACACAGTACAGTATATGTATATAGAAAAATAATGCTTAACTGTACTGTTTGATAACTAGAGGCCTCCGGGAGAGTGCTGTCAGAGTAACTGTAGAGGTGTAAGTGTCTGCACAACAACACAACATGACTGCACGGGTTAACAGTGGTGCAGCACATGCATGTGTTATCCCTTTACTCCATATATATGCCTTTCAACACGTGTGCGACCAGATCTACTGGCACATTAGTCAGAATGTCCTAATAAATCTAAAAGCAAAAAGTGTAGATCCTGATTAGACCTCACCGATATGCTGGCTGATCGGGATTTACTTTGTTTGCACATGCAATTAAAGTGTATCTATGGAGTAAAGGGTTTTTTTCCCCCAAAAAACAACATCCTTGCTCAGGGTTTACAATATAGTCCTGTGATATTGTTCTGCAAAAATGCGATCTGGTTGTTGACGCAGTCTAATCACAATTAAGGTTAGAGATGTGATCAGCCCTTTTTCTAATACATGTAAGCTTTTGCCTTGTCAGATAGGCACCCTTAGCTAAAGCACGTGTAAGGCTGCATATATCCTCACAGAGTAACAATAAGCTTTTAGCTTTACAAGCAAGAAAATTGCGATCAACTTCGCAACATTATCATAACATCGTAATGTTATAGAGAATTTGGTAGCTTATAGATCTGCACTGAACTACATGCAACAGACAGAGTGTTAGTTTTGCACTGCACATGTGTACATTGACCTGCATTGTTGCACTTATTCTCACAGATGGGTCGTGTACGCAAACAACGCAACATGGTATGTTTGGAAGCTTGGTGACTTACCTGCGGTTTTCTCTCCTTTTTTGGTCTTGCTAATTTGCATGGTGTTGGTGTTATCATGAAATCTGAAGTGTCTACAATTTTATCTTTGCTTGGATATCATGCTTAATTGCATTTATTATGCAAGTTACTGTGGTATGTTTGCTTGTAAATATTGGATGACTTGTGTATCACAATGACAGGCTGAGCATAAGATATCAGCGAATGGGAGAACAAAGAACTTGGTATATCAAATGTCCAAACACCTCAGATTCCCATATTTGGCCAACATAAAATGTTATTAATCAAGTGAATTCAAATTGGCCTTGTTATTGGGCTAAGGGTATTCATATTAGCCGGAAGCTGAAGGTCGAGGGCCACAAAACATAGCCAATGTGAATTCACTTGATTAATTACAATTTTTAAATTATTAATTAACAGACTAAAACCATCAAACTCATGAGAAGACTAAACTGGGCCAAAATGAGAATTGCTGGGCCAAAATCAAGAATTCCTGGGCCAATATGAGATAGTTTATTAATAAATCTTGTCATTAAACAGCCAACTTCATTCTGATACTTTTTACCCTTTAACTCGGTGGGATATGGCTGTTCTCAATGGGCGAATACTGTTGATTCCGACAGCCAGAACATCTGTGCAGTTTGATCAGGATCTACACTTCTCTTTTTGATTCATAATTTTTTTTCTGACCAAAAAGCGGACAGTATAGATCTAGTCTAAGATCAGACGGCACAGATGTCCTGGCTGATCTGGATTGACACTTGTTGCGTGATAATAGGCATATCTATAAAGTGAAGGGTTACAGTAACTGTAAAAAACAATAATTTTCAGACTTTAGTTTATTAATTAACATGGTTTAATACTAATTAACAAAGACATTTCATTTAACACAGTTTATAAGCAAAAACTGTCATATCTTTATTTTCTTTCAGGGATTTTCTAACATAGATCTTAGTTTGTTGTTTTTGTTTTTGGTTTTCTTATTTTGTTTGATATTATAAAATGTGCCTTTTTGATGTTGATGATACATGTATTGGATTAATTTGATGTTTGATTGATTTTGATGTATATTTCTGGGCTGAAGATTATAAAACTTAGATTGGAAATCAATCTCAAATCTGGTTTCCATTCTCAGTTTTATAATCTTTGGGTGTGAATTTTTTTGTGCAAAAATTTTGATCATTTCCTCATGCTTAAGAAATACCATTGCTGCCTGTGTCTGTGTGTGTGCTTTTTTTGTTTGTGTGAAATAAAATTGGCATTGTTTTTTTCTTTGATTTATTTTGTTTTCTATTCTTTCACATCATCTTCAGTACCCTTTTTAAACATTAAAGACAATTTATGTATATTAAAATTTAAAAAAAAACACTAGAAAAAGTTTAAAGAACATATTCAGTGACTGCATAATGAAAACAACATGACAACAATAATTTTTAAGGCCCTCCAAACAATTCAGCATAATACATTTAACCTTTTACTCCATGTACATTTGTATATGCCTTTCATCATAAGGGCAACCAGTGTACATGTAGATCTTGATCAGGATCTGCACTGTTTGTTTGAAGGCAACAATGCAGATAATGATCAAATGGCATGGATGTGCCAGCTGTGCCCAAGGTTATAAAACTGAGCATGGAAACCAGTCTCAAATCTCAAGCATCTGATTGGCTGAAATGGCGACCAGTCGCCATTTCAGCCAATCAGATGCTTGAGATTTGAGACTGGTTTCCAAACTCAGCTTTATAACCTTCAGCTTTGATCTACACTTGATCTACTATGCCCATGCAGTAAAGGTGTATCTATGGAGTTAAGGGTAAAAATAAAACAGCAACTATTTTTTCCCTATTGTTTTATAGCTGTATGAACCGAAAGCTCAAACTGATGCTTCAAAGAACCTGCGGATTGTGAGAGAACACATAAAACGAGCATGCCACCACACTGGGATACTGGGCAAGCCTACGGTTCTGTTGGTACATGAAGACCTTGGAATGGAGTGTTTAGAAGATGTGGCAGCTCTGATGGCTCAAGGTAAACACCGGGTATCAGAGCATCATGAAAGTTAGATTAGTTATTTTCTGGAATAACAACCAACTAGTCTTTTACAACTGAAAAGAGGTTTCAAATTCGTACAGTTTTAAGAAATAGTCCCTGTTTTTTTCAGCATGTTCCTCATCAGGTTAGATTGGATGGGGAAAGGTGGGGGAGGGGTTGTGGGGCAAACATATTTGCAAATAATATCAACATTTTCAATAATTTTAAAAGATTTTGACACCTAATTAGTGAACTTTTAATGCCTAGACTTGTTAAAACAAGAATGCTAATATTGTATAAACATGTGACTGTAGGTACGAGCCCAGGTCTGTACACGGATGATGAGCTACAGAGTATCGTGAGTCAGATGATGCCAGGTGGTGTACAGACCAAGAGGATAGACAAGATCGAGCAGGCCTTCGAGAGGTTCATCAAGAGGATCAAACATAATCTACACGTAGTTGTCTGCCTTAGCTTCAGAGGTAATATACTGTGTCTCTGTCCTCGTTTCAACATATTCTCAAAATATTTATTAAAACAAACAGTTGTCTTGCTTTATTAAAAACAGTTTACAAAATGTTCTTAATTCCTGCAAAATCTCTAACACGCTCAAGCACTGGCTTAGTTGATAAAAGATTTTATTTTATTATGCTCATTTTGCAAATTGCTGCCTCGAACTTCTTTCTTAAGAAAGTTTTTCATTTCGTAAAAAAAAAACAACAAAACATTTGCTCCATGGCTTGGCTACAATAAAAGCTGCTTACAAGCTTTTTTAACTTGATTCAATTAGAATGGCAAATGGACATTTCATTAAATCTTGCAAGTTTTTTTTAAATGCACATGAATATATTTGTAAATGTAAATGCTTTTGTGTTTCCAGAATAAGATTTTAAGCAAAACTTAGCATCGTAATTATATATATCTTTTATCTTGTTATATACAGGTAAGTACCTTGTATAACGAGCACTAAAGTCTGATTTGGTTTTTACAGGAAACAGTTTTAGCTCCAATTTTAAGAGTTTGCACAATGTGATGTGCAAGTACCCTGGTTTGTTGAAATACTCGTGCAGCGTGGACCACTACCAGCCCTGGCCGTTTGAGGCATATGAGAAAATTGCCAAAGTCTGGTTAGAGGATACGAGAGCAAAGGTATGGTCATCAGAGTACCAGAGTACTGACATCTGGTTTGACATGAAAATATCTATTTTATTCGCAAATTATTACTTTACTGCATGGGATATGTCTATTATCCCATGGGCAAATAGTATAGATCCAGTTCAGCTGTCTGATCAGTGCCCAAGGTTATAAAACTGAGAATGGAAACCAGTCTCAAATCTCAAGCATCTGATTGGCTGAAATGGCGACTGGTCGCCATTTCAGCCAATCAGATGCTTGAGATTTGAGACTGGTTTCCAATCTCAGCTTTATAACCTTCAACCCAGGTTCTACACTGTTGGCTTTTATATCCATTTGGTTATTTCTGACCAAGATCCAGATCAGATGGCAACAGTGTGATAGCTTATCTGGATCTAAAGTGGTCACACACACAATAAAATTGATGATGATTTCAAGGTTATGGACCATTCATAGTTAAAGAACTCATAATGCTGTTATGTTTAAGATGTTTAATTAAAAACAAATTCTCAACAAATTTAAATTAAATTTGTTCAAACCATGGCAACATGTTTAATATGGAGGAAAGGGTTAAAGCCAGCTGAGCCTGGCTATTTTCAACTGCTTTCTACACCTTGTTCTACATGATGGTCAGATTTCACTTCTGCATTGTGGTTCATTAAAGCATACAAAAATGTCTTAACATTATTTAGTGCATGTTAAATAACCAAGATTCTAGAGCATCAAATATTACTGTGGTTAAGAACAAGTTTGGACTGTTTAATGAGAACTGTGCCCAAGGTTATAAAACTGAGCATGGAAACCAGTCTCAAATCTCAAACATCTGATTGGCTGAAATGGCGACCAGTCACCATTTCAGCCAATCAGACGCTTGAGATTTGAGACTGGTTTCCAATCACAGTTTTATAACCTTCAACCTGAAGGTTATAAAACTGAGCATGGAAACCAGTCTCAAAAGTCAAGCATCTGGCGACCAGTCGCCATTTCAGCCAATTAGATGCTTGAGATTTGAGACTGGTTTCCATGCTCAGTTTTATCACCTTGGGCACAGATCTTATGCCAATGTGGCAACTTTTCCTTTTGATATAAGTCCCCTGAGCATGGACTATTGTATGAAGATAAGAACAGATCAGTAAACAATTTGACGTTTTCTTTTAGGCTACATTCTCTAAGCTTGAACTTTTGTATAATGATAAAAATAGACCAATAAATGATGATTAAATGTTTTAGGTATATGTTCCCTGGCATCCAACAAGGAAGGACGAACAGGTAGAGATGATGTCGAAGGCGATGGCGTTCATCCACATGTCCGCCAAGGTGGCGCTTGAGAGACAGTACTGCCACCAGAGGGAGCCACTAAGATTCTTCTCCCCTCTCACGTTTATGGAGTTTGTTCACATCTTCAGGATCATATCTGCTTACATTGTCAAAAAGGAAACTGTAAGTGAACATTACAAAAAAAAAATGATACTAAAATTTTTTTACAGCCGTAAAGTCTTGAACAGTTGAGATAGAATGTTCAGACCTGTACAAAGTATAGAAATCTTTGCTCTTTGCATTTCAGCATACATTGTTAAAAAGGAAACTGTCAGTAAATAGTATAATTATAAAAAAAATTAATATTACTAGAATTTTTTTTACAGCCGTAAAGTCTTGAACAGTCGAGATAGAATGTTCTGACTCATATCACACTTATAGACATGTGCTAGAGCATAATGGTATATATAAGAACTTGCCAATTAATAGCAAAACAGAACAGAACTTTGTTTCATGTTTGAAGCTCATATTTATACAGTTTGGTTATATACTGATTAATTTTGTTTGATAGTTTTGATGTGGAGAGATAGAGCAATAATTAACATGTTTGTTAGCATAAATGAATTTCCCATTCAATTATGTCTGTTAGAGTTCTATAAAATTATCAATGAATTCATTTTTTATTACTTGATCTTGTGATACTGACTTATTCATGTGGGCCATGATTTAATAAACTTCATTTGTTATGCCTTCCATTGAACAGTCCAGTGTAAGTTACAGTTAAAATTGCATATGTATTTAGTAATTAACTATGTTTTCAAGTTATTATGGTTCACATGTATGCATGTGTTTCTTTGATCTGATTTTTGTTTAATTTATTGATTTAATTATCAAATGTTTTATTGTTCATAATTCTTTTTAATATTATATATTCTGTGAACACAACAGTTTATTCTGTCTATAGAAACAAGGATTTAATAATGTTAATTGAAAAGACAGTATAATCCCGCACACACCCGACAACAATATTACTATTAACAAAGTTTCATATCCGGATATCCGGAAATTAATTCAGGTTGTTCTACAGATATCCGGAATTTGTGTTCAACGGATATCCAGATCCCAAATTCATTAATGCATTTTCATCGCCATTTAACCTCCAGCATCAGTCAGGTGTCGTTTTCTCTAACATTCAAAGACATTTAAAACAAAACTTGTCTTTGAATGTTTGAAAAAACAGCAGATTGATATTGGAGTTTTAATGTCGATGAAAATGTTTAACAGGAGTACAGTGCTCTTTATCTGATCAAAATCTGCCAAGATATTACTTTGAAATAAGCAAAAAACCTACCTGAAGCAAGCGATTTCTTCTGATATATATGTGTGCATGACATTCTAAAAGTCACTTGGTATAGCCACCCATTGTTGTGGGAAGCCTGACTGTTACATTTTGCATGTTGCTTTTTAAACAGGGTAACATTCACAAGCATGAGAGGGCACTGAGCAAGGTGAATGAAGCGTTTGGTAGTATAGATGATTTCAAGAGAGAGGTGTCCGACCTGAGTCCTCAACACAAGGCAGCTGTGGAGGAGATCAAAGACCTCGTAGAACAAGTGGACGCTCACAAACAGGACTACATAGTGGTCAGTAACCATGACCCAAGAACTGAGATTGGAGACCAGTGTCAAATCTCCAGTTGCCTTTTCAGCCAATCAGATGCTTGAGATTTGAGACTGGTCTCTTGATTTAGTTTTATGATCTTGGGCCGTTGTTTGCTTAATAGCTGGCTGAAAGTCATAAAATTGAAGTTAGTGATGCGAAGAAACATAACTTTTGATTGTTTGGTTAGTTTGCAGACTGGTCCATACCTGTGAATCTTTTCTTATGCCCAAGTAGAACATATAATCTGAATAAGTAGGAGATTTTTGAAAATAAAGACAAAGAAAGAAATTTGGCACAAGAAGTTGCAGATTTTTCTTTATATGCGTAAAATCACCCCTGGGTTCAATGAAGATGTAGTCTTAAAAACCGGATGCTTCACAGGTATGGATTTGTTTTTATTTTCAGCTATTGATCTGTTTGAGCTTGTAGCTGGTTAACTTACACTTGCAAGCTTGATTTTAAATGACATAAATGCTAATTTAAAATACGAAAATGACATTACATTTGGGAACAGCATATATCTAGATCAGCTGGCACATTCATGCCATCTGATCAGGATCAATCTTGATCAGAAACATTCTAATGAATCAGAAAGTGAACAGTGTAGACCCTGATCAGACCACACAGATATCCTGGCAGATCTGGATCTACACTGTTCACCCATGGGAAACAGCCATACTCCACAGGGTTAAAGGGTTAAAATTAGGTTTGAACTGGAAACACTTGTAAGGGACTTGCTGTATTTCTTAGTGACTTGTCGTATATTTCAGGCACTGGACAAGTGTAAAGAGCAGGAGCAAATGATTGAGGAGCTGCAAGGACCGCTCGAAAGACTGAGGAAAGACGCCCAGTCGGAGTTTGACAAAGTATGTACATACCAGCCTGTCCAATCAAGGCATCAAGCAATATACAAGCTTATCAAATTAATTCATATTTATATAAAATAAGTAAAACAAAAGATAAGTTAGAAAGAGTGCTTCTGTCATAGTGAGATGATTTAACCCTTTCCTCCATAGACATACCTTTATTGTGTGGGCAAACAGTGTAGATCCAGATCAGCCGGCACATCCCTACCAGCTGATCAGGATCTGCACTGTTCGCTTTTTGATATGTTAAGTTATTTCTAACCAAAATGTGACCAGTGCAGATCCTGATCAGACGGCACGGATGTGCCGGCTGATCTAAATCTACACTGGTTGCACATGCATAAAAATGCGTATATATTGAGGAAAGGGTTAATTGAACAATAGGCCAAGAAGAAAAGTATTTAGACCTTTGAAGTGTTAATAAATATAACAGATGTAATTTCATCATGGTAAATCAGTCAAATTAAGTTGTAAGAAAATTACAAGTGTGCTATTTTATGTAGTTTGCAAAATTCAAAGAAGACCATGGATTTGTTGACTATTATACACCATCCCAGTACAGGGTAAATATAGCACACACATTATAGGGTGTGAGTAATATAATGGTGGGGTGTGCACTGCACAGAGTGTGGTACATGAAAGTTCCGTGAAGAAGGTTCATTGAAATATGTGCCTAAGATCATAAAATGAAGAATGGCAACCAGTTTCAGATCTATGGCATCTGATTGGCTGAAATATATAGACATGTCTCCATTTCAGCCAATCAGATGCTTGAGATTTATGACTGGTTTCCAATCTCAGTCTGGTCTATGATCTCGTGACCAGTGTTAGAAATAAGCTCCAAACAGACCTTGCTGTAGCTAATTGCTGCATTAGTAGAATTGCTGTCAATGCAAAACAAAGAGAACAATTAAGTGTATACACATTGTTACTCTTAGTAGACAACTGTTGATTTCAATGCATTTTAACCCTTTACTCCATGGGATATGGCTGTTATCCCATGGTGAACAATGTAGATCCAGATCAGCCAGCTTATCTGTGCCATCTGATCAGGATCTGCCCTGTTTGCTTTAATATTCATTAGGTTATTTCTGATCAAGTAGCTAACAGGGTAGATCCTGATCAGATGGCATGGACATGCCAGCTTATCTGGATCAATGATGTTTGCATGTGCGATAAAAGGCCTTTATATGGAGTAATGGGTTAATCTGTTCAGATATACACTGCACTATGGTGTTTTCAAAAACAGTCCAAGAATTTAACATTACTTGCGTTACTTGCAAGGCAGATGGTTTTGCACAGTGGAAAAACACAAATCATGATGGATGACAGAATTGCTGAACATTTATTGTAATCTTTATTTTCAGCTTTCACCTCAATGGGGTTTGTTTCAGTATGGTTTTGACTGTTGTTTAAAAAGTGGATGAACTGTTGTGTACTTTCACATAGTAAAATCAAACAGAAATGAATTATCAACATATACTCAACAAAAACAAAAAGTATCCACTTTCCTATCTTAAATTTTGTAAAATTTGAAAACGAAAACTGAGAAACCTGTATGTGGACAACTTTGCATTTCTGTTATCATTGCAAAGAGAAAAAGTGTTCTTGAAAATCTGCAGCCAAAACTTAGTTATCTTTCCCTTTGTTGTAATGAGGGTTCCAGGAAAAAGTCAGTGATTCTTTGAAGTATTCACATTGGTTTGAATTAAATCAATCTTTCCACCTCTTGTGATCAATAAAATCATAAAACATTCATCAATAAAACAAGTAGTCCTCGATAAACTACGCTAGAAAGTCCAACCATTTCCAATTATCTCCCTTTAAATTGAATATCTTGTGTTTTGTAATCCATTATTAATTGTTATTCGACTTGCCGTTGCCCAGGGTTTTGGTGTGGAAGATTATGTTTATAAACAATAGAAATTGAAAACAACTGAGATTAACCAATTGAACACCATTTAAAGCGTACCTGATTAAATGAAAATATGTTAATGAGAATATAAGCATAAAAAGTGGATACTTTTTATTTTTGTTCAGTATATATTGTTCTCTCTGTTATTAATGAATGCTTATTCTGAAAATGTTATATATTGTTGTGTCTATGTGTCATAGATTGGCAATTCTGCATGCGAAGTTAACTTTTCATTTCATGTATTTCAGTGAAAAGAAATCAAGTGAATTAATACTTTTTAATGGCTTTCGAATATAATGTATAGAAATGTTACTACTCTTATCACATTACATCACATCACATACACACATTTAGACTGTGATAAATGGTGAATACAGTTTTTGTTATTTCACTATGCTGTCTTTGAGGTGCACATTTTAAACCATTACTATATGCATATACAGTTAAATGTGCCTTAGCAGCCACATGTGAATAGCAACCACCTATCTTAAACAGCCAATTTAAATATGTCGTAAACGACATTTTGTTCTCATTTTCACCTGTCTTTAACAGCCAACTTTGTATAGCAGCCACTTTTTGTCACTCTGTTGGGTGGCTGCTTAAGACAGGTTTGACTGGACCTTAATGTGTGAATAGTGTAAATCCAGATCATTATGCACATCCTGACATCTGATCAGGATCTATGGTGTTTGCTTAGAAAGATTCATTATATTATTTTTCACCAAGAAGCAAACAGTGTAGATTCAAATCAGACAGCACAGATGCGCCAGCTGATCTAGATCTACACTGTTTGCCCTTGTGATAAAAGGCATTTCCATGGACTTAAGGGTTTAGCCATCTGCAAGTGTAAGTGTTGGAAGGAGCATGCAAGACTTAGTACAAACATTGATCTGCGGTTCGGATCATTATGTCTGGGTAATAAATATATTGGATGGACATTTTTTTAAATGAAATGTGTGATAAACTCAAAATGTTAAAAAATAGTAGATAGTTTGGACCTGGCCTGCTCGATGCAGAAGGTCTGCAATGGTTGCTTTTCTGACAATAAACCTCGGTAACTTCTTACAGTTGGACAAAAACAACTTTTTCCTGTGGTAACAACCTAAAAAGCTGGGTCCAGATATGGATATGGGCTGAAGGTTATAAAACTGAGCATGGAAACCAGTCTCAAATTTCAAGCATCTGATTGGCTGAAATGGCAACCAGTCGCCATTTCAGCCAATCAGATGCTTGAGATTTGAGACTGGTTTCCATGCTCAGTTTTATAACCTTGGGCTATCATGACTGAATTGAATTAGCAAAGCTTATATATTAACAAATTTTTCATTGAAATGTCAAGATGTAAGGAGTCTGGTCCAACCATTTTTTCTCCCTGTTACAGTTGAACCCGAACTACAAGGCTGCGATAGCTGCATTGAACGCCCTTAGCCGACAGGACCTGGACGAGGTGAAGAGCTTCAGAGAACCACCAGAGCTCGTTAAATATGTCATCAACTCTCTGTGTCTGCTTTTCAACAAACCTCAGGAGTATGTATATGGTTTTTTAATCTCAGGAAATACTACATTGCATATTTATCTTCAGTATTGAAAAGCAATAGAAAAAACTTAATTACAATTTTAATACTGGAACACTCATACAAAGCTAGTTCATAAATATTTTCATAAAGTGTGTAAAAAATATTGTTCTAGTCTTACTGTAAATAAAACAAACAAACTATTACATAAATGTGTTTAAAAAAAGTGTTTTTTTTAGAAACGTTTGTCAGATAAGTTGTTGATTTGTACATAATGAAGTGTTCCTTTACGGTTTCTTTCCAATATACAGAGACAGTAAGGTCTGGTTCTACTGTGTTTACTTTCAGAATTTATTATGTTATTTTTCTGCCCAAAAGGTACTAGTGTAGATCCAAATCAAATGGCTTAAAAGTGATGGCTGATCTGGATCTACAATGATCACACATGTGATAAAATCTGTATATAAACAGGGATTGCACTAGCTGCTGAATCTCGAGGGTAATTTTGATAGTTTTTAGAGGGTTCTGCCAATTAATATCCAAAATATCCTACATTTAAGGAAATATTAACCCTTCAACTAAAATCATATGGGTAAAAATAAGACTTCTTCAAATTTCAAAAAGTCAAAGGGTCATCTCTCTGGTCATCAACAGTTCATCTTCAGGGTCAAAAGGAACCCCTGTATATTAACAGAAAAAGATTTGAACAATTAAATATTGTTTGTGTTTTAGTTGGGAGAATGGCAAGTTACTGTTGACAAAAGAGAACTTTATCCAGGAGCTGATATTTTATGACAAGGACAATATCCCGGAGGACATGTTCCAGGAATTATCTCGCCTTGTCAAGGAGCCGCTGTTCCAGCCTGAGCTGATTAAGAGCGTGAGCCTGGCAGCCACGGGGATCTGCTGGTGGGTTCACTCGGTGCAGAAGTACTCGGAGATACACAGGAACATGCAGCCGAGGCTGAAAAACTTGCTGCAGCATGAGGAGAAGTTCACCAGGGTAAGTTGTATAGATTGTACACAGGAACATGCAGCCGAGGCTGAAAAACTTGCTGCAGCATGAGGAGAAGTTCACCAGAGTAAGTTGTATAGATTGTATGGGTTTGGACAGGTTTTATATCACTGTGCCAAAGTATCTTGGATAATGATAGTTAAACAGTGATTTGTATGGCAACAACAATTGAATAGTTCATACATAGTAGTCGACTGAAATGCAGCCTTGACAAACTTAAGAAAAGTTTAAGTAATATGATGTAAAACATTATACAATAACATCTATCATCAAGGCCACTCTAAAAATTAAGACCACACCAATAAGAAGACCACTACTTCAGTATCCTTTTTAACAGTTCTGCACTAGTTTCTACCCCAGTATTAAGAACACCTCACTATAAGGATCACTTTTGTCCAGTCCCAGAGATGGTCTTGATTGAGGACTATCACTGTATAGGTTTGGACAGGTTTAAGAGCATATTGCCAATGAATCTTTGTTAATGTTAGTTGAAAAAATAATTGAAAGAATCAGTGAAACATTATAATCTGAAAAATTTCAGTTGATCCTTTTAGCTCATAAAAAGAAATGACACGATAAAATTTGTGTAAAAATATTCAAAAGAAAAGATTGAAATATGGGCTGAAGAGATTGGTAACCAGTCTCAAATCTCAAGCATCTGATGGACTGAAATCGCTACAGTTCTCAGTTTTATAACCTTGGGACCTAAACATGTTTGGATGGTTTCAGGCTCAAGCCAAGCTGGGTCAGCTGAGGGTGGATGCTAACAGAATCAAGAGTGGTCTGGAGAGAAAGATACAGGTACACCGAGCTGCTGTGAAGAGGGCCAAAACTATACTGAAACAGATGCAGGTAACACTGACACTATGTACCAAAACAAAGGCTTTCAAGATTAAAACTTTTATTTATATTTTTCTTTATTTCAGATAGTTCCCTAGTTTGTTCCATAAATTTTGAGTTATGTGATACGCCCAAAATAAATATTCCAAAGTCCAAAATAAACGAGATTACTCGCAAGTGGGCCTCAAATGAAAAATAACACAGTCTTATTACTGAAACACAGTGGGATGAACCCTTTACTCCATGGGCTATGGCTTTTATCCATGAGCAAAAAGTGTAAATCCAGTTCAGCTGGTACATTTTTGCCATATGATCAGGATCTACACTGTCCACTTTTTGATTCATTAGATTATTTCTGACTAGAATTGACCAGTGTAGATCTAGGTCAAACTCATGGTAAAACATACAAAGGGTTAAAATGCTAAACATGAAGTCATATTTCAGGCCACTTTAGTTACTGATCAGCCTTAGCAGTCCGATCACAGTTAAGAAGAAAACATGTTGTAATGTTTCTGTCATATATTTACAGAATATCGAGCGTAAGATAGCTCGGGCTGTGAACCTGATGGAGAACATGTCAATGCAGCACTACATGTGGAAATCTGAGCTGCGTAAGGCCAAGCACCAGATCTTTACAGCACCCGGTGACGCCCTCATTACCGCTGCCTGTGTCTGCTATCAGGGACCATTGTCGGACAAGATCCGTGGCCAGTTGATGCAGGACTGGTTAGACAGGTGTAAACAGGGCAACTTTAAACTTCCCAAGGCTGTAGGGCAAGATGTGTACCAGTTAAACAACAGTATGGAGGGATTGTTTGGGGGAGAATTCCAGAAAGATTCAGTCAGCGATACGTCCAGTTCTCAAACAGAATCACAGAGTGAGAGTGGACTATTCCCGCTACCAGAAGTGAGAACATACAAATATCAACCTGTTGTTTATGATACAAGCAAGTATTACAAGTCAGAACTGAAGCGACATGGCAGTGTTGAGTATGAACCTACTACCGCTGAAGATGATGACTCAGATGATGAAGAGGCACAGAGTCCTTTGATGACTAGAAACTTATACTCCTTACAAGAAATTCTCAGTGACTTTGATGAACTAAGTAAATGGCGACTTGACAGTTTGCCAACGGACCTACACTCAGTACAGAATGCACTCCTGATGCGTGTTAGCTGCTACAACCGTAAATACTGCTGGCCGCTGCTGATAGACCCAGACAACCAGGCCGAGACCTGGGTGAAGGCCATACAGATGAGCCGGAATATCTTCTCTGAGAAAGACGTTAGAGATGAAGAAGAGGGCACTGAAGGTAAATTTGTTTATAAGCTTTGGACATACAAATTGTATGTTTTTATTGAAACAGACTATTTCATTTATTGGTTATTTTATAGAAATTAACCCTTTCCTCCATATATGCGCATTTTTAAGCATGTGCAACCAGTGTTAATCCAGATCAGCCGGCACATCCATTCTGTCTGATCAGGATCTGCACTGTTCACATTCTGGTCAGAAATAACCTAAAGAATCATACAGTGAACAGTTTAGATACTGATCAGATGCCACAGATGTGCCAGCTGATCTGGATCTAAACTGTTTGCCCACACAATAAAGGTGTATCTATGGAGGAAAGGGTTAAAAATAGCAGATGATGATACCGTTTGAATGTAAACTGTTGTCCTGTTGGTGAAAAGTGTAGATCAAGTCCAGCCAGTACACAGGATCTGTGTCCAAGGTTATAAAACTGAGCAAGGAAACCAGTCTCAAATCTCAAGCATCTGATTGGCTGAAATGGCGACTGGTCGCCATTTCAGCCAATCAGATGCTTTAGATTTGAGACTGGTTTCCATGCTCAGTTTTATAACCTTCAGCCCTGAACTGCTCACTTTGGATTTAATTTGTTATTTCTGACCAAGAAGTGACCACTGTAGATTCAAATAAGACAGCATGCTTGTGCTGGCTGATCTGGATCAACATTGGTCTCACAAGTGATGAAACCTGTGTACATGGAGTAAGGGTTAATTTGCAGAATTTTTATTATAAAATGTGAAGTCTTTTACTTACTATCAGTTATTGAATGTTGTTTTGTAGATTTACCACAGTTACCGTCGGCTGATGATGAGAAGAGAGATGAAAGTTCCACGCCGCTGCCACCGAGTCGAGGTACCGGAGTGACGTTCTCTGACTACACTGTTGACTACGAGGACACGGCCAGGAGGACAAGTACCACCTCCAACACGCTCACAACAAACACCACCACTGACTATACTAAAAGGTTTACCTACATTTCTTTTTTAAGTCTTAAAATGAAAGGTTTACATAGTTCATTATTGGGAGCTGTTTGAGTTTGGGGATACTATATAAAACAGCATACCTGGTAAACAAATATGATGCAGTGCATCAATGATGTAATTAATATATTTTTCAAAAATATGATAAATCAGC
The DNA here is from genome assembly GCA_038501625.1 of Corbicula japonica. Taxonomy (NCBI): domain Eukaryota; kingdom Metazoa; phylum Mollusca; class Bivalvia; order Venerida; family Cyrenidae; genus Corbicula; species Corbicula japonica. Next base: position 1,896,797 of record JAZAYU010000055.1, read on the forward strand.
TTTACAATAACCCTTTACTCTAGCTTATATCCCATGGGAGAACAGTGTAGATCCAGATCAGTGTGCACATCATTGCCCAAGGTTATAAAACTGAGCATGGAAACCAGTCTCAAATCTCAAGCATCTGATTGGCTGAAATGGCGACTGGTCGCCATTTCAGCCAATCAGATGCTTGAGATTTGAGACTGGTTTCCAATCTCAGCTTTATAACCTCAGGACCAGAATGCAGTCTGATCTGGATTTTAGATTTATTAGTATCATAAGGTAACTATTGTCCCTTCGGATGTAAACCTAAAGCTTGTGTAAGATTCTTACAGTTATATAATTATTTTTATGATTTAATATTAATATTCCTACAGTTATATATCTTTATGATTTTATAAAACCTGTCTGGATACATTGTAGATCTCGCTCCCAGGAATCATGGGAGAGTGAACAACTACGTCCAGTCACCTCGGTGACTGCCAGCTGGGAGGTCTACAGTCTACACCCTGATCAGAATATAGAGCATCCACAAGATAATCTCTGGATTATTGAGGCAGATGATCCTACACTGGAGAGTAGGCTGGTCAATGCTATTGTACATGGTAAGTTATGACACAATACATGTCAGGGCTATTTTTCACTGCCATTGGAAGGGGACCACGGCCTAAGGTGGAAGATAGAGTGATTTTTTTCAAAAGGAAATACAATAATGTGAAGTTACTGTTGTGGTGAAAACTGTATGATTTCGAAGAAATTTTCTGAGGGGAAGGTGCATGTAAATGGCCTCTACTAAAGATAGGAAAAAAGCCCTTAATGTGCTTTCTGAATTAACCCCTTTACTGCATATATATATACATGTTTTATAGCATGCATGTGCAACCAGTGTGATCCAGATCAGCTGGCACATCCATGCCAACTTAACACTCTATAAGTACTCAGCAACATTTCCAACCATTGCAGGTGAACATGGTCTACACTGATAAATTTAATTCTTGTAATAAATACAGTGAAACCCCCCTGTCCTAAATTGATATACATTTGAGTTCATTACATTAGTTCAAGGAAAATTCTTGATGCTTTTGCCCTGTAGGCTATATATTCTGTAACTTAAAAATACATTTTAGTTTTAGTTTTTGTTTTGTAATGTTTGCCCTTTGTAGATACCAGTTATGTTCAAATAGACAATAAAATTCATAAAATATATCTCTAATACTAATACTCTAATTATTTTACACTACATGATTGTGATGATTATTTCTCCCATATGTTTTAGGTGTGACTGTCCTGATCACCCATCTGGAACGCAAGCCGATTGACCCGTTATTCCGTGGTCTGCTGCTCAAACATTTCTATGTAGACAAGGATGGTAACAAGGTGGTCAGGGTGGGAACTTACGAGTTCAGATATCATCCTAACTTCTGTCTGTACCTGAGCACCTCTGTACCACTCTTCCTAAAAGGTAGGTGTTTTCTTGTGCTGATCCCTTATGTTTTTCATTTATCATTACTGAATGCCTTCATTGCTCAGCCATAATGAGTTATATTCTCAATCTAGCAACAACCAACTAACAGTATAAAATGTTACCAACAAAACATTCATAATAATTTTAAATTGTATAATGACTAGTATTGTATTGATAGTTCATTGAGTTTTCACAATTTTATCTCATTAAAATGATTAGACATCACTGATGTGCTGGCTGATCTGTGCCCAAGGTTATAAAACTGAGCATGGAAACCAGTCTCAAATCTCAAGCACCTGATTGGCTGAAATGGCGACCAGTCGCCATTTCAGCCAATCAGATGCTTGAGATTTGAGACTGGTTTCCAAACTCAGTTTTATAACCTTCAGTCCAGGATCTACACAGTTTGCCAAAGTATAACAGTGATATCCCATGGAGTAATGGTTAGGCACAGCATTTGTCACATTAGCCGCCAGTGTAGACCAAGATCAGCCTGCAAATCTGGGTTGAAGGATATAAAACTGAGTTTAGAAACCAGTCTCAAATCTCAAGCATCTGATTGGCTGAAATGATGACTGGTCGCCATTTCAGCCAATCAGATGCTTGAGATTTGAGACTGGTTTCCATGCTCAGTTTTATAACCTTCTGCACTGATCATAGTCTATAACAAACAGAAAGTATCTGTGAAAGCTGTGCTGCTTTGTATAGCCATATAAACGCACTTTAACACATATACAACTAGTGTAGATCCAGATCAGTCAGCATATCTGTGCAATCTGATCTGGATATATACTGTTTGCTACTTGATCAGAAATAACTTAATGATAAATGTAAAAGTGAACATTGTATATCCTGATCAGATGTCAGATGTGCTAACTTATTTGGATCTACACTGTTTAATGTGGGATAAAATTCACATCCCATGAAGTAAAGGGATTACTATATTGTTTATTGTCTGTGTGTACAGGGGATGGTCTTCACAACATACCGATACACAGAATGTGTATCATCAACATGTCACTAAGTGATGAGGCCATCATCAACTTCCTGTTACACGAGACCATGAAGGTGGAGAGGAAGGAGTTCGAGGGTCAGAAGAGGTCAAATGAGAATGACATCATCCAACACAGGAGAAAACTAGCTCAGGAACATGTATGCTGATTCTGTCAATTTAGTTCTTTTATATTGTCTTCATTTTAGAAGAAAGCTTCTTAAAGTTGCTTTGGATTCCATATTCACATCAGGTTGATATTTTGACATACAAAAGTCAAAAATGGAAAAAAATGTCAAATTTATTCAAACAGATACAAAAGATAAAATTTATAAAACAACACACTGAATGTTGTCCACAAAAATTGTACCTGCAGTGCTGATTTTATGTCTACCTTGTATCTTATTACATATATCAGATCTACTTAATAGGATTTAAAATCAATATGAGTTACATCTTATTTTTGCCTGGATGTCACATATAGGTATCATTGATGATAGTTGGCTTAAGCCTTTACTCCATATGTACAGGTTTAATGGTATGTGTGACCAGTGTAGATCCAGATTAGCTGCCACATCCATGCAATCTGGTTTGGATCTAAACAGGTTGCTTCTTGTTCAGAAATAACCTTATGAATCTAAAAGTGACAAGTGTAGATCCTGATCCGATGGCATGTGTTGCGGATCTACACTGTTCAGATAAAGCCCAGATAACAGCAATATCCTTTAGACAAAAGATTCATAACTTTTTCTTTGAGACATGTTTGGGGAAGAACCTGAAATATATTGTCATTTCATACAAAAAATGTATAAATAATCATTTTCTTAAACTCTGTTCATTACTTATCTGACAAAAATGATAACTGATGTTAGATCCTAATTGAATACTGAACATTTTGTGACAGGAAATGATCCGAGAAAGAACACTCAACCTGAGTGGTCCTATTTTGGAAGACCAGACCATGTTAGACTCTCTAATCAACTGTCAAAAAGAGGTAGAAAGAAACAAGATCATCCTGGAGGAAACCCGCTACATGGGGGACCACCTTGAGGAGAAGTTCTCACACTACGTGCCGATGATAATGCAGGCAGCCATGTTGTATAATATGATACAGCGCATGTCTGTTCTGCATTCGTATTATTACATGCCGTTCTACAAGTTTGTGGAAATGTTTACATCAGTAATAAAGTCCAGGGACCGTGGAAAAGGAACATTAGGTAAAATGTGATTGAATGACCATTGTTATACATAACAATCAGGCCATATTAGATGAAAAAAAGGAATTATGCATATAAAAAAAAACGTCAACATGCACACACATCTTCTCTATGCAACCTATGCACATGACCTGCCCTAACAACTTCTCTATGCAAGTTCTGTAAACAATATATATATTGCCCGCAACACTTATCTACATAGCCTCTAGTTATCCTCCCCACACAACTTCTAAACCCCCTCTATACAGCCAGTCAAAACAACTCTCTTCAACCTTGCTCACTTAATTTCACCACACAGCATCTCTTCCACTCAACCTCTCCATACAGTCTCTTTTTCACACAGCATCTCTTCTACACATGACTTCTCTGCACATCCTCTTCACACTTAAAAATTTAACTTGTTACCAATCACAAACATTAACATAACAGACAATAAATGGGAAAAAACCTGTGAAAAAAATCATTTTGAAATACAATGTAGTCTAAGGCAATGTCTATTAATAACAACAACCATGCACCAACTTTAACAATCCTGCACACATATTAGAATTTATATCATGTAGAAATTTTATAGTAATACATATAATATTTATATAATTATCCCTTTCCTCCATAGATACACCTTAATTGTGTGGGCTAACAGTGTAGATCCAGATCAGCCGGCACATCCGTGCCATCTGATCAGGATCTGCACTGTTCCCTTTTTGATTTGTTAGGTTATTTCTGACCAAAATGTGACCAGTGCAGATCCTCATCAGATGGCGAGAATGTGCTAGCTGATCAGGATCTACACTGGTCGCACATGCGTAAAAATGCCTATATATGGGGGAAAAGGTTATATAAGAATAACTCTTATCATTGAACAAATTGTTTCCATTATACCAGGTGCTCCAGCATCGAGGGCGAAGGAACTGTCTGATGCTGTTTATACAAACATCTTCAAGTATGTCTCCATGATGATGTTCGAGCAGCACTTCCTGTTGCTGCAGCTGCTCGTCACCCTGGAGAGACTGAGGCTCAACAAGAAAGCCTCGGCGAAGGAGCTCGGCATTTTCCTAAATGGGTTTGATAAACAGGGTTTAGAGGAAAGCTCTCTGCTAGAGAAGAAACCGGTCTGGATGGAAGCTCAGGTAATTTTCAATTTAACCAGGTATTCTTTGGAAAATCCTGGTTATTAGATTGGGGTATGCAATAGGGCAGGTGGCTGGCGAGTAGGCAGGCATCAACATTTCATTGTGTTTTTGTATAAGTTCAGTTTTTCTCAGTAACCATTCATTGTAGAGCTTTGAAACTTAACATATTTATCTCACATCACAATAGCAATTATCAAGCCAAGTTTCATAACTCTTGACTGTGTTTTGTCATATTTATGCCCGTTTTTTACTTAAAATTTAAGAAGAAAACCTTGTTTTGTCGATTTGCAGCGTTTCCTGTTTGTTTCTAGTGGTAATATACATTTCAATACTGGGCCCAAGATCACAAACCGAGATTAAAGACTAGTATTTATTTCAGCCAATAAAATTCTTGAGATTTGAGGCCCTGGTAAAACCAAATAATCCTGATCTTTTATTGAAGAAAGGCCAGTTTGCTACACAGAGTTTCAACATAACAGCAAGACATAACTCAGTGTATACAGTGAGATATATTGTGTATATTTGTAGGCGTGGATAGACTGTCTGGTACTGGAGCAAGTTCACCACGCCTTCCATGGCCTGAGGAGGTCTCTTATAGCCAACACTGACGCATGGAAGGAGTACTTCCAAGTAAGAGCAATATGCCAAATTTGTTCTAACACTCAAAGTTGAGTGAAAACACTAGATCAAGTTAGTGCAAACACTAGGCAGTGTTAGTGAAAACACCAGGCTAAGTAAGTGCAAAAACAAAGCCTAATAACTACACACACTCGGCTAATTAAGTGCAAAGACTAGGCCAAACTTGCAAACACAAAAGGTCACCTGTTTGAAGGACAGATTGGGATCCATTTGTATAATGTACCAAGTGAAAACTGAGAGGTTGTTACTTGGGGAACCGGCAGCATCAAGTCTAATTTTGTAACCCTTTCCTGTATAGATACATCTTTATTGCTAGGGCAAACAGTTTAGATCCAGATAAGCCAGCACATCCGTGCTGTCTGATCAGGATCTAAACTGTTCGCTTTTTGATTCATTAGGTTATTCCTTACTAAAATGCGACTAGTGCAGATCCTGATCAGACGGCACGGATGTGCCGGCTGATCTGGATCTACACTGGTTGCACATGCATAAAAATGTGTATATATCAAGGAAAGGGTTAATGAACTCTAACATATTTTTTATTACACCTTTTTTAACAAAATACCATGCATGTACACTCTTTTTATATGGTGATTTTATGCCACAGTTCACTCTACTGTGCAGAATATACAGCAATACAACATTTATAAAACAACTATTTTAAAGACTACTGTTTATTTGTAAAGAAGAAAAGTATGCAATAAAAGGCTGATTTAGATTAACATACAAATTGATTTTAACCTGTACTCCATGGATATGCGTTTTACCACATGGGCGACCAGTGTAAATCCAAATCAGCTGGCACATCTCTGCTATCTGTACAGAATCTACACTGTGTTGATTACTGGTAAATAATAAGCTCATGAATCTAAGAGCAAACTGTAGATCCTGATCAGATGGTATTATGTGCTGGTTGATCTGGATCTGCACTGTTTGCCATTTAGATAAAAGAAGAATCTGAGGAATAAAGAATTTAGTATTATGTTTGTTTTGCACGGAGACTTGATATGCAGACTATGAAATATGCCCTAAAAGTGAAATATATATGATTGTAGCATCCAGTGTCATTGATGAACCCGGTTCCCGGCACAACCATGCAGGATCTGTTTGTCTTCCAGAAGTGTATCCTCTGGAAGTTTGCTGCTCCAGATAGGGTAGGGAACACATTTTTCTTCAATAACATTTAGATTTAGTTCAGGTTTGGTTGATACTTTATGACATCAATATGACTTGCATCCCATATCCCTCCATGCAGATCAAGATCAATCTGCACATCTTTGCATTTAGATCAGGGCCCAAGATCATAAAACTAAGTTTTGAGATCAGTCTCAAATCTCAAGGATCTCATTGGCTGAAATGGCGACTGGTCGCCATTTCAGCCAATTAGATGCTTGAGATTTGAGACTGATCTCCAGATTTAGTTTTATGATCTTGGGCACAGGATCCATACGTTTGCTTCTTGGATGGAAATAATCTGATGAATTTAAAAATAGTATAGTTCAAGATCAAAATAATTCAAGGTGTAATAGGAATACAAAATGTTATTAATTGAACATCACACATGAGCAAAAGCTTTCACACACAAAGTACATGTATACTATAGTGATACAACTACTTGTTTTTAAGAAGCCATGTTGCTCTTACTCCATCTATCATTTAAATTTCTTGACTGAATACCTAACAGTATAGACCCTGGTCAGACCGCACTTATGAACATGGTTATCTGGGTCTGCACTTCTTGCAGATATGACAACAGCTGTGCTTGGCAGTTAAAAGGGTCAATATTATCTATCTGTAATACATCTGAACAAGAGTTCTTCCATGCAAATCTTGAATTTTTTAGTAACCTTAACTTAAAGTACATTTAAATTTTTGATGAAAAGATATTTGTATAAATATCAAAATGATAGATACATGCAGAATTAAGGATTGCAGATAACACTGTAGTTAAAGGGTTTTTTTTATTTCACAATGGAAATAACTATATAATTCATTATATCCCCTGTTACATTACAGCTGGCAGAGGTAGCACAAGCCTTGATACTGTACGAGTTAGGCAGTATACGTACTATACCAGACCACTACAACATCCGTGAAGTGTACAACTTCACGTCTAACACAACACCTGTAGTGTTTGTGCTACCCAACGATCTCCAGGACATAGATGTCTCCGAAGGAACCAAAGGTAACACTGCAAATATAAACTGTGCCCAAAATCATAAAACTGGAGACCAGTCTCAAATCTCAAGCATGTAATTGGCGACTGGTCACCATTTTGGCCTGTCAGATGCTTGGGATTTGAGACTGGTCATTAATCTTAGTTTTATGAATATTGGGGTCTGGTTTTCTGGTGCTCTAAAATATGGCATTTCAGTGTCAAACAAAAAAGGCATTGTATTAAATAAATTATTTTGTTTGCATACAAATAGGAGGATAGTGCAAAATTTATTAACAATATGAAATTAACAAGAAACATGCAGTTGGAATTCAGACATGTTTTTCTGCAAACTCTTCAGGAATACCATATGTTAGTCCTGCCCATGAAGTGAAGAGGTTGGCCAAGGAGGTTGGCATGGAAGGCAAGGTGAAGGTCATGAACTTTGGAGTTGAAGGTCAGGTTGCGGAGGTGAAGCATGCAGTAGAGGACTGTATACAGACTGGTTACTGGCTTCTTATACAGAACTACCATCTAGCTGAGGAACCAGAACAGGAGTTTTTCCAGCTTCTCAAGGTTTGTAGGCTTTGTTATTTGAGGTAAAGATCACTTCAGGTTTACTTTAAATTAAATATCAATTTTAAACCCCAAGAGGCAATGCTCACCTGTCCTGGAGATTAATAAGTTTGAAAATAACAACATTTGCATTTTGCTTTTCCTAACTGGAATTAATAGCTGTAAATTACAGCTGTGTTTTAATGTCTTAGATGAAATGAAAGCAATTACAACAATAGAGTTCAAAAAGTTTAAATAAATTATAAAGAGAAATAAAAAAAACAATGGACAATGAACAACACTTCTGCCATCCAAGAAATTCCAGCTCAGATATTTTTATCACAATTATCTGACAAACTTCTAACACACGAGTCATCATGGTAAAAAAATTGTATGTATTAAACACAGCTGCAGATATTAAAATTCTGTTTAGAGATTAGTTATTAATAATACACATTTACTTGATTTAAAATCAAATAGTTTTGCTAATATTTCAGGATATAGTGTACACAAAGTGGCTTACACATGGTCAGCTCTCAGACAGTGGCTCATCTAGGACGGACGACTCCACCTCCCTGGTTACAGGCGTGAAACCCTCCAGCTCTCAGGGCCCTCTGAACATCGCCAGCAGTTTCCGCCTGTGGATCACCACCCAGGCGGACCGGGGCAGGCTCATACCGGGTGTGTTAGTACAGCATGGCATCAAGGTGACGGCAGAGAGCACTGGCAACTTCAAGTCTACCCTGCAGAAAGCTTACAGATCTGTATCCTTCCTGCTGCATAACTTCCAGCTCTCCCAAGATGAGGTAAATTAACTTACTGTTTTCCAATCAATTCCTATTAAAAGGTAGTGCTTTTCAGATAAAAAAAAAAGTAATTGTGAAAACTTATGAAAAAAAATTCTTCATTTCAAGTAAATATAAATGTCAAAATATGGATAACTGAAAATGAACAAGACATATATCAAAACTGCAGGCACAGTTTTATTAACCCTTTCCTCCATAGAAACACCTTAATTGCGAGGTCGAACAGTTTAGATCCTGATCAGCCGGCACATCAGTCCCGTCTGAGTGATCAGGATCTAAACTGTTCGCATTTTGATTCATTACGTTATTATTGACCAAAAAGCGACCAGTGCAGATCCTGATCCTGACGGTGCTGATCTTGATCTACACTGGTCGCACATGCATAAAAATGCGTATATATAGAGGAAAGGGTTAAGCCTGTCCATGAGGCGGTAATGGAAACACACTATATAACTGAGTATCATTCAGGAGTCTATTAGTTTCATAAACTAGTCTTCAAACTAAGACAAACAAGATTATATTAACTCTTTTAATGTTAAGCACAGATTTTTTTCACATTTGCAACCAGTGCCCAAGGTTATAAAGCTGAGCATGGAAACCAGTCTCAAATCTCAAGCATCTGATTGGCTGAAATGGCGACCAGTCACCATTTCAGCCAATCAGATGCTTGAGATTTGAGACTGGTTTCCAATCTCAGCTTTATAACCTTCAGTCCAGGATAGACCTTGATCATCCTGCTCATCCACACAGTTTGATCAGGATCTACAGTGATTAACAATAAAAAATTTAAATACTAAAATTCTCTAAAATAGCCAGACTGATCTTTATTAATTGATTGCCGAAGGTGTTACATTAATTTTAATATTAACCATTTACTCCACTGTTTGTGTCTTTGTTTGAAATAACCTGATGAATTACAAGCCAATAGTGCAGATTCTGATCAGATGTCATGGATGTGCTGGCTGATCTAAATCTACGCTGTTTATGCCATAAGTCACATATATGGAGTTAAAGGTTTAAGGGTTATTGGAAAGTTTTGAAACAATGGTTATAATCTTGAAAGTTAATCACTACCTTTTGATGATTAATATTGCAAAAACACCATTTTCTATGACGTATGACACTTGAGCTTGAGTAGTTCATTAGGGATTTTGTCCTGTTCTATTTTTCAGACAGCAAATGACAAGATAGCAAGGATTATGCCCCTTGCCTTGCTACATTCCCTCCTATTACAGCAGTGCTACTATGGTCACAGTGTCTTCAAAACAAGTCACTTCTGGTCACTCACTGACCTGGCAATGGCTGTGGATGTCTATAAAAAGGTTTGTTACCATCGTCATCATCATTATTCTTGATTAACCCTTTCCTCCATAAATATGCATTTTTACACAAGTGTGACCAAAAAGCAAACAATGCAGATTCTGTGTGGAGAATGTAGACTGAGTTCTGGATGTACAGGCTGTTCTGGATCTACACTGGTCACATGAATTGTGGGATATAAGCTGTATCTATGGAGAAATAGGTTACACTGGGACGACAGATTTTTCCTTTTTAACCTCAAAAACATGATTAATACTTATGACCTATAATGATACATTTTCAGTAGAGATTTTTTTCTATTGCACTTCTTATATTTTTATTTTGATAGGTGATGCTGAAGTGTGACTCCCGGAGCAATGTGCACGAGCTTGTAGCGAGGGTGTACACCGATCATTGTTCTGACATGACAGATTATGTGGTGGTTAAAGCTTTGGTAGAAACACTTGCCAGATATGCCACCAGTCCTACGGAAGAGGTATAAATTCATGTTTTACACTTTCGTTCATGGTACGCTGTTAATAGCGTGTGTAACCACTGTAGGTACAGATCGAATTGCATATCCGTGCAGTCAGATCTGGATCTAAACTGTTTGATTTTGGTCAGAAAAAAATCTAATAACTCTAAAAGTGAACAATGTAGATCCTGATCAGATTGCATGTACCACGAGGCGAATCTCTATCTTCACTAGTCATACATGGAATATAAGCTGTATCAGTTGAGCAAAAGATTGTGCCAATTGGAGTTATTACTAACTACGGATTGGAAAGTGGAAAAAATAGATTTGCCTTTTTTCATGCAATAATATTCATATCAGGTGGCCTTGGTAGCATAATTGTGTAGAATGGCAGCGTGGTTGAGTCATTATAGAGGCTACACATTTCTCCTTTAAACTTCAATATTGGTAAGCTACCCTATGAGCTCTTCTGAAGCATTGGCTGGGATCTTCCTGCCAGAACCTGGCCATCGCTTATGGACATCTGCCGAGATATTTGGAAATGTCTCATATAAGACAAAATGTAAGAGGGATGGAATGTAGTTGCCATGTATACAGAGGCAATACTAGTTTAATTGGTAAAGCAATCAATCAATCAATCAATTACTCAATCAATCAATGTCCAGAAGTACAAGTTCCATGTGGGCCAGCTGTAATGTAACCATTCAGATCAGTTAGTTTCAGATATATTGTAGACGATCTTATTATTTTGAGTAATTTGTATATTATATTTGAAGATTAACAGCAAGCATGATGAAGCTATCATTAAGCTGTTAAAGAAGCTACTAACGAAGAAAGATGACGGTCAGTTCAACCTGAAGAGAGCCGTAGACTCCTTGGAGGAACTGTCAGCACGCACGTTTGGACTGCCGGAGGTAGCCGACATGGAACAGACAGCTAATGTCAGCAGGTTAGCTATAAATCTTAAATTTCTATCAACTCCACATGCAAATTATTTAACCCTTTCATCCATATATAAGCAGTTTAGCGGGAGTGAAATCATTATAGATATGGATCAGCTGGCACATTTGTGCTGTCCAGTCTGGGTCTGCTATAGTCACATCTTGGTCAGAAATAACCTTAAGACTCTAAAAGCTAACAGTGTAGATCCTGATCAGATAGCACAGGCACAGCAGATCTGAATCTACACTGTTCACCCTCTCAAAAAAAGTGTACTTATGTACTATAGGGTTAAAATTATGTGTTATCTGGTTTGTTGTTGTGTTTTTGTCAGTCAATTGATACTGATCACCAGAAATGAGAGATTAATCAACAATATTTTTATCAGTTCAAGTATTTGTTATAAATTGAAAAGAAAACACTGGTAAATTGTAATAAGACATTATTGAAGTGAACTATCCTGGTAACATGGCACGGTTGTGCAAACTGATCCGGATCTACACTTTCATATGGGCTGTAAGCCTCATTCATGGAGTAAAAGCTAAGTTCAATTGTTTAACCCTTTAATCATTTCCTTCCTGAAGTTCCTGTATAGATACACCTTTATTGCTAGGGTGAACAGTTTAGATCCAGATCAGCCGGCACATCCGTGCCGTCTGATCAGGATCTAAACTGTTCACTTTTTGATTCATTAGGTTATTTTTAGGTTATTTCTGACCTAAATATGACCAGTGCAGATCCTGATCAGACGGCACGGATGTGCCGGCTGATCTGGATCTACACTGGTCGCACATGCGTAAAAATGCGTATATATCATTGTAAATGGTTGTTATCCATTGGCAAACAGTGTAGATCCAGCACAACTGGCTTTTAAATTGATTACTGTTGGTGTACTGATTAATTAGGTTATTTCTAAACTAGAATTGAACAATAGATCCAGATCATATTGCACAACTTTGTCAGCTGAACTGGATCTACACTGGTTGCACTTAGAATAAGCACTCGTACTGGAATAAAAGATTAAGTTGACAAATCAATTACATTGCAGAAAGTGTATGAGTATGTGCTGATTTACTTTCAGTGTCCTGTCACGAGATATGGTACAAGTGATTGGTGCTCCGGAATTGTTCAATCGTGTTACCATGGGAACCAGTGTGGCTGTCATATCCAGAGACATGGCTATCCCACAATACATCTCCATGGTCCAAAATCTTCCACTGCTTCCAGAAACAGACAAAAACCAAGTGTATCCCATAGATGTCTTCTTACATTACGAAGTAGAAGGGTACAAAAAGTTAATCGAGACAATTTCAAATGATCTGAGCTTGCTACAGAGGAAAGCTAAAGGAGAAATTCTCCCTTCACCTGAACTAAATGAAGTGATTTATGCTATAAATAGAAACACTGTGCCAATGTCATGGAGTAATCAAGGATTCCAGACATCAAAGAACATTTCTGATTGGCTAACAGAGCTGTCAATCAAACTGAAAGAGCTGAGGTCCTATATCTTAGATAACAGGCCAGCTACCTACAATCTGTCCGTGTTTTTGAGGCCAGACCGGTTCTTGGAGTCCGTGAAACAAACATACACCAGGAAAATGTTCAAGGACATTGACTGTGTTGAGTTCAAAGTTGAAGTAAGTAAAAAAACTCTGTTGTTGATGTAAGATAATATTCTACCCTTTCCTCCATAAAAACGCATTTTTATGCATGTGCGACCAGTGTAGATCCAGATGAGCCGGCACATCCATGCAGTCTGATCAGGAACTGCACTGGTCACATTTTGGTCAGAAATAACATAACAAATCAAAAAGCGAACAGTTTAGATCCTGATCAGACGGCACGGATGTGCCAGCTGATCTGGATCTAAACTGTTCGCCCTCACAATAAAGTTGTGCCTATGGAGGAAAGGGTTAACCTTTTACTTCATGTGATACATGTTTTATCCCTGGGTAGACAGTCTAGATCCAGATCAGCCTGCACATTCATGCAGTTTGAGCAGGGGATCTACACTGTGTGCTAATTGCTCAGAAATCACCTACTGAATCTAAAAGCAAAAAGTGTAGATCCAAGCCAGACTGTTCCTAGGATCTACACTGGTTGCACGTTTCATATAACCCATATCTTGGCACTGGAGTAAAGGTTAAATCATAACCCCCAGACTTTTTCTAGTTGCCAAGTCTTTAAACTATTTAGAATGTTTTTTGTCTATTTTGATGGGAAACATGTCAGTCATCAATATTTTGGTGTTAATGAATTGTCAGTTTATCATTTCAATTGTGTATTGTTTATATGAATACAAACCAATACAGTCAAACCTGTCTTTAAAGACCGCTCAGTGGAAATCCCAGAGGATCATTTAAAGCAGGTGGTCTTTATTGACATGTGGATTCGTTTTTGTCATCCAGCAGGACAAACTCAACATGTTTTTCATCCACAAGTGGTCTTTAGCATTGGTTGGACTGTAATTGTGCAAAAATGGGTTGTTAATACCTCAGTTTCTCTTTTCAGGGAATTCATAGAAAAAATCAAGAACATAAATTCATTATTTGAAAAGACTGCTCTGCAATATTAAATGATTCATTTTAAACCATTGCAGTGTGTGTTAAATAAGGCCCATTAATAATATCGACTAATCCAGCTTAAAACTAATACCAGGAAGTTGCTGTACACATGCTGTGACTGCTGCAACTGTTCTAAACAATCTTAACAGTATCTAGTTAAAACTTTACAGAGCTTATTAGATTAGTTTATTCATAACTTTTCTCCAGAGATATGCCTTTATCTCAAGGGCAAACAGTAGATCAGATATGCTGACACATCTGTGCCATCAGATCAGGATCTGCACTGTTTGCTTCTTGATTTATCAGGTTATTTCTGACCAGTAAGAGAACAGTGCAGATCCTGACAGACAGAGATGTGCTGGCTGATCTGGATCTGTTTGCACATGCTATACTCGGCAAAAAAAGTTCTGCACACTTGTACATTTTATAAAATATCTTTTTCATTTTACCTAACACAACAAAATGATATATATCAAATAAAACAGCAATTTAAAGTTAAAAATGTAAACACGTCGGAAATAAAATCCGATCAGTACTTTACAAGCAATTCATTTTTAAAGTCACCGGGGGTTACTACACAAAAGTTGCAAAAATCACTAAACTAATAGTGAGTTAATCAACAACGATAAATCAGGCTTTCTTCCAAGCATTGACTCATGGAATTCACCAGCCGACTAATTTTAAATTGTGGAATTAGGTTCCATTCGTGAACAAAAATTCCAGTTAGGTCAACTAGCTGACCAACTGCATGTGTGTTTTCTTCTTTAGAAAGACGTATAGGTGGCCGGTGTGGTCAGACATTTGGAATGACGGTCAAATTAACAATAAAAACATTCCTTGGTGACTGTAAGAAATAACTTAAGTTAAATTACAGTTGTGTTTTGCTAAAATAATTTGGATTTTAATTGCCCTTTTTGTTGTTCTAAATAATATACACTTAATTAAAAGGATGCTATGACTTATAAATACAGATTTGAACCTATTCGAATCATCACTTAACTGTTATGACATACCTTTAGGTCTGTGAGTGAGACAATGTGATAATTTAATTAATAAAAACTAAAGTTTGAGTGTTATCTGGAAATGACTTGGTATTAACTACTGATTACATGTACTTCATGTTGCTAGCATCACATTGCATGTTTATAATTGCTGTAAAACAGCCAACAATTATTGGATAGATTTCACACCTCTACCTTGATACAGCAAATTTTGCAACTTTTGACTGTTGACCCCTGTCATACTCAAACTGATATTTCACGGTTATTTACCAACCGATTTTTATTCCGTTTTCGTCTTTTAACTCCGCAAACAGTTAATCTTGATATAAATGTAAGAATTTATACCAGTTATTTGTTACATTTTAAATTTTACGCAAAAGAACACTTGTGTGCAGAACTTTTTTGTTGGGTATATTAAATGTGTATATATGGAGTAAAGGGTTTATTCGGCATATATTTATATGGCAGTTTTTACCTTACAAATTTGACC
Source organism: Corbicula japonica (assembly GCA_038501625.1). Classification (NCBI taxonomy): domain Eukaryota; kingdom Metazoa; phylum Mollusca; class Bivalvia; order Venerida; family Cyrenidae; genus Corbicula; species Corbicula japonica. The sequence goes on from JAZAYU010000055.1 coordinate 1,912,508, forward strand.
CCTCTTTTTGTGATATATCAGTTGTTTGTTTTGGTGGAATTGGGTGGTGGGGAAATTTATTGGGTCTGAGGATTTTAATAGGGGTTCTATGGCAAATATGATATCTATAATTGAAATCCCATAATTGCAATGTCCTGTAGCCTATTTATAAAATCATAGAAGTGCTGTTAAAGAATGCTGTGCTAAAAACATGAAAAATCTAATATTTCGGAGTTAATGTCAAGATCACAGGAATATAGGTTTCTTCAATAATAAAACATACATGCACAAGCTATTTTTTGAATGACAGGCCTTGAATTCGAGTATAGCAGAGCTTTTATCCAAAGTATGATTTGAAATTTTGGACTTTGCCTCAGAATTGAAGAGTGTTCCACTTTGAAATGATTAATGGAAATGATGTTAACTAGGACAGAATCAATGCACATTAGAGCTTTTATCAAAATCAGTTCTCAAGAGTTGAAGATAGTTTTTGCAGATTGCAAATTTATTGTGCAGATTGCATTCTTTTGTAAAAAAGATATCAAAACAGTTGATCTACCAGAGTTGTTTCCCTTGAACCATTTAAAAAAACAGGTACAGGGCCTGCCCAAAAGTTGCCAGCTGTACTGTTCAGAATAAACTGTCAGCTTAGTCAATTAATAAATAATAAGTTTCTGTAAACAAGTATATCAGGCATTATTATTATATTAAGTTCTCAATAAAAATAATTATTTCAAAGTTCTTTTCATATTTATAAATCTCCATACAGAAAATTGTTTTATAATATCTTACTATTTTATTACCTTAAGTGACTTCATTTAAATAAAAATTAATAAATCTTCATCAGAAGTGGTGTACTGGGTATTATGAATCCGTGTGATAGGGGCTATTTTGGTGGAGCCTGCCTCATTTATAATTGTTTAATGATATCTTAATGTTGGCTTTGATGCAGAGAGGGTAGATTAAACATGTTAAAGGAAAAAGTCAACCAGTCTTAGAGAATATAGAACTGGATAAACTCACATAATTACATTTGTTTTCCGTAAAGTATGCATTCTAGAGAAGAAAGAAACACCAGGCAGAACAAAGTCACTGATTGATTTATTATATTTTCTGTTTCCTCACCTAATTAAACATTCTACATTACCAGAATTTGTTATTTGACTACCTCTTCAACCATTCTGTTGGCAAAAAGTCTCGGCAAGAATTACTTGTGAATCTATTTCTTTCCTCTTTGATATAACTTGTTACTTGTTTTTCTTTCATCAGCGGTTGCTGTATTTTACATTAGTGTCATTTTCAAGATGTTACCTCTACATTCCAGGCAGGTAACACTCATGTATGTTCCTTAATGTTCTTCCAGAAAAAAAGAATTTACAAGTGGGTTTTCTGCCGAGAATTCTTTAACTCTACACCATATAAATACATGTATATGACTTTAGGGCATGAACAAACAGTGTAGATTCAGATCAGCCAGCACATTCATGTCATCAGATCTGGATCTACACTGATCACATCTTGGTCTGAAATAACCTAATGAATCTAAAGTGAACAGAGCTGATCCCCAATGGCACGGATGTGCCGCTTGACTGGTGGATCTACACTGTTCACCCATGGGATAACAGCCATATCCCATGAAGTAAAGGGTTAACAGAAGCTTACAGAACTGTTTATCCCTGCTCATAGATTAAAAGGGAATCTATTTGGAGCTTAATATTGAGAGAACAGGGACTCAACAACATACATGTAACATCACTATTTTTACTGTTGACCCTTTTCTCAATAGACACACCTTTATTGCGTGGGCGAACAGTGTAGATCCAGATCAGGTGGCACATATGTGCCATCTAATCAGGATCTGCACTGTTCGCTTTTTAATTTGTTGGGTTATTGCGTACATATGAAGGAAAGAGTTAAATATTTTTTGCAGAACTCCTGGGCTGAAGGTTATAAAGCTGAGATTGGAAACCAGTCTCAAATCTCAAGCATCTGATTGGCTGAAATGGCGACCAGTCGCCATTTCAGCCAATCAGATGCTTGAGATTTGAGACTGGTTTCCATGCTCAGTTTTATAACCTTGGGCACTTGTAACAACCATGATACAATGATTAGCCCTGCTGTAAAGATTATCTTTGGGACTTGAAAAATGTGGTCTTGTTAGCGGGGTGGTCTTTTTTCTGGGGTGAAAATGTACAAAAACTGTAAAATTGGACATTGGAACAGTGGTCTTGTTATAGAGGTGGTCTTAATTTTGGGGATTGATAGGTTTCCTATAGTAAAAAATCACTGGTAGATTATTTTTCATTTTGCTGCAGTCATATTTACTTGAGTTATTTTAAATTAATTAATGTAAACAAAACATTGTCTCTGGATTGAGAGGGCGAAATAAAAACAGCAAGAATGTTTGTTTGTATAATAAGAAGATGAAACACTCTAAGACTATAAAATTGATGGGCTAGAGGGAGGGTTACACTTATCAAATCATGACAGACAACATGAATTCCAAACCACATTACCTCACTGAGTGGTGATTTTATGATATTATAAAAAAGGGCACTTAAAAAAAATTCTCTTTATTTTCTTGGGATATTAATGGGTCTTTTATCAAACTAACAAAGACAATCAAACTCATCCTACATTATACAAGGGAAATTTGATACCTCAGAAAAATGTATTACATTTATGAATTGATTAGTACTTTCTAATAAAAGTGATTGCTGATTGTTTTTAGTCATCCCTTACGTTAACCCTTTCCTCCATATATAAACCTCTTTGGCATGGGCAAACGGTGTAGATCTGGATCAGCAGGCACATCTATGCTATCAGTAGGCACATCAGTGCCATCTAATCAGGATCTGCACTGTTTGCTTTTTGATTTATTAGGTTATTTCTGAAAAAACAAACAAACAAACAAACAAACAGTGCTGATCCTGATCAGACAACAAGGATATGCCAGCTGATCTGTATCTACCCTGGTTGCACATGTGATAAAATGATATAATATGGAATATGGGATAAATTGTATGTTAATTGTATGTATGTAGTTGTATGTAGATTTATCCAACAGGTAAACCACTGTTGTGCATGTTGTTTGCATGAACAGTCACATGCAGAGTTGCCAATGAACCAAATAAATAGCTGAAGATTATAAAACTAAGATTGGAGACCAGTCTCAAATCTCAAGCAACTGATTGGCTGAAATGGTAACTTGAGACAAGTCTCAAATCTCAAGCATCTGATTGGCTGAAATGGCGACTTGAGACCAGTCTCATATCTCAAGCATCTGATGGGCTGAAATGGCGACTGGTTGCCATTTCAGCCAATCAGATGCTTGAGATTTGAAACTGGTCTACATTCTTAATTTAATAACCAAGTGCATAGAATGACAGAATGACCTGTTGATATGTGGTATGGTATGTAGCACTGCAGAATGAACTTGGCACCTTTCTATGAGATCTTTGAGATAATAAATTCCTTCTCTTTATTGTTAATTACCTGGGACACTACTCTACATTGTGGCATCTTAATGCTTCGTGATTGTATCTTGTTCATGTTTGAGCTTCTCCAACATTCTCTTCATGCTTTGCAACCAGTGTAGACCTTAGGCAAGAAGTTACAAAGTTAGTCATGGTCTACATTGTATGCTGTTAAGACAATAAATCCCCCTACAAAATCCTGATTAACCAAAACAAATTTTCAAATAGTGATATAAAAATACCCCTATCAAAATTACAGTCATGTGTCCTTTCTAAGAACTTTCAATTATGAAGATATATTATGAAGATAGAAATCAACATTTTTATTTCTTTGTCACATATTAAGCAAGGTCAAATACAGTTTTACAAATATCTAATTGTTAGACAAAAGTGCACAACATATTGTTGTCAATATCATATTACTCTTCTGGTCATTAAAGCTTTACTCCATATAATTATATACCGTCATTTTCTGAATATAAGCCGCACTTTTTTCCCTGAATTCGTCGGTAAAAAGTTGGGGGTGCGGCTAATACACAGAGGTTTGGCTGCTTATAAATTTTGTTAAGTCATTTTTATCTGTTTCATCAGGTTTGGGGGTGGTGCGGCTTATACATAAGTGCGGCTTATATTCGAACAATGACGGTACCTTTAATTCCATGAACATCACTGCAGGTCTAGATCAGCTGGCATAATCATGTTGTCTGATCTAAACAGTTTACTTCTTGGTCAATCAAAAAGTGAACAGTGGATGTCTCATTGGATGGCACTGACATGCAGGCTGATCTGGATCTACTCATGTCACCCAAATGATTAGGATGTATCTATGGAGTAATGGGTAAAGTTATGAGACTTTTCTCTGGGATTAGCCACAGGAACAAGATTATTGCATGTACAGTACTGCAGGGAATTCCATGGATTATCAGCAATTTTTGTCTTAGAAGTTGATTGTTTTGGACGGATACTGTGACAGGTTGCTAGGTTTTGGCAGTACCAGTAATTCCTTGAAGAGTTTTATACCTTCTTGTTTTGGTGGCCTAGCTTAGATGAACTTATTATTGTAACATCAATCATGTTTTATTGTAAATAAACATCATTTAACCCTTAACCCATTCCTGGATAGATACGCATTTTTACGCATGTGCGACCAGTGTAGATCCAGATCAGCCGGCACATCCGTGCCGTCTGATCAGGATCTGCACTGGTCGCATTTTGGTCAGAAATAACCTAACGAATCAAAAAGCGAACAGCGGATGTGCCGGCTGATCTGGATCTAAACTGTTCGCCCTAGCAATAAAGGTGTGTCTGTATGGGAAAGGGTTAACTCCATATTATTTGCCTTTATGCCGGTCAAACAGTGAAGATCCTGATCAGATGGCACAACCAGCTATTTTTCTTGACAGTTCTAACATTACTTCTCATGTAAAATAAATATTGTCTTTTTAATCAATGAAAGTGCAATGATGACTGTAGATGGCCCTTGGCCCTTTCCCCTATTTATACACCTTTTATTGCATAGACCAACAGAGTAGATCCAGATCAGCCAGCACATCCTACTATCAAATCAGGATCTGCACTTTTCACTTTTAGATTCATGGAGGAAAAGATAAAAGTGATGGGACTTTTCTTTAGGATTAAGCCACTGAAAGGCGATTATTGCAGCATTATCATACAATGTATAGTGCTGCAGGAAATTCCATCGATTATCAGCATTTTTGTCTTAGAAATTGATTGTTTTGGACGGGTACTGTGACAGGTTGCTAAGTTTTGGCAGTACCAGTAATTCCTTGAAGAGTTTTATACCTTCTTGTTTTGGTGGCCTAGCTTAGATGAACTTGTTATTGTAACATCAGTCATGTTTTATTGTAAATAAACATCATTTAACCCTTAACTCCACTATGCCATCTGATTGTGATCTACACTGTTTACTGATTCGTTATTGTACAGTTTTGACCGGCTGGCACATCTGTGCCATCTGATCTGGATCTGCACTGTTTGATTTACAAAGTGATCTGGATCTACTCATAAAGGTGTACTGTATAAGTACTAATATTGGCGGGGGTTAAATTTTGGCATTATGGGTGGTCAGGGTCAGTTGCGCCAATATAAAACACCGCCAATAAAAATCCCCGTCAATTTAAAACACCACCAATTTAATATCTGAAAGGAAAGAAAGAAGCATTATAGAGTTATATCTTTTGTACATGTAGCAAATTAAATCGTGTTTTTTTTTTCAATATCTCATAGAAACTCGCTTTAAAATAATTAAATAATATTAAATCGAACAAATAGGTAAACATATAATGCTTCAAGATAAGGAATATAATTGGAATTTCAAAAAAAGCAATCGAATACTATATGAGGTAGCTCAGGGGCTGTGAATTTTCCGCGGATTCGCTGATTTCCGCGATTTTTGGTCCCTGAGGACAAATTTTAAGATTGATGTAAATTCGAATGCGATTTCCGATTTCATGCGTACGTATTCGTTTACTTTTATACTGAACCCAATGGATTTTATCGTTATCTACGTACGAATGTTACCTGTCGTTCTATTGGTCGATTCATAGTGTTGTAGAAATGGCTTTGTCTGCAGAACCAATCAAATTACGGTTTATAGTAGCGCGAGTTGTTCAAATTGTTACAGCTGTTTGATGGTGGAATTGGGGAAAAAGTTTAAGATGTTGCCAAAATTGAGCGAAGATAATAAATAAAGAAAATAAAAGAAATTGACAGTAGTGTGGCTAACAAGTGGAAGTTCGCGTGGCTTGACTGTAGTGTTTCAATAAGTCAAGGAACAGATCCCGACGATGTTCGAATTGGTGTCTTTTTTGACAAGATTTCGCTAGCTGGCCGTTACATTTGCGGATTTGCAATCATCCGTGGGAACTTTTAAGTAAGAACAGATGTTTTCAGTTCAATGAACACAGGTTACTGCATATTTTAAGGCATTTTACACACTGCCAAAAGCTAAACTCCCAGGAGCCCCCTGGACCCCGTGCCACAATTTTCAGCTGATTTTGAAATTTGGTGTTCACAGCCCTGGTAGCTGCGATAATGTTTTCACACTTAAAATTTAACAATAGAATAACTGCGGCGTTTACCTTTCTCTCCCATTGTCCAATTTCCGCCATTTTTCATCAAGGGTTTTATTTTGGCAGTCTGGCTTGTTAGCGCCAATATATGACCCCGCCAATATAAAACGCTTTAAAATACGCCAAAATTTGACACTGCCAATATTAAGCGCTATACAGTATCTTTGGAGTAAAGGGTAAAACCACCAATTAAATTTCAGGCTTGAATTCTCCAACAAGTGAACTATCTCTGTAGACTTCATTAAATTATTTGTAATGGATTGAACAGTACACTAGGGACTTGAAATCTGAAGATTCCTTATGTGATTACATCAGGGAGGATTTTTGCCCAAGGTTATAAAACTAAGAATGGTAAATCAGTCTTAAATCTCAAGCATCTGATTGGCTGAAATGGCAATGGGTAGCCATTTCAGCCAATCAGTTGCTTGATATTTGAGACTGGTTTCCAATCTCAGTTTAATAACCTCCCACCAAATTTGTCAGTCTTCTGACATTTAATCCACAGGTTTTCCTTGTTAAAAAAAACAACCCTCCTACTACCTGTGAAATATGTTATGCAGTAATGAGTTTTCTGCAAATATCATTAGGTTCTTTCAAAATAGTGCCATACTTGATGTTTGAGCATGTTTACCAAAGATTTCCTGATAACAGTGAATATTGTAACTATTCCTCGACAGCCGATGTGTATCTGTTGCTACATTGGGTCCTACCTTTCTAACTGGCACATACCTGATGCTTTTACTCCATATATATGCCTTTTTATGCATGTCCGACCAGTGTAGATCCAGCTTAGCCAGAACATCTGTGCCATCTGATCAGGATCTGCACTGCATTACACGTTCTTTTTTTCTTGTTTTATATGGAAATGACAATCCACCATAATTTATTAACAATGTGGGACTCCAGCTTTGTTTCATAGGGAATTAAATAGAGAATGATGTGCTGGCTGATAAGGATCTTCAGTGGTTAGAGATAAAACCTTTTTAATATTATTTGTCATCTTAGTGCAAAAACAGTATAAGTTCCACTGAAATATCTAGCAGATAAACCATTATTGCACTAAGGCAACAGAATATATGGAGGAAAGGGATAGTCAAAAATTTGCCTACAATACTTTAACTATTAGAAATGTGAATGAGCTGTAAAGCACACAAAGCACTCTCCACTGGAAGACTGCAAGAATTCTTCAAGTGGTGTATAATTAATGACAACAGACTGCGCCATTTCTTGCACACTTTTTCTCTGCACTACAATGCAGCTAGAATGCAGCTCAACAATGCAGGCCTGGCTAGAAACTGTCAGTATGAATATGCTATGATACACTGATTGAGATGTTGTAAATACTGTAATAAGATTATCTTATCCTGTATTGTTAACTACTCCTAACAAGTTGTTGTCTTCCATCAAAAACAGCTGATTTGATTATAATTATGACCTGATGTTGATTATATCATAAGCACATTGATTGATTTACATGAAATAATGGTAGCAAATTGGTTACTATAGGTGGAAAATGCCAGCTTTCTTTGATGGACATAAAATTAACCCTTCCCATGTAAAGGAGATCAAGTGGGCATTTGCCCTTTTGCTCTACGCGAGGTTTCTATCCTCGTTGAGCCCACATTAGGACACCTGTGTTACTGTTTAACAGATGTTCTGCCCCAGTCAAACTCCCCACCTGACAAGGTCTTCACAGCGGGTCACAGGCCTCAGCAGAGGGGGCCCACTTAGTGCCAGAACCTGCATGGGTAAACAGTTTAGATTCAGATCATCTGACATAATCTTTTGTTTGATGTGGATCTGCACTGGTTGCATCTTGGTCAGAAATAACCTAATGTATCTAAAAGCAAACAGTGTAGATCCTGATCAGATGGCAAGGATGTTACAACAGATCTGGATCTAAATTGTTTGCCATTGCAATAAGAGTAAAGGGTTATAATGATGAACTAATGCTGATTATATCGTAAGTACACTAAACATGCTAGCAAATTGGTTATTATGAGTGGAAAAAACCAGCTGCAGTTGATGGACAGTTAATTAATTGTCTTTCTCAAGTTGGTTTTATAGCTTCTTGCTCATCATTCTGGCAATTATTTTGTTACTACATAAAATCTCAAAGCCAACTGCAGTCATTTATCAATTGAGTTTTATTTATGTTACAATCATAACTTAGTTGAAAAGATACATAGACTCTACGGGCCATTAATCATGTGCAACCAGTAGAGATCCAGATCAGCTGGCACAACCTTGCTGTCAGATCAGGATCTTCACTGTTCGCTCTTTGGTCAGAAATACCCTGATAAATCAAAAAGTGAATAGTGCAGATCCTCATCAGATGGCACAGATGTGCCGGCTGATCTGGATCAACACTGTTTGCCCACATGATAAAGGTGTTTCTATGAAGTAAGAGTTAACACATGCGCATCCAGTGTTCACCGAAATCAGCTGGCAGATCTGTGCTTTCTGATCTGGATCTATGCTGAATGCTGTTTGGTCAGATTATTAATCAGAAAAGCACCGTGTAGATCCTGATCAGATGGCAAGATGCTGTAAAGACATATATATGGAAGAAAAGGTTAAAATTGAGCAGTCCGAGAACCGACCATTTGCTGTTCAAACAATGGTCTCAAAGTGCATTGTTCAGACTAGATGTTAAGAGCTCAGCTGTCTAATATTCAGCCCATCAGATGAGCTTCAGAATCTATGGAGTGAAGAAAACTATTTCCCAACAACTGCTAGGCATAGGGTGATGCCAGTCATGCATGGAAAAATAATAACCGTAATTGTTTTTTCACATGGAACCTAGAAGTACTCTTCCCTAATTGATAATTTATTTATAAACCTTACAAATTTGCCTACCTGGATTTTGAACAAAGCTGTTGAAAGAAGTATTTTCAACATCATGTTATACAAAATCTGGGAATTGGGGTCAGACTTGAGTGGATTGTTGTGGTGTCTGCCTTTGGTTGTTGGGGTGCATTGTTTTGGGCGTTCACATCACAACAATTTTGTATTTTTTCGCTTATATTGTAAAAGAACCTGTTATGCCTGCAGCCACAAGACATTCCTGACACTTTATACAAGGTTGTAAGTTAGGCAATTGGAGAAAACCCTATCAGAAAGAAAAAAACATTCTCGAGGCAGACTTCGATCTAATGAGAAATTTACTCACTTAAGACAGTACTTACTCTTTTGGTGGGTTTGACAGTGTCTGAAGCTAGTTGCAAAATAAATTACTAATAAAATAAATCTGTTGAAAGAATAGCAGAAAGGCTTATGTCATGAATCACAACCTGCTATAATGTTTTCTAACAAGAATTGTTCTGACAACTCCTACTCAAATACCTTTATAACAAGTATGCTAGGAAGCAAAAAAAAAAGTAACAAAATTAATGTTGTCTTCCTCAGGCAGTAAACAATTCTTTGACTCACCTTCACAAAACTGGGCCCAAGATCATAAAACTGACAATAAAGACCAGTCTCAAATCTCAAACATCTGATTTGCTTAAATGAAGACAAGTCTTCATTTCAGTCTCTCAGATGCTTGAGGTTTGAGATAGGTCTCTAATCTCAGTTTTATAATCTTAAGCCCAGGGCTTAAGGCCAATGTTGCCAGTGTGGATCTAGATCAGTCTGTTCATCAATGTAGTCTAATCAGGGTCTACACTTGATACCATTTAGTCAAATTAACATTTATGTATGCCAAGAATGACCAAATTTATATTCATTGCTTAGAGGAAGAATATGCTGGTGCCAAATATACAAATGGACATACATGTCTGTAAATTAATAAAGCAAAGGTATTTCTCAAGTTCATTTGAACACTTGATGAAAACAGGAAAAAAATATTAGCCTGGCAATTTCACACCTGAGATCCAAGATTTAGAACAAAATTTTTTGGAGCATTAATTTGTTGATGTTTAAACCATATGTTAAAATGCCAAAATTTATTTACATGGTGTCAATCATGCAAGCTTTAATTAAAATATAATAAAACCAACCAAACACAAACATTAACAAAAAGGTGTTCCAAAATGTTTGATGCTGGAAAATATTTCATCTCTTGCAGACTTTGTATTGCCATTGAAATGAAAAAAATTAGACCTACTGGTACATGGCTTTGATCTGTCGGGCCTTCATTTATCCCTCATCACAGTTTGCACCCTCCCATTTATTGCTGCTCTCATTCATCAAATGTTTGGGGTGATTATCAACACATGTGGAAAGTACTTTCATTGATAGTTATAGGGAAATAGGAGGAGAACTTTGTCTTCATTTGTATATTGTCAGCTATTTATTGTTAACTTAATGTGAACAAATGACTTGTGTTTATTTTTATGTACTGAGGGGTACATTTAACCTTTAACTCCATAGAAAGGCCCTTATTGCCAGTGTGCCATCTGATTATGATATGCATTGTTTGGCTTTTTGATTCATTATGTTCTTTTTTAAAAAGAAACAAACATTATAGATCTTTGATTTGTTAGGGTTATTTCTGACCATGAAGGGAACAGTGAAGAAAGCATATGCGATGTGATCTGGATGTAGACTGTATGCACTTCCAATAAAACCTGTGTGGAATTTTCAAAAGGGTTAAAATTGTTGATGATTTTTTTTACAGGTGATGCCAGCAGGTTTGAAGCCTTCAATTCCACCACCAGAGGGAGTGTTTATCTCCGGCCTCCATCTTCATAATGCATTTTGGGACAGCACAAGAGCTGTGCTCATGATGCCCACACCAGACAGTCCTGGTTTACAAGAAATGCCCATCTTCTGGTTGAAACCACTGGACATGAATGGGTCTCAGACTCCACGAAGACTTTACGCCCTATACAAATGTCCAGTTTACTGCTCCAGGGATACGAAACAGCACGGAGATCGTAATGTTGTCGTACATTTCTCTCTGCCAACGGAAGATGATCCCACTGTGTGGCAGTATCATAGAGCTTTTCTTACCACACACATAGCCCGCGAGTCATTTAACACTTAAATCAAGTGCTCTATTTAACTTGACATCTAAATTAACTACAAAATATCTATAAAGTTTTATATATAAAAACAATTGAAAGAAATTCAGATTTTTGAGTTTGTTATATATGAAAAATAATTGAAAAAGAAATTCAAATTAAAAAAATAATCTTGGTAAAATTATTCAATACATAATGTTAAGTTTTATTACTAGATATTTGTGGGACTTCCAGATGAAGCGAAACACTTTCTTCTGCTATTTGTCCATTCCTAAGAATGTGGAAAATATATTGTGTGGTACTTTGTGTACAAAATACCAAGAAAAAAATGAATGTTATACATTTACCTGAATATTTAATTTTCTGGTTGATTTCATGTGAAACTGAACAAACAACTGTTTTTTCTAAGATGTGCAGTGCTTTCCTGGATTAGTTCCAGGGATTATTATTTTTGTAATTAATTTTCCCTCGAGACATGTGAATTGCATTTTCAGGAATTCAAACTTTTCTACACTTCATGTGGGGATTTGGTAATATACTAAACCCACCTCCAAATGCTACCCACCGATTTAATCTTGCTGCATTGAACATTTTAATGTAACATATTAAATATTGAGAATCAAGTTATGTGAATATTTATAGTATTTGAAGTATTGATTGTTATTAAAATATAATTTACCTTATCTGTGATAGATTTTATAGGACCGATTGTGATAAGCATTTTGTTATTGGTGTAATAAATGTGCTTTTTAACATTTGTTTTTGTTTCCACAATAATAAAGCAAAAATCCTTAATGGATTTTTACCCAAAAGCATAACAGGGCATTATATGCTAGTGTTATGCAAAATGTGAAGATCCATATAGATCTGTACTAATCAGCTGGCACATCTGATCAGGATCTGCACTGTTTGCTTTATGGTCACAAACAACCTAATGAATCCAAAAAACAAATGAATCCAAAAAACAAACAGTATAGATCAGATAGTATGGATGTGCCTTCTGATCTGGATCTACACCTATAGCCCATGGATAACAGCAATATTCATTAACATAATTAAATAATTTTTCCTAAAATCTTCTGACCATTAAAATGCAAAGTCTAAATCTTACAATGAAGTCCAAATTGATCGACATGGTCAATCAAAGATCACTGTGACCTTGAACTTTTGACACAGAAACAGTAGGTGTCATCTACTGACTAGGGCAAATTATACATCTTCATTAAGTCTAGGTCAAAGTGTTCTTCAGTAATAAAATAAGGAACCAATTTGTAATTAAAGATCAAATAACCTTGACCCCGAAAATTAATAGGGGTCATCTACTGGCCATAAGCAGAATACAAAGTTGGATGAATGCAGAGAAAAAGATTTTCAAGTTATTGATTGTAAGCTAGTATCATTTGATGGTCATTATGACTGACTTTTTAACCCACAAATCTTTACTACTGATCAGCACCGAGTAATCTACCAAGTTTGTTGACCAATGGTCAAATAATTCCAGTTATTGATCAAAAACCAATTTTCATATCAAGGTCACCCTGACCTACTTAATGGGAATGACTTGCTGACCATCAGCAGTCTACAAAGAAAGTTTAATTAACTGTAGGTCAAAGCATTGTTATTGTGGAAATCAAGCTTCCATCGAGTCATCCTTACAGCGTCCATTTGATCCCCAAATCACCAAGAATCGTCAACTTCTAAAAACTGTTTGGTTTGGTGACTCGAGGTCAAAAAGTTCTTGCGCTATTGATCAGAAACCATACAGGAGACCTTGACATTTGACCCCTAAATCAACTGAGGACATTGAAACACCATAAGCAGTCTACGTAACAAGCCGCTAAATCATAGTTCATTCATGTGAAACCAATTTTCTTTTATTTCGATGCCAAATCACCAACACTTGCGCTATTGATCAGAAACCATACAGGAGACCTTGACATTTGACCCCTAAATCAACTGAGGACATTGAAACACCATAAGCAGTCTACGTAACAAGGCGCTAAATCATAGTTCATTCATGTGAAACCAATTTTCTTTTATATTTCGATGCCAAATCACCAACACTTAGCTATGTACATATATACCAAGTTTGGCGAGTAAATAAAATCATTATTTATTCATAAGAAACAAAGTTTTCATTTGAACATCATCGTTTTACTTTTATTTGATCCCAAATTCAATAGGGTCATCTCCTTACTATATAATATCCATACCAATTTTGGTAACCGAGTCAAACTAATTTTTCAAATATTTATCAAACATTTTAAGGAATGAGATTATTACAAGTTACATGTACATTTATCAAAGAAATATTTTTTAAACTAAACACATTCTAAGTCATCATATGTCTAGCCACCCTGTATCCACCCTGTGGTCCAATCTTGATATTTTAGTTTCCTAAGGACTGGATCACGTGTCAGAACAACTGAAAGAGTGCCTGCAGCCACCATTTATAATTGCATGGTACGACGAGTCTGATGGGTGTATAAATACCAGTGTATTTTCATTGACCTGTTCCCAGTAAATATGTGGGGAATGTTTGAGCTCGCTAAAGACCAAACGTTAGCTGTGCAGCTTAAGCACGTCACCCCCCCCCCTCCCCAAAGTTGACTTACAAGCTCGAGACATTTGTCTAGTGGCCGCCAACGTCACACCCCCCCCCCCCCCCCCTCCCCCCCACAAAATTTGACTTACAAGCTCGAGACAATTGTCTAGTGGCCGCCAACGTCACATATAAAAACTCTACAGCTGTGACTTGTCTGAACATTTTGAGAATCTGCTACTGTAATATTTTGATTTCATAGTAAATAAAGAAAAGCCTGGTTCTCAAAGTGCTATAAAAAATGAATGTTTAATTGATCCACATCTGTAGAAAATGACATAATTTACCCTAAAAAATCTCCATACACAACACCGACCTAAGCAGTAGTGTTTATCTGGTCAATGATGAGCAACAGAGGAATGACATCTAATAATGCATCTTACATGTCTCAAGAACAGGTATGAATATTGAAATTTCGACACCAGTATTTCACTCTGCTACTAAAATCTTTTGTATGATTCCAAGAAATGGATAAACAAATAAACATGATCTTTCGTTTTTATTCCACTGAAAATAACATGTATGCGCACTGTACTGAAATAAATGTAAGGTAATGTAGACAATGCAATGAAATTCTATTGAAATGGCTACTATCTGACAATGCGCCAGTTTTTTTAAACAAACAATTGTGATGCACCATGCCAAAACTGGGCTTGTCTGTAGCAATAATGTAGATCCTGATCAACTTGCAGACTTGCATGGTCTTACAAGGATTCAACAGTTTTTAGATGCCTCAAGAATTATTTTCTAAATGAATGGCAAACCCTGATCACACTGTGTTGATGCAACAACTGATCTGGGTCTAAACTTGTTGCTAGGCAGAGGGTCACAAGCCCCCTTTCAACAAGGTGCCTCACATACAAATAACTACTGAATTTTACAAAGCAAGGTTTTAAAGAAATCTCATAGAAGTATTTTCCCTTCCTAAAAGTTTATTATTACAATCAGTGGACAAACTGCATAGACAATACATATATCTCGCCAGTAAGCAACATTTTATTGACTTTTCTCCAAATACTGGCCAATTTGAAAAAAAATAAAGATGACAATTTTGATAATGAAATAGACAGTCTTTGCATTTAAAGGAAACCTAAACAATGACTTACAAAAATGCAGTTTTTTATGGCCAAGCTTTTTACACCTCTCTGAAGAATTACATGTTTTCATAATGATAAATTCACACCTCTCTGAAGAATTACACGTTTTCATAATGATAAATTCACAAGACAATAATTAATAATCAAAAGTTTACACATATAATATTCATAAAGACAAATTTTAAAGACATCATGTAAAGATTTAGAATATATCATTCAACACACTCATACAAATTCTTATGGTAAAGTGTATACAATATGCAATAGGAAAGGCTTGCATAATAATAAAAGCAAACATTATTTTTGAGCAAAATAAAATCTTAGGAACAATTGATGAGTAATGAATTGGTGAAAAAAATGAAGAAACTACAGAAATTTGATTGACAAAAAAAACCTCTTAATATTACTTTTAAAGTCAAGACAATATAAATTAAACTGTTAGTTTGATCAAGACATGCATGACTTGCTATAAAGGCTGTTGTGTTTGTTAAAATAAAAGCTCTTCAATGTCATGCTAGCATACTAGTATACAAAAACAGGAGCATTTTACAAACTCTTTTTCTGTAGTGGAATATGTACTTTTTAAATGCTTAAAATATGATGTTACACTTAACAAACAATATAAGAAATCACCTTAATTAAAAATTTAAGATGCTAAATTTTGACATATTAATAAGGGAAAATGGTGATATCAAATTCATAATATGGTATACTAACAAAATAAAATAAACAAGTGTATACTATATGACATAATGAACCTAGAACACTCAACACTATACTTGGTAACAAACAAACAGGCCAAATGACCCTATATTGCTCCATAACAGGTTTGGATATTTTAAGAGAAAGCATTTTCCAGGAGATAGATATCATCACTTCAAATCTTGGGGCCTGTATTATGTTAACAATACATTTCTTTCATTTAACCAAGATACCTATTTTCACCCTCCGTTTCCTTTTTAAAATGTGATTTAGTTTTAACACAAGAAGACCCAATTCAAACTAGCTGGAGGTATCATGCGAATGATCTATGAATGTTTAATGATAATGAAATGAAACATGCAAGTTCTAGAGTGTATTTGATGTTTTTTTATTTCTAACGCAGTGACCTACTTTCTGATCCTGGATGACCAAGTTTCATGTTAATTTATCAGTATCCTGAACAAGTTTGCTCATAACCAATGAAAATTACAGTCCAAATTAATTATACCATGTCAGGCAAAACTTGATCCTTGTAGCTCAACATGAGCCTTATGCTGAAGTGAGCAAAGACAACTATTTTTCTCAGCACTCTTAATAATAAACAATGTTTTTCACCTTTAACATAATTCAAGTCTCTTAATTTCTCCAGGTGCCACACACAAATCTGTTCATTATTATCTAAAGATTCACCAACACAGGTGTACATTACATCAGTAAATCCAACACTTATATAATAAAGTCATTATATCAAATAAAAAAAATAAAAACATTTACTCATGTGACATTAATTTCAGTGGACCAAACACACATTCATCAATAAAATTTACTTCAGAAACCAATAGTAACTACATACAGTCCTGCATTACCCATGCATAGAAACAGCACAAGCCTAATCATGCAATACCATTGCCAACAATATGAAACTTTCAATAATCAGAGGAAAACTTTTAGTTAACTTGCAAATAATGTCATCAATTAGAATCTAAGCCCTATTCTTAACAAACAACAAGGAGTCAGTTTTAATCAATAGACCTTGCTTAATTACTGCGCACATCTAGCTCCATGGTGGTTGATGTGTAAGGGTGTCCTCGGCTAGGTAAGGGTTCAGGCCGAACTGTCCTGTTGTGAGGTTTTTTGGTGGAACCATCAAACACTGCACTTTGTGTCCATTCCTTACAATAAATGGACCAGCAAAAGTTCTCCTGGCAATGGTTGTTATTGGTTTTTTGTAGGGGGCAACATTTACTGAGCTGGTAGTAGGCAGCTTGCTGTGAGTAACAGTTGATGCAGGACCACAGGTAGTTACAATAGCACTAGTTGTTACTGGGGATGTGTTAATCACAGTTATTGGATTACTCCTTTCATGCTGTACAGTGTAAGATTCAGTGGCAGGTTTTGGCTGTAGGGCCATTACTGTACCAGTACTGGCGGCTGCCACACTGGTCTTGACCTCAGTAACAGAGGCGGTTGACTGGCTGACTGGCTGCAAGCTTGGCTCCCCCAGGGAGATGCTGCCCTGAAACAAAGGCACTTCCTAGAAACATCTAGCATGCACAAACACATACCTCAAAACATGCTATAATTTATATACTCGCAAGGTAATGTGGATAAACCAACAATTCAGAAAATCTTGCAAAAAGATTCTTATTGATAATCAAGATTGCATCTGTTAATAGTAGCATTGGATAGTCCTTTAGAGTTCAGTTCAAATAGGGTGACTTCTAGAGGTTTTTCCTGAATTTCAGATTATCAGTACAAGCCATTGCCCATTTGAATCATCAATCTCAGAGACCGGAGCATGGCAATATTATCTTGTTTGATAAGTTGCCAAAACAGCTCCTTAGTATTGGCAAATATGCAGACATTGTTCTTATGAAAATATTTACAAGTAGATCCACAATTACCCTTCATATTATTTAAAGTCAAGCTTATAATCAAGTAAGAGCTAGTAAGAAACATTGGCATGCTGGATTCCTAAGTATTCCACATATTTTAATACCAGGTGAATTATAGAACACATAAATACTACGCGAAGATGACAAAAGGTTCCGTTTTAAGTATTTTAATTTCCATTTTGATTATGATCAATAGGGAGTTACCATTCTTTCTACTTGATGCTGATAATATTCTCCAAGTTATCTGGCAACATTTTGCATACATTCACAGTTGATATTATCAAAAGTTTTGTCAACAGCACAAATTCTTTGTTATGGCAACATTTAAAAAGATTTGCGTCGCGTTCTACCTCCAAGACATAAGCTCTGTTGTATGTTGTTGCGCATTATTGTTCGAGGAAGCACAACAAGTAATGGCTGGACAAGAATTTGAATGTGACAACCTCTAGAGGCTACATGCAAAGCCATTTAGCACCAAACATGCACAGCCATTTTGCACCAAATGCAGTTTGTGGTGGTTTCATTTAGATCCCTTAAAATGTCACAGTCTATGTCAATTTAAATGTTTAAAATTACATTTTAGAATAGCTATGAAGCTACAGGCCTGGCTATTATGTGACTGATATTCATGTTCTCACGATTATTTGTGGCAAGTTATTTACATTTCATAATGGTTTGAATTAAGCCTAATTACTTGACCCTGACATGAATGTTTAAAACCTGCAGCCTGCATTCCAACAACCAGAATTCCCTAAAATCTGGGCTGAAGATTATAAAACTGAGTTTGGAAACCAGTCTCAAATCTCAAGGATCTGATTGGCTGAAATGGCGACTGGTTGCCATTTCAGCCAATCAGATGCTTGAGATTTGAGACTGGTTTCCATGCTCAGTTTTATAACCTTGGGCACAGGTCTATCCTCTCAAATTGATTGGAAAAGTAAACACACCTAGCTTTATTATGCCTAGTTACAAATTTAAGAGCCATTTTAGCGAATGAAACTTTCTAAAAGGGGCAAGATTTCAACAGTGCACAAAGCAAAACAGGTGTTAGTCAAACACTTTAACTACTGAAATTGGGAGAACTTAATTCAAGTCTAGAAGAAATACAAGTCTATGATGACTGGCACAAGTATGCCCATTCCTAACATTTCAGCAGCAACAGAACAAAACAGACAATTACTAAAGGGTTATAACTTGTTTGTTAATATTTCAACAGGTGGAAGACAATAAGAACAAACTGTATTACCAGAACGCTACAAAAAATTTAGTCAACATTAATATTTAAAATTCATAGTGAAAATTAATCTTGTAACTGAATGCTCAACGACTGTACCAGCTTTATCAACTGCTTGAAGATTCTACTGCTCAGGTTACAAAATATTCAGAAATCTGAAATTTTGGATAAGGTTAGTAAAAAAGAACTTTCCTGCCATTCTAAGATATGGTATACATTAATAGAGTAGTCGCTGGAAGGAAAACATATGCTGTGTAGTTGTATAGACAGGTTAGTTCTTCATTCTTTATGCAGGCAAACATCCAAACATAAAGCACACTACACAGCAATGCAGCACATTTCACAATGATGCAAACCCAAAATACATTCATGTACACAAGATACATGATGAAATACACAGTAATAAAATGCATAGTTAATTTGAAAATAAATAATACAATGAGAAATTAAAGTATTGCACACCTTTTAAGGATATGGAAATAATA
Organism: Corbicula japonica; assembly: GCA_038501625.1. Taxonomy (NCBI): domain Eukaryota; kingdom Metazoa; phylum Mollusca; class Bivalvia; order Venerida; family Cyrenidae; genus Corbicula; species Corbicula japonica. The sequence continues at coordinate 1,932,037 of JAZAYU010000055.1, forward strand.
AATAAATAATAGAATATAAAGACTCAACAAGAATCATAAATTAGTTGATAGGCAAATATAATACAATAATGACTTTCACTTTCATTTCCCACCTCTATTCGTCATCAACATTAAATATGAAAGCACTTCTATCAATCAATGAGGTACAAAAATAGCATAGATCTGTACATAAAATTACTTTCCCAACAATTGGTAAATACTGGAATGGTGTATTCTTTCTCAGTCCAGTAGAAACTGGGCTCATGTGCTATGATTTTGCGATACAAAACCACTTTGAGCTACTACTGCACTGTTACGTAGCTTCCTGCATGCAGCTTTTCACATGATGGCTGCTTCCCATTTCTCAAGTCAGTTTTAATGGCATCCATAAAAATGCATCAGCATCTTCCCAGCTGTACACATTATTCATTCTCCTTTTTTAATGCCTAATATCACAGACCATATGGATTTGACATTACCTCAACCCCTGCAGTGCCATCGAGGACAGTCGTTGCATCAGCAAACTCTTGGGCTTGATAGGCTTGTGGCAACTGTGCATACATCAGATCCGGTTGCATAGCTATCATGTATGGATTTGCTGTGGCTGTTAATGCAGTGGTTGGGCTCTACAACAAAAAAGGCGAAAACTTGCAACGAGTGCGATCCTGTTCATGATAAAGCAACTTTGCAGAGTAAATGTTACTGCCCTTTTTTAAGTTTAGTTATATTTATAGGGATATAAATAAATATAACTCGACAAGTTCTTGAACCAGGCAGTCACTTCAAAGTGTAGATACCAAGTCTGATACAGGCACAGTACAAACACATTGAAACCTATCCATTTTTACATTTTTAGAAGTGGTATATCCAAACACTTCAGAGCTTTGGACCTGCCATAATTTTGAAGTAACAACTGCTCTAACTGTTAATGGTTTCATTCACACTGATGATATCTAGGGTAAGTTATTAACAACATTAAGTTCTAGGTTTACATATAGCAAGTCACCATTATTATAACAAGCAGAAAAATAGTCTACAATATTACAGACAGATAAACATCAATTAACCGTTTATTCTATGCACACATGCGACCAAAGTAGATCCAGATCAGACCCTCATTAAGACTACCCTGTAGATCCTGACCGGAATGTCGCTCGTTTACAAAAGGCCTATCCATGAGTCGAGAATTGAAATGTCCCTAACAAGCGAAAAAAAATTTCTTAACTAACCTGTGTCATATACCGCCACTGCCCACCAGTTGCTGCGGCAGCTGCTGCTGCAGTTGTTGCCCATTGAGGAGACGTCTGAAGTGCAAACATGTTTATATGATTATAATCAACAACAAAATAAAACAAGTCTTCACTTTAGTAAAAAAACTGTACTGTACAAGTACCATTAAATTACACCTTTTCTGAACTAAGGAAACAAAGTGTAAAACTGATGAATACCCACCCCCAAACCTCAGTAATTCTGCCTTGACACATTAATACAACAAGTAAGATGAAAGGACAAGATGGGTGTTCAGCTGATCACTTGTTGTTGCCAACAGGCACTTTTGTCAGAATGAAGATCCCTAATGTTTGATATAGAAATAATAGGAAATGGCAAAATTATGATCAATATTAAGTTTTCATGAAGTAATCTCAGTACAAATTGGGACAAAAGTCTGTGAAATGTAAATTTGACCTTAGAACTTTCAATAGTAATGCACGTCAAGAGTGCTTGATGTGTGGAACCAGGGTCAGTTTTATCAATAGAACCTGATGGAATTTCATTCTTGATACCGTATAGCGGGTTATTTCTGCGGAGATAAATTTCTGCGTTTTGCCCACAAAAGTTGATGCAAATATATTTCTGCGGTTTTTATTTCTGCGTTTTTGGTTCCCACAAAGCATATATTTCTGCGGTTCATATTGAGTAAAGTGTTGGGAGAATATCACTTATATAGCCAACACCTAGTACAAACTGTATATAATTCAGTATTTTTATTCGTGGGTCAAGAACTGTTACTCAATTTATAATAACATTACGATGATATTGTTTATCAATGAATAGTGGTGGGCCGACAATCGGCGACAATCGAATATATCGGCCCGACGAGCCAAAACCAGCGATCGGCGACGTTGAGCGGACAGTTTCGATTATATCAAAATTTTTTGATATTTCGTGAATTCGTGAATTTCCGTTTGTTTGGGTATATTTTTTCCAAAGAAAGTAATTTATTTGACCAAATGTAATCTGCGATCATATGCAATAATGTGCGGTCCTAAAGTGGTCTCCTTACAAGGTCTGTAATATTCTAGATTTCGGGCCGCAAAAAGGCCGCAGATTAGACTTTAATTATTTAAATATGGCCGACGTTTGTCAGGAAAACGAGGAAGACCGCATTAAAATTTACGATTATTCGTGAAAATGCAGCCCTTCGTACTGCTAGAGTCTACAAATCCACGTGTTACAGCCCCACACTGCTACAACCTTTGTAAAGCTGACATCATTTTCGAAGTCAATATTCCTTCTGGCATGATTACTGAAAGTGTATTCAATTTCAGACATATTTTATGGACTTTATTTTACGGAAATGTGATTCTTATTCTGTGCTGATGGATGTTAACCATGGATGACTAGAATTCGGATCCCTTTACATTCCCAACTGAATGCCAGCGTCTAGCCCATTTCGGTTTCAAAAATCAAAAACAAACTAAAATGGCTTTGTTGCTGGTGTTACATTTCAACTGACTGATGAGTGAAGTAAAAAGGTAAAATGAAGACTATTCTTTAGTGTATCTTTCAACAAGGAGATGCAGAGACTAGCTTTTTTCAAAAATGTTAGCTGGTAAAAGTTGTGGATTTTGCACATTGGAATGGAAGCCTACGACCCGTAAATTTCAGCTGTTCAAGGATGGCAGGTTTGACTGTTCCCAACAGGTTACTGTCTTGATAACAAGTGATATTGGACTCTGCCTATATAGTCTGAAACGGCTCAGCAGAGCCTTGCCTTTCCTACCACCATATCTGCCTTGATCAATATCACCTGTTTTATAGAGACAGTAACCCGTTATTCTTTATAAAGATCTAATTAACAATAACATTAAAATGATTATACATGTACAGACATAGACAAGTGTATTTTAATGCTATTTTAAGTGTATAATGCGCAAAAGGTATATAATTTCTTTAATGTCCGATAATTGCCGATTATTCGATTAATTAGTTGGTTGAAAGTTCCGATTAATCCATGTTGAAAATTCCAGCCGATTGCCCATCACTATCAATGAATAACAACTCTCAAACAACAGCGTTTCCATTGAATTCACTGTTTGAGAAATGTTAGAGCTAATGTCACATATATACTATGTGTATAATGATTAACGGTAATTGTTCGTAATTATTTTACCCTGTCTTTATTATGAAACAGATTCTCTCGGACATTGCGATTTTAGTTTGAAAATGAGATAATATTTTGCGTTTTAAATTTTTGCTGGATTTTGTTTTCTGCTGGATATATTTCTGCAATTTCATCCAAAGACCGCAGAAACATTGCACCCACAGAAATAACCCTCTATACGGTATTGAACTTAAAAAATATTTTTACGAAGAATTCAGCAGCCACATAGATTTCTGGCAACTGGAAGTCTTGTCCAATTTCACACGAAACATACAAAAAAGCTGACATAATAAGAATGAACAAGTATTATTTCAAAAACATGTTTAAAGAGTGAACACAAGTCGTGGTCAAGCTTCTTTTTTATCCTTTTTACCGTTGATTTAAGATTGATTCAACAAATGATATGAACCATCCTGTTTGTGATTCAAAGGTGGGTCCTACAGCACTTGAGATTTTGGGCTGTGGTTTCTAATTTATGTAATCAATGAAATTTGAGGATCAACTACTGTTTTCGGTTATAATATTTTGTCTGATGTGGAACCCTGGAAGTGGCTGGTATGATTTTATTGGAAGCGCAAGACAAGTTTCATATCAGAGTTCAACCGACATGAATTTGTGAATTTGTTATAACTTTTTTGTAATACAGTCGGGCTCCGCTATATCGCGGTCCGTGGGGTCCATCCCCTCAAATCACGTTATTATCGGATCCGCGATATTTGCGGGACAAAGAACTTTATCTATTCTTAGGCCCGTACATGTATTACTCGTAACATTTTATCAGTTATTGAAAATAAATCCTTTGTTTGCATGTTGTTTTGTTATTATCTAACAGGTGCTATAAAATTATTACTTTGTGAATTTAACTCACAAAAGTTTATACTGCGGGCGTTCGACTAATGCGGAACTCTTGTATTTGTTTGACCTGTACACTGTTTTGAATGAAAACAATACGCTTGCAGTTTTAATATTTATTGTTTTAATCTTTAATCATCATTTCTAAAATAATATTGTAAAACATGTCGAATGTAGGCACGAGCTTCTCAAATTAGAAGCCAATTAACAACATCAAACACCTTAGTCATTGACATATTAATGTCATGCTATCTGCAGTAGGTGCGAAAAACAACCATTCAGTAACCATTTCGCGTACGTGATTAGGTGCCCCAGTGTTTGTACAACAATTTATTACTTACCAATTTTATGACAGTTTGATATTTTAATAAACTTAGGAAACAATCAACAGTTCATAAAGAAACATTTTACAATTGTTTCAACGATTCTCGGTACGTTAATGAACGAGCGTCATTGTCCGTCGATTAACACGGTATTAACGTCGTTACCTCCCTTTTTTTCCCTTTCCAAATATACAGAAAAAATGGCCATTGATAGAATTTTACTATCTTTTATGAAAAAAAAACAGGGTCCAAGGGTCGACCGTGTTATATTGGATTTCGCGATATAGCGGATCGCGATATAGCGGAGCCCGACTGTACAATCAATTATAAATGCAAATGTGACCAAGATGATCTCAAGTGTTTTGATCAATATATTCCCCAGTTTCACGCAAACTCTTTCCTTAAGCATCGCAAACAGAGTTCTGCATGAAGTTCAAATAACCTAATAAATTTTTCTGGAGACTGTTTGGCAAAATATAATTTCAACACAGGCTCATTTATAGTCATAAACAAAAATTGTCACAAAAGTAGCACAGCCTAAAAGTATGCACACGACATTAAAAAAAAGGACTGAACTTCAAGGTTTGACCAGACAAAGTTATGCACAGCACACTGTGAAGTGCACAAATCCCAGTTCCTATCTCGAAGGATAGTCACCTTTGCAGGTTTATTGTAGTTGTTCTCCGATAATGGTGACCAAAGATAAGTGGTTATTTGGCCTTTTAAAATTATATTGTGGCAATTTGCAACTTCAAATCAGCTTCTTGCAAGATCCCACCACTTCAATGCCCACCTTACCACAAATACAAAGTTCTTGATAAAGAGCCTCAAGTCCAAGTATTTTTTATTGATAATTTGTTACAGAATGTCAAAATACGACTGATGCCAGACTTATTTCCAAATTCAGGGCCATGCAACTGGGGACATTGGTAATCAAGAGTGGGGACCCTGCATTTATCTACAGAAGTGTCAAGATAAGTCAAGTGAATCATGTGGTATGAAAGAAAAATGTATTGCCAGACAGTTTGGTTCAAACAGTACTTTAGCACCTCACTCTAACCCATCCCACTCCCTCCCAAATTTCATATTGGACTTTCACTGATCTAACTTAAAAATGGTCTGAAAGCCCTGGGCCCTAACCCAAAATGATGGAAAAAGGCATTTAGTTCCACCATGAATACTAACCTGCAATGATGCATAAGAAACCGGCATCTGGTATGTTGCATACTGTGGCTGGACATACACTGGTGGTGTCTGAGGCATCATTAATGCTGTCTGAGGCTGTAAAAAAAATTCATGAAAGTTCAATACTTTTCCTAGTCTGCTCCTGCTGCAAAAAAAAGAAACATTGCAAATTGAGAACACAAATTTTAGAGTTAACACTGCAGTTTCAGAGTTCTGGATGTGCATTAGCACTTGCACTGGAAAACACAAGGATCTATAGATTTATTTATAAACATTGTGTTTGAGTGGGACCAGCTGGGATGGCTAAAGCCCCATGGCTGAATCCAAGTCTGATGTTTGCACGATAACTGATAATACCATACACATGCAAGTGAATAGTCTGTACAATTATCCTAATTGAATAGAATAGTTGGCAGCTATGGAAGTTTTTAAATCTGTTCAGTTTTCTTTAAAACAAGTCCTTGTGATGTTATCAGGCCAGTTATTTAAATTGTTGCAAAGTTAGAAGTTTATTTAACATTCCTTTGCTTTTAGTTCTACCATTTCATGTATCTATGCATCAGGCGAGTAATATAGGGCCATTTGGCCCTCTGGCTGTTTACTTGTCCACTGTTCAAAAGTAAAACCATGTTCTCAACCATTATTTTAACAACTTTTGATAAGGAAAATGCAAGGAAACTTTTTCCTGTTTTTTCAAAGAATATTTTAAAGATTTTGCTTACAAGCCCCATGGCAGGAAATTCCTGTTGATCCCACTCAGGCCAAATTTGGTTAAATCTATTAAGTGTTTTTAAGAACGATTCTTTTTTAATTTTGCTTTAAGCAGTGTGGTAGGGGAAGGCAGACCAGAGTTCATTTATTGAAACAACTTTGCAAGAAATCAATGCCAGAATGCTTCAGGCAAAATTTGGTTAAAATCTATTAAGTGTATTTTTTATATAGAAGATTTTCAGATATTTTGCTTATAAGCCAACAGTTGAACCTACATGCATGATCAGGTTTTGAACAACTTCAGAAAACATCAGTGCCAGGATGAGTCTGACCAAATTTGGTTAACATCTAAACAGAGGCTTCAGAGGAGGTTGGTTTAAAACAAATTGTTGGCAGACACAGGACACCGACTGGTCACAATAGGGCACCATATGCCAGAGGCTCTGGTAAGTGAAAAACAGAAATAAAATTAAGTTGAGACTTACAGAGGACCATACCTGAGCTTGCGGCAGAGCATAACCAGCAGGGCCTTCTGGAGAAGCAAAAACTGCCATGCCATTCTGATATGTGTAGGGAACTCCATTAGAAAACAACACTGCCCCTGGAGATACAGGTGACTCTGAAAGGTAAGTTAAAAATAAATTATGCATAGGATGTTTGAAAGCAAGTGTTAAGACAGCATGCAATAATTCCATTGACAAGCACTTCACATGTTATTGAATGTATTCACAGCTTAATTAATCCAAGTATAATTTACACTTGAAATGTTAATGTCTAGTGAATTGCTTTAACAATTACCGACATTGCTATTGTAACGAAATCGTAACAAATAAAAAACAACTAGCATTATAATTTTCTGTAAGTAATGACTTTTAGGCAATGTAATAACGCAACCTGTATAAATAACGGCTACAGATTGATTAATGGACACAGAATGATCTTACGGTCCCCCCCCCACCCCTCCAAGGACTAATATCGATTCTCAAAACAAAAGAGACTATTTAATTGAACCCAATTTTTTCTTCTGTGCTAAAACTTTGCAAGGCAAAACTGAACAAGTTTAATTAGGAAAACTTAAAAAGTATTTTTAAAGACTGAACCAATTTTGTGGAAGTCAATGACGTCCAGGCCTGCAGCTTAATATTTCTATTTCAAGGATTTTCCAAGATTTCAAGGACTCTATGGGAGCCCCGTCTTTTGGAACAAAAAGCAACATCTTTCCAACATATAATTCTCTCCAGAGAAAGATTTAGCTCAAACTTTTATACCTTTGGAGTCTGCACGCATTACCTTGTCCTTCGAGACAAGATCTTGGTCTATTATACCATACCCCATCACACCAAGCATATTTGTGACAAGATATTTCAAAATTCACATATTAATGGCTCACAAAAAAAGTGGACAAATGGAATGATGGACAGACTTGGTGCATCTTGTAGCACACTTTCAGTAACCAATAGGGAACTAAATACTTCAGTCTTGCGTTTATTAAGCAGGGTAACTGCTTATTCCCATTGGAAGCTCATTTTTGTACCAGCCAAACAAAGATAATAATGTATATAATTCCTAGTGTTTTAATAACAAATCCGCTTACCAAATGCTCTGGGCAAAACTTGCTGCAAATGAAATGGGAAACAATGTGTTAGAAGAACAGTAAATACATGCATGCAAAAACACAAATTCCATAACATTAGAATAACCTGATAATTTCAGAGATCAAAATAAGCAGACTTGTTTCTAGCTCTTGATCCATGACAAAGTCTTTGGACATTCTCTCACTGCAGAATTATACATTAAATAAGTACCAAGGCTGCTTTCTGACAATTAAAATATCATTTCATACATTGATGTGACAAGTAACTATGTGTCAATAATGGCTTTGTCCAACATTGCAGCTTGTGCAGAGTAGCAGTCCATTTGTTTTTATTTTGTCTACTATTGCATTTTTTGTATATAATTTTTTTCATGCATTAAAAGGGGAACATTGTATGTTTCCGTGAATTGATAACCTCGACTTAGCATCAAGTTTTGCCTTATTTATAACACAAGTCTAAAACTTCTGAAACAACCCTCCTATTGTCTAAATGTCTGCAGTCAGTCTGAGAAAACCTGGTCATAATGGACTGAGCTGAAAATTTATCGCCATAGTTCTTAGTATATTACATAGAATTTAAGGAAATAAAATAATTAATAAAAGCTGTGCTTTGCACTCAAAATTTTGATCCTCTGAAAAAATATCAAATTACATCTTCCACCTTAAATGATTGAACCACTGTCTTGAAAGTGATGCCCTGTAGCGTTTTTCTGACTGCCCTGTATTGGTTTTCAAGTTGTGACAGGAAACCACCTATATATGAATTTGTAATACATTTTTGGGTTTGAGTTATAAATCATAGTAATTATAAAAGTTAGTTTTGGTACAGCTATTGTTTGGTTTATTTTCACCAAACTGGCTCGTCTTGCTCTGCAAAAAGCAAAAAAAATAATTGTTTTTTTTTTTCAGAATCAAGAGTTAGAACTTAACTGTTTCCGAGCAATTTATTACACTATGCTGTTTATGAGCAATACAATTAGCTGTTTCTGAGGAATTTATCACACTAAGCTGTTTCAGTGCGAAAAAAAACTGCTCAAACTCTTGCTTAGACTTGTCAAACAAGGTAGAATATTTTCCGCTTACTGTGCTAGCTGAAATGATTGAATAAAATTAAATCAAGCATTTGTCGGACAACATTCCATTTCCTGAAAAATAAACACAACTATTGAAACCTAAATATACGCCGATACCTTATTAAAAAGAGTATGATTCTGTCACCATCTTGGAAACCATAACAGGGGAATCAAAACAAGAGCTGTCAGAGGAGACAGCATGCTCGACTATTCGAATCATTTGAAACAAATGCAATTTGAAGATTAAAACAGTAACAACTATGGCCATACATTCATGTGCAATCAGTAAAAATATTACAGGCTTCGCGAAACTGCTGAAAACTTTGTCTGACATCCGGTCAGACAAACTTCCAATTCTTGTCTGACCGAAAGAAATTTTGCCTGACCGAATTTTTTTTCAAATACATGTAAACTTTTGTTTGTGTATTAAATTAAAGACACATCATCCTTTAAAGGTTTCTGTAACACTTTTTTTCTCTTACATTAAACATCAGTTTATCCAGATTGATGGACTCTGTCTGGAAATCAAAACATTCATAATAATTATCTAAACAGCCACAAAACATGTCAATAAGAGTATGTGGAAAAAAAATTGGATGGTCTGGATTCCACAGGACGTACATCTGAACTGGGTACGATTTCTTTAGTGTCATCAAATACTGTCTCATCAAAACTATTCTCATCGAAAAGTAACAACAGGCGTCCATTTCTCCATTTTTTAAAACCAATTTTCGCTGCGGGCGCTTGGTCTCCTATTCCTTGTTTTGCTTTTCTATTTATCAATTTTTTCCGTGTTTTTTTTTTTGCCTGTTGTATCGCCATCGTTATACCGCGAGAACGACATTTTTTTTGTACATGGTCGAAGATCGCATATGATAAATTAATCTGAATCCTGAATATGAAACTTAAAAAGAAACGGCGAATCACATTTGACATTTTCTTTTATTCAAGGGAGAAAACTCGGTGTTTGTCTTGATCGGACTTGATAAATCCCGGTACTCGTGCCAGACGGATAGACTCTCACTCTGTCGTTATCCGAAAATAAACGACTGAATTGTGCCGGACACAAGGTCCGGAATTCGGAAAAAAATTATCGGACCGGTCTGATTTTTGCCGGACATGTCCGACGGTCCGGCAGCTTTCGCAAAGCCTGATATTAACAAATATTAACAAGTGAATGGTAAGGGAAAAATTCATTTCAAATAACAGAAATAATTTCTTAATGTACCATAAATATTAAACTGAAAAGGGGAATAACTATGAAATATTTCTGAAGTTGTTAGAAAACTTGTTAGAAATTTTTTTATTAGAGATATTTACTTTTAGTCAATTATCAATCACTTCAGTAATGTTACAGAAAAGAACTGACCTAAAGGCATGGAAATGGTACACGACTCACCAGCTTGTCATGGTGAACATTTCTGGCAAGTTACTATATTCCTAATGTATTTAAAACCCTGACAAGAAAATTCTATTTTAGTAGTAGTGACCTTGGACCTACAGGCATGGGCATGGTACGGGACACACCAACTTGTCATGATGACCATTTGTGTCAAGTTATTTTGAAATCACTCTATTCCTAACGAAGTTACAGCCCGGACAAGAGAATTCTATTTTTAGTAACAGTGACCTTGACCTACAGGCATGGTCATGGTATGGGATACAACACCCTGTCATTGTGAACAATTGTGCCAAGTTATTTTGAAATCCGTCCATTTATAATGAAGTTACATCCCGGACAAGAAAATTCTGTTTTAAGTAACAGTGACCTGGACCTTCAGGCTTGGGTATTGTGTGGACACACTGCCTTGTCATAGTGAACGTTTGTGCAAAGTTATTTTGAAATCCCTCCATTCATAACAAAGTAACAGCACGGACAAGAGAATTCTATTTTTTGTAAGATTGACCTTGACCTTTGACCTACAGGCATGGGCATGGTACGCGACACACCACCCTGTCATAGTGAACATTTGTGTCAAGTTATTTCGAAATCCCTCCATTCAAAACAAAGTTACAGCCTGGACAAGAAAATTCTATTTTTAGTAACAGTCACCTTGACCTTGGATCTACAGCCATGGGTATTGTGCGGACACACAGCCTTGTCATTGTGAACATTTGTGTCAAGTTATATTGAAATCCCTCCATTCATAACAAAGTTACAGCCCGGACAAGAAAATTCTATTTTTTGTAACAGTGACCTTGACCTTCGACCTACAGGCATAGGTATTGTACGCGACACACCGCCTTGTCATGGTGAACATTTGTGCCAAGTTATTTTGAAATCCCTCCATTAATAATGAAGTTAAGGGCCAAGTGTATATTTTGCTTAACACAAAATGTAAGTGGAAAAGGGGCATAATTTGAAAAATATTGAAAGCAGGGTTATGGGTCTTGTTGGTTATGATGTAGATTTTGATGGTGAAAATATATTTCAAGTTTCAAGGCAATATCTCAAGTAGTTTTGAAGTTATGGGCAAAATGCATATTTTGCTTAACACAAAATATAAGAAAAAAGGGGCATAACTTGAAATATATTGACAGCAGAGTTATGGGTCTTGTTGGTAATGATGTAGAATTTGATGGTGAATATATATTCCAAATTTCAAGTTGATATCTCCAGTAGTTTATAAGTTATGGACCAAAGTGCATATTTTCCTTAACGCAAAATTTAAGTGAAAAAGGGGCATAACTTAAAAAATATTTGTAGCAGAGTTATGGGTCTTGTTGGTAATGATGTAGAATTTGATGGTGAATATATATTTCAAGTTTGAAGTTGATATCATAAGTAGTTTTTAAGTTATGGACCAAAGTGCATATTTTGTTTAACGGACGGAGCCGCTGACGCCGACGCCGACACCGGGGTGAGTAGGATAGCTCCCCTATTCTTCGAATAGTCGAGCTAATACTACACAGCATCATTTAAACAACCATGTGAACTGTCTGCAACTTAAACAGCTATTAGATGAACGGTCATGTAAACATTAACTTTCCTACAGGTACATATTTTTGAAAGCCAACCAGAACACAAAATTTGGTCGGATTTCTTTAATATAGCCCAAATAAATAAAGCAGATAGCAATAATATATATCAAATACAAATATATCAAGTTGCAGAACAGTAATTAGGAAGATGCACATTACTTTTTTATGAAATTTTTCCTTTAACTCTTTACTTATGCAATAGAAAATTAATTCCTAGATTCTCATCCAAATTTGGAGAGAAAAAACGGGGTGGGTGGGTGGGTTTTATTTTTAATTTATCATTCTCACTGTGAAATTTTCCTTTCCTCCATTTTCTAACGAAGCTTGTGTAGTGCAAAAATAAATAAGCCTCTAGCCGACTATAAATTGCCGTTCCCACTTAAATGTTTCATACTGCATTTTCGTACTCTACCGATTCATACTCATAATGTAAATTTTGATGTACACACTTATTTTTCAAAATAAAAAACGTTTGGGAGGAGTGATTTTCGAGTGGTGGGCGGGAGGGGATGAGAATCTAGGAATTAATTTTCTATTGCCTTAATGATGGGCCTAAAATCACAGTTGCTGTAAATGTGTAAATGCGTATCAGCCTGCACATCTGTGCAGTCTTGTCTGGATCTACACTGACCTCTTCTCAGTTAACCCAATTGACCTAAAAGAGATGTGCAAGCTGAACTGGATTTGTATCCTTTGCAAAAGTGGACTGATGAGCCTGTAAAATTGTGTCAACTGGGTCTACACCGTTCTCATCAGGGCTTTTCATCCTTATATAACATATTAAGCCACTTCCCAATCCAAAAATAAAGCATTTTTCCCAAACTGTGGCAAAAACTCTTCCCAAAATGTTAGGCATGACGATGTCCAAAAATATAATAAAATCCTCTGAGAGGAGTCTGAACATATTTCTGAAAATAATGTGCTTTAAAAATTTTAATTGAAAATACTCATTATTATTCAAATTAATAAACTAGTACCCTTCTGTCTTTGAATTTTGTTTTCCCAAAATAAACAATTGTCGTGCATAAATTTCCCAGTTTACTAATGAAAAGCCCTGCCCATTTCAAATAACAAGACATATAAATTATAATTAGACTGGCTCTTATTACATTAATTCAGCGAAGGGGTATGAATCAAATTCTTACAAATTGTTTTTTTACATTTCAAGTTAAAGTAGTATGCATCTTTCATACAGCTTTCATTTCACTCTCCAGCGTATTCTCGAGTGAAAGTAAGCAATTAAACTGGGTTATCTACAACAAAAGACAAATGCATTAAATTTTCATATTCAAACATTAAACCATTTCCTTAATGGCAGCAAAGGACCAGATTCACTAAAGTCTAATCATGGCCTGAAAGGTCAACCTTTTTTTTAAATTCTAATATTTAAATGCCTCGAATGACAATTGGTTGCACCTCGTATATTAAATATTTTTCACCGTTTTCAACATAAGCAGCAGAACCATTTGGAACACAGTCAAACCTGTCTTTAGCAGCCACCCAAGGGAGTGACAAAAAGTGGCTGCTCTATACAAGTGGCTGTTAAAGACAGGTAAAAATGAGAACAAAATGTCAGTTTAGAACATATTCAAACTGGCTGTTTAATACAGGTGGTTGCTATTCACAGGTGGCTGCTAAGGCAGGTTTCACTGTATTGTCAAAACTGATCACTAAAGCCAATTATAATATCAGTAAATAAATTCATCTGTACTTAATGAAACAAATTTTGTTTCGATCATTTTGCTCACCACACCATTACTAATAAAAATGAAAATTATCACAAATTAACGCATTATGCTGATATTGTAACTTTGTTAGTATTTGAATCACATTTTGTAATGTTTATTTTAATTTTGGATGAGGATTTTAAAAAGACCTTTTTATTGAAGTTATTTTACAAAGACGTTTTTGAAATATACATTTATTTTTTAATATTTCAGTTGTGAATCTACTCCCTTTATCTTAGATATTTCCAGAATTCCCAACTTTTGAACATCCGTTTCAAAATAAGTAGGTTTACTTGGAATATACTAGATGTTTGCTGCCTTAAAGATATACTGTGTCTGAATGTATCAAAAACAAGATTTATGCAGTTGGAACTAAATGCTTTTTTAAACTAAAATTGTAACATTTTAACACTTTATTAAAGAAAAGACTCAAGCTTTGTACTTGAGAGTTATACTCAAAAATGTAGCAGAAATTTTCAAATTGTGACCCATTTTAGTTTGTTTTTTTTCTTTGTCTCCTTTACAAAGCTTGAACTCTTAAACCAACATGCCGAGACCTTAACATTTCCACTGAACAAAGTTCAAACATTTTGAAGAAATTTGTTCATTGAAATTGCCATTATAGATAATGCAGATATTTTAGTAGCAACTTTCAACAAAATGGATCCTTCTAACAGTAACAACCCTTTCCAATATCAATCATGAATAATATCAGCTCTGCACCTAAAAATTTGAATTTTTTCTCCACTTGCAGTATGCAACAATTAGTTGGTGCAAAGATTTAACTATAAACTTGGAAAAGTTCAACAACTGGTCACACAACAGTATCAGTCATCAATACATGGACAAACTCGGGTGTGGGCCTTCAGATTTTTTAATTCATGCATGTACTTACCTGCTTTCTGATCGCTGGACCTATGTTGAGCTTTCTGTCGCGGAATACAAGATTATCAGACTGAAAAATGTACAGCACCATTACTTGTATTATCAATGCAATGAACTTAAAAATACTTTCAGCTATTAGGATCTAAACTTCCTACGTATAATTTAACAATCGCGAACTCAAAGTTGCAAGAACCTACACTATCTTGATAAAACACAATAAAATTAAATAAATGTATCAAGTTTTTATTCAGTTTTTTTGCATGACCAGGGGTTTTTTTAAGGAAGAGGGGAAGACACTGGACGCTGGTCATAAGGGGAAAAATGCGTGAAAAATACAAAATTGGGGAAAATTTAGTTTATTATACACTCTTACTTGTATTTGCTACAATGAATGTTTATACTAAAGTTTATGCTTAGAACTGTATATCTTTTTTACTTTAGCTTTCATTACCAAGCAGTCTATTTAGCATACAGACGCATATCTCTTTGTTATCTGTTCTTAAACAGTACAAGAATAAGTTTATTTATACTTGCTCACTTTCGGAGCCTGCTTAAAATGTATCTATGACCAAGGGTTGCCAGCAGGGATTTCGGTGTCATGGGGAATTAGCTCACTGGCCCATGCTGTCAACTGTCCCAAGGTCAAGGGGGTCATAGACTTGGGTTGTTGTCCTGGTCTTAGGTCAGGACAAGTGTTCAAATAAACTCCAGTTAAGTTTTCAGTATGTTTTATTACAGGGTTCATACAGATTTGGTAAAATAAAATTCCAGGACTTTTCCAGGACTTTTCCAGGACAAAAAAGTAATTTTCAAGGACAAAAACATCATGTAATTACGCAGTTACAATTATAATTATCTGATACATACTCTTTACAACTGTTTCAAAGAAGATAATTTATCCGAAATTTCTGTCTCAAGCCCTTCTAATTGTACTTGTTTTTCTTTTGATGTCCTCCTAAATGAATTTGCCTTGCTTATGAAAGTTAAATTTCCAGTAACTTCTGCTTTTTCACTTAAATCATCTGCTGATTTGATCAGAGAGTCTATATCAGTTTTCAGTCTTTTTCTCTGTTCTTTAAGTTTATCAACAGAATCCATGACATCCTTCCTTTTCCTTTGTTCTTGTTCAGTCTGTCGTTTTACTTTTTCATCATTAAGATATGCCTCATACTTTGTCCTTGCTGCTGATGCTGACATTAACAGTTTTGGATTAATATCTACATTCATAACACCCCCAACAGAATTCACATGATCACAGATTAACCTTTGAGCTACAATAGACCGCATCTTTAAATTTTCCACCTCCACCTCCTTGTTTACGGAAAATCCTCTCTCCACACTCGCCTGGCCATGCGACAACACAAGGAGAAGTTTAACAACATCAAATAACTTACTGCATTCTGGACCAGACATGTAATTAAAATAGAACTCATCTAGTCTTTGCTCTGTGTAACTAAATCCAGAAAATGTTGCTGATCCAATAACAGGAATTGTGTCTAAAAAGGCTGTATACTGCTGTAATATGACATCACATTCACTCTCTTGAACTCTCTTCGCATTGAGCAAAACAGTTAATATTTGTTTGAATCTGTTTGAACATTGTCTTTGATTAGCAACCATCTCTTTGGGGTTCAAGCATGACATATACCTAACTAAGGAATAGATGACTGGGCATTTCAGTAACAGTTTTTTGAGAATTGCAATGAGAAACACTTTACATTCTTCTTTGAAGTCCATAACCATTCTGTCACTTAGATTTCTCCCCTTTTTCTCACACTTTTTCTGTGCATCTTTTACAGCCTTTTCCGCACTAAACCCAATATCAACATGTTTGTACACTAAATGATTTCCTTTATCTTGGTAATCAATGCTAACTAGTTTTTCCCCTGTATTTGCTTCAGATAGAACAGATTCTTTAACAAATCTTCTCATCAAGCCTCGAATAATATCACAGAGGCTCTGATATAAAAAGCTCACCATAGGCTTATCAGTTTGAAAGTCTTTAAGAAAGGGTTGAAGTTGAGAAGCTATACACTTGAAGAAATGGAGCTTGGCAATAATCAAGGGATCCTCCACTGCTGAACTAATTACTGAATATGATTTGTTTTCAGGGGGAGTAACTTTCTTTTCTTTAACTGCCTGTACATATTTCTCTACATTATCCCAAATACCAATGGCCCTTTCGCACACCGGAGCATTTTCAAGCCACCTGTGTCCGACAAATTTCAAAGGCATGATAGTGTTCTGTGATATCGTCTGAAAGTCTTCCCGCCGGGCTGGGGAGTCTTTAAATAAGTAATACAGGCTAGACAGCAGGCTAGAAACATCCCATTTGGCATCAGTAACTCCCGCTTTGAAACTGTTATGAAGAATATGCAGCCCACAGGATCCAATATTAATCAGTTTAGTATTATACTCTTCAAAAAGTTTTGTTTTCAACATATCGTAAAAGCTCCAATTAACATTCGGTCCATCCATGCTTACTTGAACCATTTGGCTAATGTCCATACCACTATCTAATACACCCTTCTGGAAATGTCCCAACATATCAAGCGCTGTGCCGTGACCTGAAATTATAATTTATATCAAGTGATTTGTCTTTGTCTGGATACATTTAAAACCTTTTGTATATATTTGTCTGGATATATTGTCATCCAGTGACATCAGATGATAACGCATTCATGAGAATGTTGTGTGTGGTCATTATATAGGAAGTTGAGAAACATGCATTTAAAAAAAAAAATGTGTTTTGCTTTGTTTCATAAATTCACACTCTTATTTATTATTTCACTATATCAGTTAGGTTAAAACATGATTTGCATGTGTAGGAATTTATATGTAGTACTTTCTACATTGGCACATGGCTGATCAATGCCACTGACAGGCATTGTTTTGGATATAATTGTGCTTTTATTTCAAAGTCAATATGGAAATTAATACCAGATGGCACTCAAGACAGTAAACTTCTGATTATTTCATTTATGTCAAAATTTAATGTATATTAAAACATAAGAAAGGTGATGAGGACAATAAATGTATTTCAATTTTAATAAAATTTCGCTGAACTAATTTAATCTACTTACCTAAAAACTGAGAGCCAATATATCGACTTACAACTGCATTTCTCTTCCAATAACGTACATGTATATCCATCTGCTTTAGTTGTATTTTCTTATTGAGTGATTCATCAAATAATACACAGTAAGGTCCCTTTATATCAGTTACCAGCAGTTCTTTCAAATACTCTCCGATTCCAAATACACAAAGATAAGCAGTTTTTCTGTCACCACAAGAAAACTTGGCTGCTATTTGACTGTCCGGAAACATAGCTTGAAATACACGTTTTACCTTTTCGTTTGATGAATAAGACAGATGGCTAGATACTGTATGCATAGTCCATAAAATCTCTGCCCTTAACACATCTTCTTTGGAGATAAATTGAGAGAGAGTTCCAGTTGAACCCGAAGTTGAAGGCATGTTGTTTGGTGGGGGTGGCACAGACATGACAGGCACATCGATAGTATTGACATCGGACTTTGGGCTGGACTTTGGACTAGGTGGTTTAAAAAATGCTGATATTTTCAATGAATTGTTACTTGCAGCGCTATTTAATGACCTGTTGTGTTTTTCCGCTTTTGTGTGCGACTTCAGCGCCGCTTCTCCCATGTTTGAAATGTCGATAATTTTATCACACACGCTACAAATTGCTTTTGTTTTGTCGGCCTTAAATGGTCGGATCCACGTCTGATAAACGGCATTGCTCTCCCACTCAGGGTTGTACACACATTTCCTTCTAGAACTCATAATCACTCGTCGGTGAAAATGCAGATGAATTTTTTCTACCGTGCACGCTTTTCAGTGACGTCACGCGATGGTTGCCCAGACCCAGACCAGACTCCGGAAAATAACGATTAGGTACGGAAATCTTCGCTCGTTTCATTTAATGACAAGTCGGTATTAATTTAACCCCGGCATTTCGCAGCTTACTGACAAGTTGTCGTTCGTACGACAATTCTGGCGATCTACGATGTATGCATTCGACATTTTACACGTCTTGATTTTGCTGGTTGAAAATTCAAGGACATTTTTCATTTTTCAAGCGGTTTTCACATTTTTTCAGTACAATTCCAGGACAAAATCCGGAAATTTCGTTTTTCAGGACATTTCCAGGACAGATGTTGAATTCAAGGACTTTTCCAGGTCTGTACGGACCCTGTATTATGCTTGAAAATGGTTTCCAAATATTTAAACAAAGTCCACAATGTTAATTTTAACAAAACTATCCTCTTATTGACAAGCACCCAATATTTTAAGATTCTAAGTTCCAAACTTGATGTTAACTGTCCAAAAGCAAGAATACGACTGACTAACAAATCTTCAAGATTGCAATTTATAACAACAACAGATTTGTTGCCTAATAAACAAACATAGGGTTCTATAGTGCATTATCCACTGTTGTTCTTAGCAATGTAGTCAAGAAACAGAATTAATTCAAGATAATACTTGTCCAAAATCAAAAATTATCTAAATTGTTAAGTAATCAGCTTTAACAAAAGGTGAGAACAACTATATACTAATACTGTCACAGTTTTCTAAAGTTTCAAATTTTGAGCAGATTTATGAAATTTATAGTGATATTAAATATGATATGATTATGCAATAATCATAGTAGGGGTAGGGAATGCTATGTCACATATCTATTAATTGTGTGTTTTGAATCAAAATCATTTCGGATGCAAGATTTCCAGAAATATTTTGTTTAGGCCAGTGCTTGGGTAGTTATTGATAATTTCCAACTTAATTGCTGAATTTCCCAAGAAAATTAAATATTGCTGCTCAAACTAGGGTTCGAGCAATTCCACTGACACCCCCCCCCCCCCCCCATCCTGATACGCAAATGCGAATACAACACGCGACGAACAATGATAAATGATCGTAAAATTACACAGTTTTGACTTTTTAAATGTCGGGATAATTAAATATTTATTGTAGTTGTGAGTCGCATCGTTAATTTGGATTTCAATGAATTCTCCGGAAGATACGCCCGGCACAGTTTTGAATGTGTGTTTCACCTGACGATTCTTGTGACAGAATATGGCGCCGTATTCTGTTGTTTGTATTTTGCATTATTCGTCGTTCGTTTTACCTTACAGTGCAAACAAGCCGCATCCGTTTAAAAGCACGACGAAGACAATATACGACAACTAGCAATTTACTCAGTTAATCTTCAATTAATTGTCAATTATCAAAACAACAGATTCTTTTTTGCCCGGTGTCAGTATACATTACTCGGCGATAATTAGACCGGCGCGCGCATGTGTTTACTCGACTGGATGGTATTTTTAAAGTGGGCGGAGCTAATTGTTTTAGCAAAACATCTTTTACTATCTATCGTAAACGGTGTGACCTGAAAGATTATAGGCGGGGTTTAAATTTACTCTGACTGTCTATGTTGACGGTTGTGATTTTCTTTTTAGGAAGTCCGCGGGACGTATGTTGTCGAGAAATTCGGCGGACGGGTCGTATTTTAGCCGTTATTTACGCGCGCTAACGGTACTCAACTGTTGTAAAATCTACTTAAAACTGGCAGGTAGAATGCCTTTATTACCAACACGATGATAATCCATTATCAGTAATGTTTAAGTTGACGACAAGGATACACTACACAGTGTCTGTGACGTAGCGAATCTAAATTTAGTAACATTCGACAAATAATACTAGGTTGCGTACGTACCTAATTTCTAACAAATATTCGTGAAATTAGTGCAGATTTTGGATGAAATAGAATCAAAATTACTATAAATTAAGCTTCTGTTTACGTTTTGCTAAAAAATTATCACTTTACAAGGGGGAAAGTGAATTTCGTTGGGGAAAACATTTTCGTTGGGGAATTTTTTTTCCTGGGGAAGATGCCGACTATCGGCGTCAGTTTGTTAAGGAAAAAAACCCCTGATGACATTTGATAATAAACAAGGCTACAGGGCTTTTCATCCTTATATAACAGTATAGGCCTCTTCCCAATTCAAAAATATAGTATTTTTTCCCAATTGTGGCAGAGACACTTCCCAAAATGTTAGGTTAGTCAAAATGGTAAAAACTCCTCTTAGGGGTGTTTGAAAACTGAAATCTGAAAAAAAGGTGCTTTAAAATAAGATTTAAGTTAAAAATACCTATTACTATTCAATTTTATAAAATAGAAGCCATCTTTCAACTAATTTTGTTTTCCCAAAATAAACAATCATCACGCATAAATTTCCCAATTGGAAAGGCCAGGGCCTCTTCCCAATTTTCTGATGAAAAGCCCTGGGCTATCAGAGTATTGCATGCAACACAAGAATCCCCTACCAGTGAAAACCCTGATCAATGATTTGTATGTTCAGTGTTTGTCTTTTAACCTCTGATAGTGCTTGAAATGTTGTGCATAATTATGTATTACCTTGTGTACTTTTTCAGTTACTGAAGCATTAAGGTTTTTCTTTTTTCAGTAACCGTCATCGGACCTACCCAAGCTATCTATTCGTCAGAAATAATGGATCTGCAGACTGATCAAGATATACACAATGTCCCATTCATTTTTAGACATCAAGGCTTTTTTTACCTTCTATGGCAGGGACTGTTTATGGGCACCTTCCGCTCAGTAAATTTATTTAAAATCATGCAATTTTCCCCAAAAAGTAACTTTACAGTAGGTTGTTTCATTCCCTTCAAGAGAAAAAATCATGCGTTTTTCCCAAAAATTACAGGGCATAGGCCCCTTCCCCAGGCAGTGAAAAAATGCCCTGGACATGGAATTGAAAATATTGTAGAAAAAAAAATCTTTATTAAAAATAGACAGAAAAAAGACACTCACTTCCACACTCACCTCCTTCTTGATTATCCGATCAGCATCTTCTTGGTTTTCAAAAGTAATGAAACCATATCTAAGGGTTATACAATTCAGACTTTCAACATTCAACAAAATACATATATGCCATTAATGGGATGTCCAAGCCATTATAAAGGAGTAGTAGGGAAATTACAAATGCTACAAATCTGACTACAAACTTTTTTTAGATTTCAGTGAGAATTTTGAAATGTTAAACAAATAATTATATCCTGCCCTAAATAAATACCATCACGCTTAAGCAATGTCCACAACATTTAGTTTTGGATTGCGAATTCCCTACCATAACAAAATGAATTCCACGCAATTTTTAGGCAGTACTGCATACTTCATGGATTTCCGACTACATGCAGTTTAGGGAAAATTACAAGTTTTTGGGGGATACCAATTTAGGGGGACATTTGTTTTGATATTTTTCAAGCTTAATAGTCAACAGAAATTAAAACTTGGCATTTTCTGTTTTTATGTTAGTGCCCCAACCAGTCACTAATGACAGTATATAGAAGTAAGCCTTTAGCCATATATTCATATTCAGTCTTTTGGCTCAAGATCATAAACCTGATAGGAGACAAGTCTCAGATTTAAAGCATCAGACTCTGTTTCATCCAATCAGATGCTCATGATTTAGGACTGGTCTCTATTCTTTGATTTATGATCTTGCACATAGATCTATCTTTCAGCCTCTTCAGGCTAGGAGGCCTACCTCTATTATAGGCCATTTCTTCAAAGTTCATTCTTTCCAATCAACTTCCTCTTTTGTGTGCAATGTGGAACCATCCAGAAACAATGTACAAGTACTTCTTTATAATTTTGTACCTCTATTAACTTTCATTCAATAGAATTAAAATCATATGTGCCAACTGAATAAGAATTTAAACAAGTATAATACTATAACTCTTGGACATACCCTTTAGATACACCTGCTCTGTCTGCAATTATTTTAGAATCCTTGACAGCCCCATAAGCTGAGAAAAACTGCTTCAGTTCTTGTTCGGAAGTCTGCAATAGATGATTTAAAGACTTGATTATGATTCAAATTACAAATTAATCATGACGAGCGCTTCAACAAGAGCTGTCAGAGGAGACAGCATGCTCGACTATTCGAATCATTTGAAACAAATGCAATTTGAAGATTAAAACAATAACAAATATGGCCATATATTGGTGTGAAATCAGGAAAAATATTAACAAGTGAATGGTAAGGGAGAAATTCATTTCAAATAACAGAAATAATTCCTTAATGTACCATAAATATTAAACTGAATAGGGGAATAACTATGAAATATTTCTGAATTTGTTAGAAAACATGTTAGTAATTTTTTATGAGAGACATTTACTTTTAGTCAAATATCAATCACTTCAGTAATGTTAAAGAAAAGAACTGAAATGAAAATATAATGGAAGTTTGAAGTTGATACCTTAAGTATTTTGTGCAAAGTTATCGATGAGGTGCACTTAAGTGAAAATATAAGTGAAACTAGAAATGTGTCCATTGGACACAGATGCCCCTGCTATGCATCATTTTCAGACACTCAAGTGAAATGATGGGAATAATAGCATTTCAACGACAGTGATGTTGGAGGAATTATAAGAATATGCATAAACTTGAAGATAAGTAAATTATTTGTATTTGTGGCACTGTTGTCTTCACATTACGGAAATGTCTGCGAAGAAGTTGGTGGTAATGCAATGCAATGTCATAGCGAACATTTGTGCCAAGTTATTTTGAAATTCCTTCATTCATAAAAGAGTTATAGCCTGAACAAGTAAATTCAATTTAAGTAACTGTGACCTTGACCTTGGACTTACAGGCATGGGTAATGTACGCAACACACCGCCTTGTCATCGTGAACATTTGTGCCAAGTTATTTTGAAAACCCTCCATTCAAAACAAAGTTATAGCCCTTACAATAAAATTCTATTTTTAGTAACAGTGACCTTGACCTTCGACCTACAGGCATGGGCATGGTACGCGAGACACCGCCCTGTCATGGTGAACATTTGTGTCAAGTTATTTTGAAATCCCTCCATTTATAACAAAGTTACAGCCTGGACAAGAAAATGCTATTTTTAGTAACAGTGACCTTGACCTTGGATCTACAGGCATGGGTATTGTGTGGACACACCGCCTTGTCATGGTGAACATTTGTGCCAAGTTATTTTGAAATCCCTCCATTCATAACAAAGTAACAGCCTGGACAAGAAAATTCTATTTTTAGTAACAGTGACCTTGACCTTCGACTTACAGGCATGGGCTTGTACTTGACACACCATCTTGATATGGTGAACAATTATACCAAGTTATTTAAAAATCCAATAAGAAATAACTAAGTTAGAGCGGACAAGATTTTGCAAGAAAATTCTATTTTTAGTAACAGTGACCTTGGCCTTGGACCTACAGGCATGGGTATTGAACGCGACACACCGCATTGTCATGGTGAACATTTGTGCCAAGTTATTTTGAAATCCCTCCATTCAAAACGAAGTTAAGGGCCAAGTGTATATTTTGCTTAACACTAAATGTAAGTGAAAAAGGGGCATAATTTGAAAAATATTGGAAGCAGGGTTATGGGTCTTGTTGGTTATGATGTAGATTTTGGTGGTGAAAATATATTTCAAGTTTCAAGGCAATATCTCAAGTAGTTTTAAAGTTATGGGCAAAATGCATATTTTGCTTAACACAAAATATAAGAAAAAAGGGGCATAACTTGAAAAATATTTGTAGCAGAGTTATGGGTCTTGTTGGTAATGATGTAGAATTTGATGGTGAATATATATTCCAAGTTTCAAGTTGATATCATAAGTAGTTTTCAAGTTATGGACCAAAGTGCATATTTTGTTTAACGGACGCCGACGCCGACGCCGACACCGGGGCGAGTAGGATAGCTCCCCTATTCTTCGAATAGTCGAGCTAAAAATTTGGAAAGAAAATGCAATTCTTGCTAACTTGTAGCAATGATTTAAATATAATTAATTTTTACATTAATTTTTATTTAACAAGTAGTGTTACATCAGTATAAGCATAAACTGAATATAAAAATTCTTTCACCTAAAGTAGCAACTTGGCATTACAGATTAATGATTAAAAATATTAAGCCCTACAACCCTTTACAGTATCAAAGAACAAGAGCTGTCACTTGAAATTGACATATGCCCCCGAAATGCAGCTTTGAAATCGAATTGGTATACATATGTAGTAAAAATATGCCTGTGGAAGTAGAAAATAAGGGCCTATAACCCTTGCAACAAGAGGGTCCATAGGGTGGCTCACCTATCAACAACTGCTCAATGGTTGTAAGAGTTGTGTGCAAGTTTGGTAAAATCAAGGGAAACAAGAGGGCCATGATGGCCCTTTATCGCTCACCTGAATACAACAAAGTTGTGTTGTATGTGACCCATCGTCTTGATATGGTGAACATTTACACCAAGTTCTTTTAAAATCCAATAAGAAACAACAAATTTACAGCTTGGAAAAGAAAATGCTATTTTAAGTAACAGTTACCTTGACCTTGGACCTACCGGCATGGGTATTGTACGCAACACAACCCCTTGTCATGGTAAACATTTATGTAAAGTTATTTTGAAATCAACTTAACAGCCCAGACAAGAAAATTTTATTTTTAGTAACAGTGACCATGACCTTGGACAAACAGCCATGGGTATTGTACGCGAAACAACATCTTGTCATGGTAAACATTTGAGCCAAGTTATTTTAAAATCCAATGAGAAATAACAAATTTACAGCCTGGACAAGATTTTTCTATTTTTAGTAATAGTGACCTAGTTTTTGACCCCAGATGACCCATATTCAAACTCGTCCAATTAATAACTGGGACTAATGTCCTGACCATGTTTCTTTGCAATCAGACAATCTGAGCAAAAATGTGACCACTAAAGTGTTAACAAGAAAATTCCATTTTAAGGAACAGTGACCTTGACCTTGGACCAACCAACATGGTTTTGTACTCAACACACCGCCTTGTCATGGTGAACATTTGTGCCAAGTTATTTTGAAATCCAATGAGAAATAACAAATTTACAGCCAAGACAAGATAATTCTATTTTTAGTAACAGTGACCAAGTTTTTGATTCCAGATGACCCATATTCGAACTGTTCCAAGTAATTACTGGGACTAATGTCCTGACCATGTTTCGTGACAATCGGAGCAAAAATGTGACCGCTAGAGTGTTAACAAGAAAATTCTATTTTTAGTAACAGTGACCTAGTTTTTGGACCCAGATGACCCATATTACAACTTGTCCAAGAAATCATTGGGACAAACATCCTGACCAAGTTCCATGACAATCTGAGCAAAAATGTGATCGCTAGAGTGTTAACAAGAAAATTCTATTTTTAGTAACAGTGACCTAATTTTTGGACCCAGATGACCCATATTTTAACTCATCTGAGAAATCATTGGGACAAACATCCTGACCAAGTTTCAAAACAATCGAGGCAAAAATGTGACCGCTAGAGTGTTAAAGAATGCAGGACATACTGTCAGACTGACCGACAACTTGGCAACTATATGCTCCCCTGAATTTCTTCGGGGAGCATAAAAAAGTGTGACCTTAACTTGCCAGTTTGTGTACATACACTGTATACATCTAAGACTTTCTTAAATTTAGTCTTAACATTTTGAGAATGTGCATCAAATTTGTTGTTGTTGTTCTTTTTGTTGTTTTACTTACAAACAGTGAATAACATATTCAGAAAAGCCTGATTTTCAAAGTGCTATAAAGTAAGAAAGTTTATTTGGTCACTATCCATAGAAAATGACAAAATTTACACTATAAAATCTTCCAGAGCAAAGTTCTTAATATTGCATAACACAGATCTAAGCAGCAAAGTTCATCAGGTCATTGTCCAGCAACTTGACCAACATTAATGAATAAACTGGTAAACATCATATGTAGCTGAAGACAGGTAGAAATATTGGATTTTGACACTTGAAATTTTCACTCTGCTACTAAAATTTTTGTTTCAAAATTTATCACTGAACAACCAGTGAATGAATTGTTCAGGAAAGATTGAATTTTAAGATGGTATAAAGCTTGTCTCAAAATCTGGTTGATAACTGTAGAAAATCAAAGGTTAAAAACAGACTTTGAAAGAAAAAATAAAAATCCCCAGGGCAGGGCCCCTGGTCAATTTAACAACATGATTTTTATCATTTGTGTAGAAATCATCAATATCAATATTCATACCAAATTTCATGACAATCGGACAAAAAATGTAACCTCTATTGCTTTAACAAAATTTACCTTAGGGTTAGGGTTAGGGAAAAAGGCCCATAACTCCGCCAAAAATAATCCGATCAGAAATTCCTTAGGAAATGCAAAACTAGGCTTAGTGAAAAACACTCCTGTGAAGTTTCAATGAAATCCCTCAAGCGGTTTCAAAAAAGCTTAGGGTTAGGGTTAGGGTTAGGTAAAAAAGCCCATAACTCCGCCAAAAATAATCTGATCAGAAATTCCTTAGGATATGCACAACTAGGCTTGGTGACAAACACTCCTCAGTGATTCAGATTGGCGTCGGCCATCGGAGAATCGCCGATAAAATTCTCTAATGGCCGATAAAAAAATGATCTCTAAGACAAATGGGCCGATACAAAATCCATTCTCAGGACTAATTGGCCGATGGTTTTTGCAATAATTATGACAACGATAAAACGCTTTGCCCCTTGAGTACGAAATTGGTACGAAATGACAAACAAGCGTGATCCGAGTCACCTAAACGCTGTAAAAATTTATAACCTACACGCACCGGCTACTATGCACGCTACGCTTCCAGTATCCAATATCTGTAAGGGGCGATCACTGCCGATGTTAACCACGTGTATTTCGTTTGCCCAGACGCTGAGATAAATATATAACACCAATGTGGAGCATGATTTTATTAGCCACTCGCCGACTTTTTCAAACTGACATGAATTAATCAATAGCTTAATTGACAGTGCTTACCTGTCTGGGGCTAATTAATCCATTGTCTGGGGCATATTAATCCATATTAAACACCAATTTTCAACAGCTTTGTTGACTGTCTAACAAATATCATATGACACGCTACTCAACGACAAATCAACTCTTCTATGAGCATTTTAATTGTGATGCCCGTTTATAAAAAATATTTGTGGCAGGCAATTGGTATAAATTTCCAGCATGTTTTGATTATATACAACCCTACTTTTTTCGAGCGATCTTCAATTTTTGGCTGAGTGTTGACAAATGAGTCAATCTTTTATAAATCAAACACACGGTGATCACATTTTTCTTCACTCAGCCCGACACCTTTGATCTCCAAAAAATTAATACTACTCGTCTATTATATTTTTGATGGTTATTAATTTTCTCATAGAACTTAGTAAACATATTTATTATCAATTTAGCGCGAATTACACGTTGATACAAGCGACAGATTTCTGCATGAAATAAGCGGCTCAAAAGTTTGTTTACTAATCTGAAAATGAAAATACAATGATTTTTCAACGATCTGAATCTCACAAGCCTGTCGGGCTGGTAAATTGGGAATTTTTACAAGCCCCAGAGAAAATATACTAGTTTTTTGCTGTCGGGCTAGCGCTAATTTCGACCACTGTAGACTCTGTAAATGTTATCATAAGTCAAGAAGTGTTTGTCTTATCAATATTGAATAAAATAAGTGTCCTAATGTTTTTGAGGTATTTAGGACAAAATGGCCAAAGAAAAATTAGGTATTTATGACACCTGTCCTTGATATCTGATTTCCAATCTGAATCACTGCTCCTGTGAAGTTTCAATGAAATCCCTCAAGTGTTTACGAGAGCATAGATATGTGGCTATTGGTACGCATTTTTATATAGTTAAGTTGCTAAATTCTTTTGTGTGTCTAACCACATAAAAGAATTTTTTTGGACAACTTTTTTTTGTCTATGTGGCTAGATTTACAAATTATTTTGTCATAACCACTTAATATATGGAAAAAATGTCCATGTACTTTGGACATTCCATAGCATATCATGGACAGTGTTTTTCGTGTTGTCTCCCTTAGACTACATTGAATTTTCGCGCCAAATTACGACATGCGCGAACGACATGCGCAGTTCACACGCACCACGCCGCCATTTTCAATCGGAAGTACCAACGAGAGGCAGTTGTGTCAGCATGGGCAAACGAAAAAGACACATTAAGTGGTAAATTTCGTTTGTTAATATTTGGATTTCCAAACAGAAAGTGATCTTTTGTTATGCTTGAGAAATTCGACCAAAAGATCGAGTGAAAGACTCGTGTCTTGTGTTTTCGCGAGTCTACCCCAGGACGCCTTTTCATATGAAGAATTGTTAACGGGTTTCCGTATCATTATCGGCAAAGTAAAATGCCATCCCTATTTGTTATTGAGCTGCCTGTTCATTATAGCTTCCATTTTAAACATTTGCACCGGTTTGACAATGGATATATGCTATGTTATGATGAATGGGACATGTGTTATAAGGCAAAGATGTGTTTGGATTCCGAGAAGTACTTTTGTGAAGCATTTTGGTGTAGGTGTTGGTAAGTTGTTTTCAGTATAAACAAATTTATATAATCATTCTGATATGCAGCTAAACTGTGCAGTTTGATCAGGCAGTGATTTTTTTTGCCCAAATTTACAGCCGATATTCGGCTGTTTCCCAATCGCCAAAAGTAGAATTTTTTCCCAAAATCTTCTTCATTTTTCCCAAAAATATTGTTCTTTTCGTATAAATCAAACAATGAATAGTTAAAAATTACTTCAAAAAGATCGAGAATGAACACTATGTACAGTATTATTAAATACGGGATTTATGATGTTGCGAATTTTACAACAATTTTTTTTTCAATAAACATATGTTGACAAAATGTGTCCGTAATCTAAATGTGTAATGCATCTCATTCCAATGTTTTTACTCTTTCTGGTTGTTAGTCGACTGTATATGCAATAGTTAGATGCAGTTATGAGTATAGCTCATCAGAGTCAAGAGCTTACAGATACAGTCTTACTACTGTAACAGATCTTGAAGCAATTTTTCCAAAATCCAGGGTATGAAGCAAAGAAAACTTTTAAACAGTCTGTCACAGTGTGCTAATATAACTCGTATTTATGACATTATGAGGGTTGGCTGCATTTCATTAAAATACTTGTTAAACCACTCTCTTCAATTTATTTTGTCATTTGTGTGATTAAATACTTAACTGGGTCACTTGTATCACAAAACAATATCATTTTTGAATAATAATCTAAATTATTTTTTTCCCAAAAAAAGGTTATTTTGCGCCATTTTTCCCAATTCCAAAGCCAGACCATTTGGAATTGTAGATCTGCAAAACAAGCATCTGTGCTTGCTGGGTGTCAGATGTAAATACATGACTGTCATGTTAAATTTACATTAATGTATTTGAGTGTTGTTTCCATTGATGTATAAGGTAATAAGTTACAACAGGAATTATCAATATAAAATGATAACTATTAGATCTAAATTATTAATTGTTTTGAATATATATATATTTGAATTGTAAATGATTTGGTAACTGTGGTACAATATATAGTATAAATGTTCCATTGTAAATACATGTAATCAAATTCAATGCCGTTTAGCAATAGTTTTGCATAAATTGGTTTAATTTTTCACAAATTGTTTACGTGTACCCTCAAGTTTTAAACTGTACCCCCAAATGACAACACAGGGGGTACATGTACCCCCAAAATAAGTGGGAACACTGGTAGTGACCAAAATTTATTGTTCAAAATAATATAATTGCTGGCTATCAGGAACAACTGATTATTATTAAGTAAGTGCCCTTTGTTGTCTGTTTCAGTCTCAGTAGTCACCTTGTCTCTGAAGTCAAGAAAAAGAAGCTACTCCCAAATAGTGTATGTGATGAGCCATATCACAGTATTCCCAAGTTTTAAAGTAGTCTACATGAAAAAGAAAATGCTTAACTTTTTTACGAGTTTAAATTGGAGGTATATAGTTTGAGACCCACCTTCAATGACATGAAGAGTGTAATTGCAGGAGGTCTTTAGAAGTAAACCTTATATTTTTAGCTCACCTGAGAAAATACTAAGGGTGTGCTATAATGATCACTGGATTTTTTAGTTTCTGTTGCCTTCATATTTAGTTTGTGTATCTTTTAATGAATCTTTATGGAACTTGGTTAGGATATTTGACTTGAAGAAATCTTGGTTGGAATTGAATATGGGTCATGTGGGGTCACAGGGTCAACTCGGTCACAGGGTCAACTCGTAGAAAGCCCTTGCACATGCAGTAGAGGCTGTATTTTCATTTGATTTTAGTAATATTAATCAGAATGTTGGTCTTGCTGAAATCTACGAAGGATATGGGTTATCTAGGGTCAAAAACTAGGTTACATGGTCAAATCTTAGAAAAACCTTGAGTTACTAATGCAACAGAGACTGTATTTTTCATTGGATCTTCATGAATTTTCGTTAGAATGTTTGTCTTGATAAAATCTAGGTTGGGATTGTATATGAGTTATAAATGTAGACATGGGTTAAAACAGGTCAGGGGTCAAGTCTTAGAAAAAACCCTTTTGTTTGCAATTAAGGCTGTATTTTTCATTCGATTTGAGTAATATTTGTTCAGAATGTTTGTCTTAATGAAAACTAGCAGAGCACTGTAGAGGCGGTTGCAGGCATTTGGCTTCAAATCGGGAGGTCCCAGGTTCGAGCTCCAGCTACGCCACTTGCTCTACATAACCTTCATGGAGTTTGGTCATGGGATTTTTTCTGGCCATTCTTCCCCTATTTCTGATCAACTTTGGGCAGTTGTCAGTTACAGACGAAGGTATGGGCTCTGTACTGGTTATCTGCTTAGGCTAGAGGTCTAATTCTGCCCAGGAAGGATAAGAAGGTTAACTGACCACCGTAATATGACTGAAATATTGTTGATGTTGAAACTGTGTAAAACCTATAAAATCAATCCATCCAATCAAAGTTGGGATCCTTTATGGGTTATCTACGGTCAAAAACTAGGTCACAGTGTCAAATTTTTGGAAAAAATTGATATCAAAAGTTTCCATATTTTGATGATTCTGCGTACAGTTTTTAAATTTGACTGTGGAAGATCTTTCTTTCAAACTTTTGATGTTCATGTACAATGGTTCTCGTGTGTATGATAAAGGGCCATTTTGACCCTCTTGTTTTAAAATTGTGACCCATTAGAGTAATTTTATTTTGAAATCTGTTCACAGATTTGTTTGGGCAAAGCTGAAATCTACCCCTGTGCTCTGGCCTGTGGAGGTGAAGGAAATAAGAGACCAAGAGAGCCTGGTGTATGTGAATTCTGATCAGGCATTGTAAGTGTTACAATGTTTCAAACATTTTCTTTTTGCAACAAAATTGGTATCTTACACTCCACCACTACCACAAGGGAATAGCAGGGATTTTGACTTTGGGCTTTAGAAAACACAGGTAAAACCCTCGACCTGTGGGGGCATTGAGATAGTAAAATCTGGGGCAATGTCCGCACAATACACAGGTAAAAGTCAGATGTTGCTACTGTATATTTCTCACTATATGAACACAGACACCCACCGTTGCCTGGCATTAAAGAGGGTTCTTTGCTGTAAAACTAAAGTGTTATAACTTCTTAATATTTTCTTACTTGGAAAATGAATTCTGAATTTTGATATGTTTTCTTTGCAATATATAAATCAAAAGCTGGAGTGAGCTATTTAAAATTCAGTGTAAATAAAATTGATTGGCTGCAATATAAAGAAAGAAGGAAAATTTTCTGGTTGGAAAATTTCAAAATCCATGTTGATTCTACCAAAAAAGGATATCCTTTCATATGCCAGAACAATAAGTTGGGCTACATACAGTACAGCCAGCGCGGAACCTTCAAAAACCCTCTGCCCCTCGCGGTAAAAATGTTCCACGCGCGGTCGAACACCGGGGCCGAACACCCGAATGACCCTGGTGGTCATGGCCCTCGCGTGCCACGATGGTCGTACGCGAGGGTCCGCGGTGGTCGCTTCTGTTGTAGACAGTGACAAAATGAACTGAACAATGATGTAAATAACGGTTTATTGAATCGTACATACATGTTCATTGACATTTGCGAGATGCGAAGTGTCGAGTCGTTTGCAACAAAAATACCCCCAAGTTTTTCTGAAAATAGTTAGATCTACCACGTTGCAAATAAAAGTAATTTAGAAACATTATTATTATCAGAGAAACAACTTCTGTCATGATATTCTGTCTCTAAAATTACCTGTCAAAAATATTTCCGACAAAGTACACATGTACGTAAGACCACGTGTTTATAAATCTGTTGTGAATAAATTAAAAGGGCGTCATGTGATTAAAGCTCACATTTCAATTGGTGGTTATATTTATTAGTACCCTTGACCTTTACTTTTGGCGCTAAACAACTGTATTTAGCCGGGAAAACACCGTACGTCATGGTATTTTCCCGGGCTTTCCTGGTGACACCGGAATTGCGTACGTGACTAAGTGCGCATTTTACCTGTCGTTTATTGGATGCTATTTACAAACGATCTTTAAATAGAAGCACTGTGTTACTTTTAGAGTTTCTATCAGAAAATTGTACAGTTTCATACGGACATATCGGATTTTAATTTAATAGCTGACCACCAGGGACCACGGTGTTCGTCCCTCGCGTCACGCGGTGTTCACTACCTCCAGCAGTTGAACACCCGTGACCACCCGGAATAACAGCAAGGAACACTTGTCGCGGGGGTCATTTTCCAGTGAACACAGTAAGTAAAATCCTCGCGATGGGTGTTCAAATGAAGGTTCCGCGCTGGCTGTACTGTAGTTTGTAAATGAAAAGTACAAAACAATTACGGACAATAAATCACTTAGTTATAGAATGTTAGACACTTTGCTGATTAGACAAATGACAGAAAATAAAGTACAGGTTAGTTGCCACAGATACAAAACACAAAACACTTCATCATGGACAATAAATCACATTGTTCTGGAATGTTAGACACTGCTGGTTAGACAAATGGCAGAAAGTATAATAATATTATAGGTTAGTCGTCGCAAATTCAAAACACTTCATTACGGACAATTTATCACATAGTTTTGGAATGTTAGACACTTTGCTTGTTAGACAAAATTAATGGCAGAAAGTATAATATAGGTTAGTCGTCGCAAATTCAAAACACTATGTTTATACGGACAATTTATCACATAGTTTTGGAATGTTAGACACTTGCTGGTTAGGCTAATGGCAGAAAGTTTAATGCAGTGAAACATGCTTATAACGAATTCCTGGGGACCTTGGAAATTAGTTCTTATATCCAAACTTCGTTGTATCGATATAACGAAATTTCCTTATATACGCATGTATATAACGTATTTCATTATATTGTTGATGTCCATAAAAAAACATACGACAAACGAGAACATGTTTTATTGGCTGAGAGAAATCAAAACAGTAAACAATTCATTATATGTGCAGTGAAATATCACTTGTATAAGATGGATTCTCGAAACCAATTACATAATTATGTAGTACAAAATTCACTTAGCACAGTTCGTGACATACATGTACAAATGTAATTGCAAAGTCTAGTTCTTTCGGAAAAAGTCAATGATTTTCGTCTGCTTCGACGGAAGTGTGACAGTTATCGTGTTCTCGATCTTTTGAAGCGACAAGATAACGTCTTCTTGGATGTCTGTTGAATTTTCCAGTAACGACCTTATAGTAGCGACGGACACCAGCGTTTAGTCATGGTTTATTTCATAAGGATAATTCCTTTTTATCAATATCTGTTTACAAGTTTAAACGCTAATATTTGGTGTGATAACATATCAATAGGCAATCTGTGCGCAAACATAATTACAGTACATTGTATACATGGTAATTGGTCAAGGCAATTTAGTTTATCGGTTTGGTGAAGTTAAAAGTTAATTTCGCAATATCCATGCCGATTTACGTTAAAATACGCAACTTGAGACCAAGACATTTATACGTTATAAGCGTTTATTCGTTGTAACCAATTTCGTAATAACTGTGTAGACGGACATATAAATAAAGAAGGGCTACATTCGGGGAATGAGATTTGCTTCGTAATATCCGTTTTTTCGTACTAATCATGTTCGTTATATTTGTTTCACTGTACAGGTTAGTGATCAAATATACGAAAAACACTTCATTACAGACAATAAATCACATCATTGTGAAATGTTTTACCATGCGACGAATAACATGTATTTATACCCCTGCAAACAATGTTCATGTCCATTCATCCAGGCATTGCAAAGTTATGTCCCCTTGAACTTAGCCAAACTTACGCTAACCCTGAATCTTATTACAGTTTGACAGTCAAATTAAAAGACATAGTGCCATTTTGTGAAAATACTCAGAGAATTGAACAAGAATGTTTAGGTATAATTGTTTAAAAGAGTTTATTGTTCCTTGTTATATTCTTTTTGTTTATGTTGTTTTATCCCTTGTTATATTCTTTGTAGCTCACCTGAGCAAGAAGTGCTCATGGTGAGCTATTGTGGTCAGTGATAGTGCGTCGTGTGTCAACAATTGATGTTTACACTCTAGAGGTCACATTTGGGATCTGAATTTGATGAAACTTGGTCAGAATGTATTTCTCGACAATATCTAGGCCAAGTTCGAATCTGGGTCATGTTGTGTCAAAAACTTGGTCACCAGGTTAAATCTTAGAAAATCCTTGTTTACAATCTAGGGGTCACATTTGTGACCTGATTTTGATGAAGTTTGGTGAGAATGAATGTTTTAACAATATCTAGGTCAAGTTTGAATATGGGTCATGTTGGGTCAAAAACGAGGTCACCAGGTCAAATCCTAGAAAATTCGTGTTTACACTCTAGAGACCACATATGTGACCTGATTTTGATGAAACTTGTTCACACATTTGTTAGGACAATGTCTAGGCCAATTATGAATGTGGGTCATGTCAGGTCAAAAACTAAGTCACCAGGTCAAATCTTAGAAAATCCTTGTTTACACTTTAAAGGCCACATTAGTGACCCGATTTTTGTCGAGCCCGCTTGCGGTGAGCTCGACATAGTTGTCACAATGGCGGTTCGGTGTATGTGCGTTAGTGCGTTCTTCATGAAAATATCTAGGCACAGTTCGAATATCATTATAGGTCATTGTTTGGGAAAACTACTGTAGGTCAAATGTTCCTCAGGTGAGCGATATAGGGCCATCTTGGCCCTCTTGTTGTTCATGTTGTTTTAACCCTACTTTTCTAAAGAAAATGGTCAAAGTTAAGGCTGTATATGGGTGTTACAAATTGACAAAATTAGTTTACGATAAGTGATGATAATAAGAATACCAATTCATGCACAAATTTCACCTGAGCTAGATATACCAATGTTTCCCTTTATGATTTATGTTTCTTGGAGTTTCAGCTTTGACTGTTTTCACTTTTCTGCCTTGCCCCAAATAAGCTGCATTGCAAGAGGGACACAATTTCTACAAGTGTTTAAGTATACATGTACAAGTGAATAAGATTTAAAGATGGTAAATTTAAATCTGACCAGGTTTGCTAATTTTATCACAGGCTTTAAAGTTACCACTTGTGCATATTGTTGAACATGTAGATACACTGCTAAGGACAGCTAAGCACATAAATGTTTGGGGTTGAAATACAAAAATATTCACATTGTTTTTGAACATGTAGACACACTGCTAAGGACAGCTAAGCACATAAATGTTTGGGGTTGAAAACAAAATTATTCACACTGCTAAGGACAGCTAAGCACATAAATGTTTTGGGGTTGAAATACAAAATTATTCACATAGTTTTTTGGACACATGTAGAAACACTGCTAAGGACAGCGAAGCACATAAATGTTTGGGGTTGAAATACAAAATTATTCATATAGTTTTTTGGACACATGTAGACACACAGCAAAGGACAGCTAAGCACATAAATGTTTGGGGTTGAAATACTAAATTATTCACATAGTTTTTGGACACATGTAGACACACAGCAAAGGACAGCTAAGCACATAAATGTTTGGGGTTGAAATACAAAATTATTCACATAGTTTTTTGGACACATGTAGACACACTGCTAAGGACAGCGAAGCACATACATGTTTTGGGATTAAAAACAAAATTATTCACATAGTTTTTGGACATGTAGACACACTGCTAAGGACAGCGAAGCACATAAATGTTTGGGGTTGAAATACAAAATTATTCACATAGTTTTTTGGACACATGTAGAAACACTGCTAAGGACAGTGAAGCACATAAATGTTTTGGGGTTGAAATACAAAATTATTCACATAGTTTTTTTGGACACATGTAGACACACTGCTAAGGACAGCGAAGCACAAATGTTTGGGGTTGAAATACAAAATTATTCACATAGTTTTTTGGACACATGTAGAAACACTGCTAAGGACAGCGAAGCACATAAATGTTTGGGGTTGAAATACAAAATTATTCATATAGTTTTTTGGACACATGTAGACACACAGCAAAGGACAGCTAAGCACATAAATGTTTGGGGTTGAAATACAAAATTATTCACATAGTTTTTTGGACACATGTAGAAACACTGCTAAGGACAGCGAAGCACATAAATGTTTTGGGGTTGAAATACAAAATTATTCACATAGTTTTTTTGGACACGTGTAGACACACTGCTAAGGACAGCGAAGCACATAAATGTTTGGGGTTGAAATACAAAATTATTCACACAGTTTTTTGGACACATGTAGAAACACTGCTAAGGACAGCGAAGCACATAAATGTTTGGGGTTGAAATACAAAATTATTCAGATAGTTTTTTGGACACATGTAGACACACAGCAAAGGACAGCTAAGCACATAAATGTTTGGGGTTGAAATACAAAATTATTCACATAGTTTTTGGACACATGTAGACACACAGCAAAGGACAGCTAAGCACATAAATGTTTGGGGTTGAAATACAAAATTATTCACATAGTTATTTGGACACATGTAGACACACTGCTAAGGACAGCGAAGCACATACATGTTTTGGGATTAAAAACAAAATTATTCACATAGTTTTTGGACATGTAGACACACTGCTAAGGACAGCGAAGCACATAAATGTTTGGGGTTGAAATACAAAATTATTCACATAGTTTTTTGGACACATGTAGAAACACTGCTAAGGACAGCGAAGCACATAAATGTTTTGGGGTTGAAATACAAAATTATTCACATAGTTTTTTGGACACATGTAGAAACACTGCTAAGGACAGCGAAGCACATAAATGTTTGGGGTTGAAATACAAAATTATTCAGATAGTTTTTTGGACACATGTAGACACACAGCAAAGGACAGCTAAGCACATAAATGTTTGGGGTTGAAATACAAAATTATTCACATAGTTTTTGGACACATGTAGACACACAGCAAAGGACAGCTAAGCACATAAATGTTTGGGGTTGAAATACAAAATTATTCACATAGTTTTTTGGACACATGTAGACACACTGCTAAGGACAGCGAAGCACATACATGTTTTGGGATTAAAAACAAAATTATTCACATAGTTTTTGGACATGTAGACACACTGCTAAGGACAGCGAAGCACATAAATGTTTGGGGTTGAAATACAAAATTATTCACACAGTTTTTTGGACACATGTAGAAACACTGCTAAGGACAGCGAAGCACATAAATGTTTTGGGGTTGAAATACAAAATTATTCACATAGTTTTTTTGGACACATGTAGACACATTGCTAAGGACAGCGAAGCACATAAATGTTTGGGGTTGAAATACAAAATTATTCACATTGTTATTTGGACACATGTAGAAACACTGCTAAGGACAGCGAAGCACATAAATGTTTGGGGTTGAAATACAAAATTATTCATATAGTTTTTTGGACACATGTAGACACACTGCTAAGGACAGCGAAGCACATAAATGTTTGGGGTTGAAATACAAAATTATTCACATAGTTTTTTGGACACATGTAGACACACTGCTAAGGACAGCGAAGCACATACATGTTTTGGGATTAAAAACAAAATTATTCACGTAGTTTTTGGACATGTAGACACACTGCTAAGGACAGCGAAGCACATAAATGTTTGGGGTTGAAATACAAAATTATTCACATAGTTTTTTGGACACATGTAGAAACACTGCTAAGGACAGCGAAGCACATAAATGTTTGGGGTTGAAATACAAAATTATTTACATAGTTTTTTGGACACATGTAGACACACAGCAAAGGACAGCTAAGCACATAAATGTTTGGGGTTGAAATACAAAATTATTCACATAGTTTTTGGACATGTAGACACACTGCTAAGGACAGCGAAGCACATAAATGTTTGGGGTTGAAATACAAAATTATTCACATAGTTTTTTGGACACATGTAGAAACACTGCTAAGGACAGCGAAGCACATAAATGTTTGGGGTTGAAATACAAAATTATTCACATAGTTTTTGGACACATGTAGACACACAGCAAAGGACAGCTAAGCACATAAATGTTTGGGGTTGAAATGCAAAATTATTCACATAGTTTTTTGGACACATGTAGACACACAGCAAAGGACAGCTAAGCACATAAATGTTTGGGGTTGAAATACAAAATTATTCACATAGTTTTTGGACATGTAGACACACTGCTAAGGACAGCGAAGCACATAAATGTTTGGGGTTGAAATACAAAATTATTCACATAGTTTTTTGGACACATGTAGAAACACTGCTAAGGACAGCGAAGCACATAAATGTTTGGGGTTGAAATACAAAATTATTCACATAGTTTTTGGACACATGTAGACACACAGCAAAGGACAGCTAAGCACATAAATGTTTGGGGTTGAAATGCAAAATTATTCATATAGTTTTTTGGACACATGTAGACACACTGCTAAGGACAGCGAAGCACATACATGTTTTGGGATTAAAAACAAAATTATTCACATAGTTTTTGGACATGTAGACACACTGCTAAGGACACCGAAGCACATAAATGTTTGGGGTTGAAATACAAAATTATTCATAGTTTTTTGGACACATGTAGACACACTGCTAAGGACAGCGAAGCACATACATGTTTTGGGATTAAAAACAAAATTATTCACATAGTTTTTGGACATGTAGACACACTGCTAAGGACAGCGAAGCACATAAATGTTTGGGGTTGAAATACAAAATTATTCACATAGTTTTTTGGACACATGTAGAAACACTGCTAAGGACAGCGAAGCACATAAATGTTTGGGGTTGAAATACAAAATTATTTACATAGTTTTTTGGACACATGTAGACACACAGCAAAGGACAGCTAAGCACATAAATGTTTGGGGTTGAAATACAAAATTATTCACATAGTTTTTGAACATGTAGACACACTGCTAAGGACAGCGAAGCACATAAATGTTTGGGGTTGAAATACAAAATTATTCACATAGTTTTTTGGACACATGTAGAAACACTGCTAAGGACAGCGAAGCACATAAATGTTTGGGGTTGAAATACAAAATTATTCACATAGTTTTTGGACACATGTAGACACACAGCAAAGGACAGCTAAGCACATAAATGTTTGGGGTTGAAATGCAAAATTATTCACATAGTTTTTTGGACACATGTAGACACACAGCAAAGGACAGCTAAGCACATAAATGTTTGGGGTTGAAATACAAAATTATTCACATAGTTTTTGGACATGTAGACACACTGCTAAGGACAGCGAAGCACATAAATGTTTGGGGTTGAAATACAAAATTATTCACATAGTTTTTTGGACACATGTAGAAACACTGCTAAGGACAGCGAAGCACATAAATGTTTGGGGTTGAAATACAAAATTATTCACATAGTTTTTGGACACATGTAGACACACAGCAAAGGACAGCTAAGCACATAAATGTTTGGGGTTGAAATGCAAAATTATTCACATAGTTTTTTGGACACATGTAGACACACTGCTAAGGACAGCGAAGCACATACATGTTTTGGGATTAAAAACAAAATTATTCACATAGTTTTTGGACATGTAGACACACTGCTAAGGACAGCGAAGCACATAAATGTTTGAGGTTGAAAAACAAAATTATTCATCTTATTATTTCAAGTCTGGTTAAACAACTCATTGAGGACTAGAACTGCTTGTTTTATTCCAGGTAAACTGAAGAAATAAACTTGTACATGGTTATTTAAGGACAATATGAATACTTTATTTCCAGGTAAACTAAAGAAAAAGAAACTCCTACAGAACATAGAGGCATTTAAGAAAGATATGGAATGGGTCAGGGCAAACTCAGCCACAAGCACTTCAAGGGTGTCCAAAGGTGAAGATGGTTCCCCTCAAGACTCTGACAATGAAAGTCAAATATTTCCAAGCAGGCCAGAGGCCACACCAGAAGATGGATGTACAGAAAGCTTGATGGTTCGCACAAGACCAGATGGTTCATCACCAGATCCACACCCAGATATCCAAACAGTTGCAAGCTGCCAAGAGGTTTCCCCACCAGTTGCAAGCTGCCAAGAGGGTTCCCCACCAGTTGCAAGCTGTCAAGAGGGTTCCCCACCAGATCCACACCCAGATATCCAAACAGTTGCAAGCTGCCAAGAGGGTTCCCCACCAGTTGCAAGCCGCCAAGAGGGTTCCCCACCAGATCCGCACCCAGATATCCAAACAGTTGCAAGCTGCCAAGAGGGTTCCCCACCAGATGCAAGCCGCCAAGAGGGTTCCCCACCAGATCCACACCCAGATATCCAAACAGTTGCAAGCCGCCAAGAGGGTTCCCCACAAGTTGCAAGCTGCCAAGAGGGTTCCCCACCAGTTGCATGCCGCCAAGAGGGTTCCCCACCAGTTGCAATCTGCCAAGAGGGTTCATCACCAGATCCGCACCCGGATATGCAAACAGTTGGAAGCTGCCAAGAGGGTTCCCCACAAGATCCGCACCCAGATATCCAAACAGTTGCAAGCCGGCCAAGAGGGTTCCCAACAAATCCACACCCAGATATCCAAACAGTTGCAAGCCGCCAAGAGGGTTCCCCACCAGTTGCAAGCTGCCAAGAGGGTTCCCCACCAGTTGCAAGCTGCCAAGAGGGTTCCCCACCAGTTGCAAGCTGCCAAGAGGGTTCATCGCCAGATCCGCATCCGGATATGCAAACAGTTGGAAGCTGCCAAGAGGGTTCCCCACCAGATCCGCACCCAGATATCCAAACAGTTGCAAGCCGCCAAGAGGGTTCCCCACCAGATCCACACCCGGATATCCAAACAGTTGCAAGCTGCCAAGAGGGTTCCCCACCAGTTGCAAGCCGCCAAGAGGGTTCCCCACCAGATCCACTCCCAGATATCCAAACAGTTGCAAGCTGCCAAGAGGGTTCCCCACCAGTTGCAAGCCGCCAAGAGGGTTCCCCACCAGATCCGCACCCAGATATCCAAACAGTTGCAAGCTGCCAAGAGGGTTCCCCACCAGTTGCAAGCCGCCAAGAGGGTTCCCCACCAGATCCACACCCAGATATCCAAACAGTTGCAAGCCGCCAAGAGGGTTCCCCACCAGTTGCAAGCTGCCAAGAGGGTTCATCGCCAGATCCGCACCCAGATATCCAAACAGTTGGAAGCTGCCAAGAGGGTTCCCCACCAGATCCACACCCGGATATCCAAACAGTTGCAAGCTGCCAAGAGGGTTCCCCACCAGTTGCAAGCCGCCAAGAGGGTTCCCCACCAGATCCACACCCAGATATCCAAACAGTTGCAAGCTGCCAAGAGGGTTCCCCACCAGTTGCAAGCCGCCAAGAGGGTTCCCCACCAGATCCGCACCCAGATATCCAAACAGTTGCAAGCTGCCAAGAGGGTTCCCCACCAGTTGCAAGCCGCCAAGAGGGTTCCCCACCAGATCCACACCCAGATATCCAAACAGTTGCAAGCCGCCAAGAGGGTTCCCCACCAGCTGCAAGCTGCCAAGAGGGTTCATCGCCAGATCCACACCAAGATAACCAAACAGTTAAAGGCTGCCGAGAGGAAGACTCAGACGATGGTCATTGGATGCTTTACCAATGTCAAGAAGACATCTTTTCTGAAGACCCTGACACTGTTGTATTGAAAGCATTCCGCTGTCCTGTGAGCTCCTCAGCTCGCCCACAATATGGCAGTCCTCTGTCTGTGGATGTAGATAATTGTATGCTTTCTTCAGATGAAGGCAGTTGCTCATCAGCTGGATGTATTGGAAGTCCAATAGATTGCAGCAACCAAGATGGTTCTAAGCAAAACTCTAACACTGATGGTTTGTTCGTTTCAACCATTCAAAAAGGTTCATCTCAAAGCGCACACACCGGCAGCCTTGGTGGTACTCCGTCAGACTCAGACTCTGATTATATTGAATGTTCAGATTTGGAAGAATACACCGATGTTGGGGGAGATGATAATGATATTCCAGAAAAGTACAAAGAACGTGATGTAAACATTCCTG
Organism: Corbicula japonica; assembly: GCA_038501625.1. Lineage (NCBI taxonomy): Eukaryota > Metazoa > Mollusca > Bivalvia > Venerida > Cyrenidae > Corbicula > Corbicula japonica. The sequence goes on from JAZAYU010000055.1 coordinate 1,975,028, forward strand.
AAATTTATATAAGGAAATACCGAAAAAGTCAAAATTGTTCAGCAGCACAGGCAAAAAGAAAAACTGGTACAAGAGTGTATGACAATTACCATGCTTGTTACTTTTGTGGAGAGTTAGTCCAGCATCTGAATGTTCACATTCAAGGGAAAAAGCACATGAAAATTCCTGAAGTTAAGAAATTCTTAGAAGAAAACCCAGATTTTGCTAAAATCCGGAAGAGTGGGGACCATAAACACAATGTAAAAGTACTGAAAAATGGTTGTGGAGAAATCATTTTGGGTAGAAGACCCACAGTTCTAGATATCAGTTTGTTTGGACCATGTCCAGAATGCAAAGAGTGGATCTTGCTTAAAAACATGAAGGCTCATTTCAGAAATTGTGCAAAGTCAAAACCTCAAGTATCAAAAGGCACTTTGATAATCCCAGTCTACGCGAAAACTTTTTTCCCTTCACAGGACATTGCGACTGGTAAACACCAAAATTTTACCAGTCGCAACAAATTTTTGTCAGTCGCAATTTTGTCGAGTGTATTTTGTGACATCGACAAAAAATATTTATTTTAATTGCAGTTTTATTATCAATATATGTATTAACTATATCTAGCTTTATAGTTTAATGAAATAGATATTTTAACATACTATTTCATATATTTTATATTTCTAAATAATAACAACTGTAACCAAGTACCTTGTGTAATGCCGAAAGGTTGTTAAATGTATTGATATTGTACATTTGCTGATGCCCATGCTTGAAAAAATATGTCATATATAACATTTTCTTACCTACCACTTTTTACAGCCATAAAACACACCTCTTTTCACATTTGCCAATGTCATCTACAGATTTACTTTCATGATAGTGTTGCAATTAACACATAATCAAATTAATTCATAACCCTTCAATGATGGTAAAAGTTTCATCACTACCACCAAAGCAGAGATTAATAATTTGATACGTGCTTATTTTTCATTCATTTGCCTCTACAAAAGTCGGAGATTGTAATCGCCTTGCGCCATAATTCAATGATTTCGCTTTTACATCGTATCACGTGTGCATCTTAAGTCCAAACCTTAATCTATCTGCTTCCGTAATTCTTCAATGAAATCGTCGGAGTAACAAAAAGATTAAATATTTTTATCAGTTCCTCTAACGTTGTCCGCCATGATTGTTTACTACGGCGATTTGAATTATGGGAATTATTGCGACCTTTAACCCGAAAGCTTTTTCGAATATTTAAAGAAACGTCACGTTATGGGGTTTACATTTAGTGACACACGGATAAAAACGTGCAGAAAAATTATGATATTTCAGTTAAAAATAGCACTGGACATGAAACTGAAAGTAAATTTTCCAAAAATGAAACGGTGCTAGATGTAATTTTGTACCGGACATTGTGTCCGACAATAACAGAAGTTTTCGTCGGTCAACAAGCAAAATTACCGGACATGTCCGGCTGACCGACGGACATTCGCATTGACTGTAATCCAAAGTCAAGTTATGGCTGGAATGATTAGCTCAAATCCCTCCAAATTAATGCTTGAGGAAGTATTTCCAAATATGCTGCAAGATGACATTAGTAACACTGCCAAAAAAGACAAGCTTATAGTAGCCCTAGGAGAAAGCTGGCTGAGAAGATGTATCGACAATAGGGAGAAACGCCGGTACTATACCAGTCAACACATGAGGTTGATGGCTAGGTTGCTGATTAACCTGAGAAAAGAGGATGCAGAAGGATCAGACAAGAGCTTAAATGAGTACATATGTACTCAGAAATTTGATGCCATAGTGGCAGCAGCATTAAGCTGTTGTCTGCCCTACATTGATGACGTGGACGATTTGCAGTCCCCCAGTAATGCTATCAAGCTCAAATATGACATTCGCAGAGTAGTGTCTGCTAAATGGGCACTACTTGTCAAGGAAGATCCTCATAGCCTTGAGGCTAAGGAAATGCAGACATGCTTAGAACTGATAAGACTTGAATGGGGTGAGAGATTGACGAAGCTGGCGAGAGCAACTTTGGTACGTAGAAGCTTCAGATTGAAGAAAGAGTTGCCGACTCCAGAAGATGTAATGAAATTGTCAACTTATTTGGTTAATGAATTGAAGACAATCGATCTGGTTCCAGAGAACTACAAACGTATTGTTCAGCTTACACAAACAAGACTATTGCTGTACAATAAACGGAGGAGTGGTGAAATTGATGTAATCAGGTATGTAATATTTACAACTTGTTTGTTAAATACGAACAGGATTACTGCTGACCTCCAAAATCTGTCGGACTATTAGACAATATCTGTCAAAAATCAACTATGTTTGACAAAAATTCAGGGACTGTCTGGCAAGAAATTCTTTTTATTTGCCCTGTGTGACTAGAATGTCGGTTCTTTGACTAAACTGTCTCTGAAAAGAGTTTTGGTATTGTCTGTTACTGATAAATAAAATAGGTTATTTGTTGAGTATAAACAAGCTGTGTATCACGATATCTTAAATTATAAAGTTTTTTAACTTTAATATAATGTGAATTGATAATCTGTTTTCAGCTTAGAAAGCTTTGCAGGAAAGACAAAAGATCTTGACGATGTCGACCAGTCCCTTGTAGGGGAATTGACTGATATAGAGAAACACCTGCTAAAAACACAGGAAATGATGACGGTCAGGGGAAAGGTAAGCTAATTTGTTTTCAAATACTACCAACAGCCATAGTTTCTTTCCTATTACCTTTGCATTCTTTTATTGATAATTGCATCTGAAAGGCCAACCAAAACTAGTGATCAGTTGCAATTTCAACCGATATACCATCACTACTTGTGGATTTCAGGGACATAGACCTGTTCCAGTTTTGATCCCAGAAGATGCTCAACGCCCGTTGGAATACCTTGCTTCATGGTTTACAAGGACAGCTGCTGGCATATCTAGAAACAACAGCTACCTGTTTGCAAACACAGGTATATTTTATAATCTTATATAAAACAATTTTGACCAGGGTTTTAGCTCGACTTTTTGAAGTCTAGCAATTGTTGTCACCCTGATGTCTGCATGGGTTAAGTAAGTTTTAAGTTCAATAACTTATATAATTTATCAATGGTATCCACTTCAAACTTGGTTCACTTATTCACTGTGATATATTTCTAACATCCTAGCGAGGGCACATAATCCCAAATTATCATTTTCAAGAGTTCAACCCCCTGTTTTGACTTAGAATTTTCATTAAAAGTTTGTATTTTTTAGAATGCCTTCCATATTGACTTAGCTTATAAATTATTTACTGCCCAGCACAGAGAAAAGTAGAGAGTGCTATCCGCAGGCAGGTCTTGTTCTGTATAAAGTAATTTACAAATAAGGTTGATAACAGACCCAACCACTTGTTATTTTTTGATTGCCTTCGAGGTTTGATTCCGTGTGCAGTGTTTTACCATTTTGCTTTACAACAGACAACGAATGCAGAATGTTCTACGAAGTTAGCAAGTTTTGACTGTCAAACATGAGTTTTTCTGCAAATGGTCATCTACATGTAGTTAAATAATAAAAAGTGGACTCCAGAATTATGCAAGATGGTTTCAAACTGTCATTATTAAGAAACATTTAAGCCATTATTGAAAAACCATACATATTCCATCACAGGAACTGTCAAGTACACTAGAGCTTATGACTCCTTAAAGGAAACGTGCAGGGAATGTGCTCTGTCAGCACCAGGAAGGATAAACAGCATCTCGATGAGGAAGTACACTGCAACTCTTGCCCAGGTATACAATGTAAAAAAACAAGGGGATAGGGATAGAAAAGATATAAGGTACAAGGTTGATCCTCAAAAGGAGAATACATGTGTAACTACAATGCTTTCACTGCTCATTGGCTGGCTCGTTTCTACCCTACTGATAAAAGCTGTAATGATGGATTTTACCTTAAAGTGCATGTAAATGTTCAGTTTGTTTGCTCTGAAAGCCTTTTAAGAATGGAATAAGAAAGTGCAATTTCACATTTACTCTTAGAAAGCGTGACATCCAAAGAATTTCTGTTTGGGCCGGTTTGAATTCCGAGTCATCGGTACATGAAAAGCCTGATAATTACACCACCACCAATTTCTGATAAATATTTGCAGTATTCAACACTATTGGAGAAGGAGCTTGCTTCTTATCAAGTTGCATTAACTCGCCAGGTAAAATACTTAAATGCATGTTGTCAATTTTCTTATTTCAAGGTGATGAACCTCAACTCGTACCAGATCGAGTGGCTTTGTAGACATTTAGGCCACTCAACAAATGTTCACAAGTCATACTATCGGCATATGTCGGGATTCGTTGAGCGTGTGAAGTTGAGCAAATTGTTCCTGGTGCAGGATATGAACCTGATGAGTCAGTACAAAGACAAAAATCTGGATGATATAGACTTACAAGGTACAATTGATTGTTTATCTTAAAGTTGTTACTTCTACCAGTGTGTGAGTACATGTATGTATGTTTTCTAGATCAGCGAAGCGTTAAAACAATGCTAAAAATATCAATACACACTGAAATTAAGAGGGTCATCCAAAAATGAATGAGAGTTGTCCTTTAAAATCTTTTGTATTTTGTTGCATCCATAAAGTAGGCGAATAAACATAAATCAATGCCTTTTAGCAGTTGAACAATAAATTCACATTCTGAAAAATGTGTCTGAGCTGTTGTTGCTGTTTTGTGGCAAATGATAATTTCTGCTGTGGTGATCCTTGTAGTATGTATATATAGCAGAATGTTTTGTATATTCTGATAATTATATTGCTGAGGTTGTTCTGATTGCACAAAAATCTGACAATTCAGTTCTCTTTGAATGAAATTAACAGCTATTGTGAACTCATGGATTTACCACATGGCAAACCTTTGATAAATAGTTGCATTTAGATCTGAATATATATACACTTGGTTTTGTAAAATAACTATTTATCTCATTTAGACCTGATCTTCCCTGGTGGTCAAGAAGCCAGTTTGGAGTCCGATCCTGTGATGGATGAAGACGAGACAGACACTAAGTATGGCTTTTGTCGGTCATTTAGGAAGAACATATTCATAGTCACAATTTGGAGCTTCACCATTAGTCTTAGAAGTAATTATACCCCCCACAAACCAATTTTAAAAGGGGTGGGGGTATACTGAAGTCATCAGGTTGGTCACCAGGCATTGCAAAGATTTGTCCCCTTGAACTTGGCCAAACCTTGTTATACTGTAAATATGACATTGTAAGTTTGTTTCGCGAACTGCTTCCACATTTTTTGAGTGGTTTGAAACTTGGAATATGTAAACACATTGATGTGTAGATGTGCATGACACAATTTTCATGTCCATACATCTTTGTATTACAGTTCTTTCCTCTTGAATTTAGCCAAACTTTGTGACACTGCAAATATAACATTAAAATTTTGTGCCAATGTGGTGCAAATTTATTCCACATTTCTTGTAGGATCGATTTGAAACTTGGAATTTGTAAACACATTGACATGTAGATTTGCCATACACAATTTTCAAGGCTGTAAAACAAGGCACTGCAGAGTTATGTACCCTTGAACTTAGGGAAACACTGAGGTACATATATGTATAGCATTAAAAAAAAATTTAGGCGAACTGCTCCTGCATTTCTTGAGGAACGGGTTTGAAACTTGGAATATGTTATCATACTGATGTGCAGATATGCTATCAATCCAGGTTTGCATAGTTATGTGCTCTTGAACTTAGCCAAACTATGTGAAACTGCTTATAACTTCAATCTTGGCTGTGTATACTGTGACAGATGTGTGTTGTGGGGTAATTAATCATTGTCAGTGATAGTACTACATGTAGTTTAAAAATAAAAATTGGTTGCCCTGTCGCAACAACATTGACAATATTTTTTATCAGAAAACGTTAAGCACTTCATTGGTAATTTCTGATTAACCTGAACAATTTTTGGTTGCCCAGAGCATCTAGGTTTTTAGCTCACCAAGCAAATACTAAGGGTGTGCTATAATGATCACTGGATGTCTAGTTCTGTTGCCTTCATATTTAGTTTGTGTATCTTATAGAGGCTGTATTTTTAATTGAATCTTTATGAAGCTTGGTCAGAATATGTGTCGTGATGAAATCTAGGTTGGAATTGTATATGGGTCATTTTGGGGTCAAAAACTAGATCACGGTCAAATCATAGAAAAACCTCGTGTATGCAATATAGGCTGTCTTTTCATCTGATTTTAATAATATTTAATCAGAACGTTGGTCTTGGTGAAATCTAGGTTGGAATTGTATGTGGGTTATCTAGGTTCAGAACTAGGTCATGAGGTTACATCTTTGAAAACCTTGTTCTGTATAGCTAGAGCTTTGAAACTATTTTTAGATGGTTTTGCATGCTTTTCATCAATGACTGAATGATCTTGGCCTACTAACTTTCTAATTTCTGATGTTTACGTGCAGTGGTTCTTAGGTGAGCAATATAGTGCCATGTTGGCCCTCTTGTCTTTTGATTTGATTGTCTTATTTTTTTGCAGCAATATTGATGATGTGGTGTTTGACGATGCGGCAGAGGAAAACGAGTGGGAGAGGGAAGACTTGCCAGATGAGGAGGAGGAGGAGGTGGTAGTGGACAAAAAGAAGAACAAAAGACAGAAAGAAAAAACAAAACGAACACAGTGGGACGATGAAGAACATGAAGAACTGAACCGTTATTTCAAATCTTATCTAGATACAAAAACTTGTCCAAGGAAAAAAGCAATAGAGATGGCAAAGAAACAAAGCAAGAACAGAAATGGAAAAATATGGAAAAGAACAAATGACAAAATTGTAAAGAAAATAAGTGCCATTAATCACAAGAAATAGGTTGTTTTGTTCCTATGTTTCTGACATTGAGCTTGCCTGATTTTGGCTTGGATTAAATAGCCGAAACGAGATAAGTGATCGAAATTTTGGTGGGGGGGGGGTCGTTTTGTCACATAACATGACATTGTATCATCTATTTTTTTACCACAAATGTTATTTGTATGGCATCCTATGATTTTAAAAAAATATGAAAAAAAAACGAATTGGGGCTTTTTTCTCACTGATTTTAACGCATGCGCTAAAATTTTGGTGTCGATGATGATTTCTTTGTTATTGACCCTTTTACCTCATTTCATGTTCTGTCCGCAATATAAATGGAAAACAGAAATGAAATAATTATGTAAGTTAATATCAGACCTTTTTCTCAGGTGAGGGACCTAGGGACCTCTTGTTGCGTATTTCAATCACTTATCTTGTTTTGGCTGTTAAGTGATGTATGGCTCATTTTCCTTGATAATAATTGTTTTGTTCATATAAAGTGCAGCAGCTGTAGAATCTGGTATTTTAGAGTAACATGTAACTATGTTTTTTCAACTGAAGGCAAGTTGAAATTTTCTGCATTTTCAACTTGAAAACCTTCTGTATTTTGCTTTTGCTGATGACGATTGTAACCCATTGTTAACAGTTTTCCGCTTTGATCAATTTTTTGCACAGCAGAAATCTACTGAAACAAGCATGCATTCTCTCAAATGCTTGCACATCTACGCCAGTGGGGATAGTACAAAGTTTGTCTGATGTACAAGGTTTCGAGATTTTGTCCTCCACTTGCTGTAGAAACTGGTATTTTAGAGTAACATGTATGTTAAGTTTAAATTTTCTGCATTTTCAACTTGAAAACCTTCTGTATTTTGCTTTTGCTGATGACGATTGTAACCCATTGTTAACAGTTTTCCACTTGATTTTTGGCACAGCAGAAATCTACTTAAACAAGCATGCATTCTCTTAAATGCTTGCACATCTATGCCAATGGGGATAGTGCAAAGTTTGTCTGATATACAAGGTTTTGAGATTTTGTCCTCCACTTTTAGGTTATATACGTCATCTTGATTACTTAATTACAAGGTGTTGTAATTGTTTTGTCTGCCGTTTTTAGGCTTTATTATGTCATTTTGATCATGTACACTTTTAATTTTTTGTATTAGTTTAAAATAGACCTCCAAAACTTGGAAAATATTGCTTTAGATGATGTACAATGACATTTTGTCGCTTTGGTTTAAGTTTGGTGTGGTTGAAGTTTGGTGTAATTTCAAACGAAACTTACATTTTGAGACTGAAAAATGCTTCTGTAAAGTTGAAAAAGTGTCTATACAAGGTTTTGATATCAAGCCGACAAATAACATAATATTTACCTGTAAGGCCACTTCTTTTATATAAAATTGTTTACAAAACCGGCGGACCTATTTTTTCAAGAAATCGAAAAAAAATAAAATCGAAATCGACGATTTTTTTTTCATTAATAATTTCCGGCCCTATGGAAACGAGTCGAAAACTATCGAAACAAATCCCATTTTGCTTGTTTTTATATAAATAGGCCGCGTTTTAAACGCGCCCTCGAAATAGGTAGACGGGTTTTATATCGTCAAATGGGGTATGATTTTCAAACACAAAACCATTTCCTATACAAGCAATGTAAATTTTATCTATCATTTGTATCGGACAAGAGATTATATCGCCAAATCGAATAGAAAATTTGCAAATTGTCTTGCCAAAACTTTCATCGCCTGTTTACAGGAAGAACACCGGATGAACCGTTTATCGTCCGTATCAAAGCTTATGTCACATTTAATATTTGTCTATTGTCAGCTGATAATCCAATTAAATTTTCTCGGCAGCGATGAACAAGAACAGTGAAGCCTCCGGGCAAACAAACTGTAACCTGTCATAATTTTTAAACAGATTACTCAATCAGGCGTTACAAAAAAAAACACAGCAACCTAGGCCTATCGAGACGTAATTGGTACATGTACTTACAATAATCCACGTTCAAATTCCATTGTCTCTTTTTAATTATCACATAATCCGCACAAACAAACAAAAATAATTTTCTCAAACATGTTTTACAATCACTCATAGATTTATGTACATTTCTTTGATCCGCCTTCCATGTTAATTTCATACGGAGACAGAATTTGATTGACAGTCAGTATTGAGTTAAACGTTGATACCAACCGTCTTTGAAATGCAACTTCAAAGGGATTTGTCGGCTCGTATCAAGACTGTGTTGTTTTATCGGCACTGCTTTGAAATCGTTTGATCTACAAGAAGTGTGTACGTGACATTCGACATTTTTAGCTGGGTAAAATTGGTTGATGATGCAATAATTCTGAAATATGATACTTGAGATAAAATTGGGACGTAATTTATTTTGGAATATGTTCGAATTGGTTAGTGTTTTAATACTTATTTTACATTCACGTTGTAAATGTCGCGGTGTCATAATTTAATTTGAAACTTTTATTTTGTAGCAGAGTGTGACAGAAGGGTCTGTTAATCCATTAATAAAAATATAAATAATGGATATTTGTCACGAGTATTGCCCAGAACACGATCTATCTGACCTCCCTTGTCAACAAATATATGCAGATTCAATGATAATCATTACCAGACTTTCAGTTTTGTTTCTGTAGATTTAAATTGTTTTGACTGTTATATAGTAGTTAATGCTGTCAGACTAATATTAAGACTAGATGTGGAAATTTTTTTTAAATTTTTTTTTCGACCGCCTTACGGACACTTTGACCAAAAATTTTTGTAAACCATAAAATAAAAAAGGAGTGGCCTAACTTGATCAGAAGTTTTTACGCTAGGTTTTGAACATGAAGTTTCTGTTGTTTTTAGCAGGTTCTCAAGATATCAGAATTTTATTTTCTGTCTAAATTTCAAATATACACATGTACTTAACCTAAATAGAATGGCAGGGTACATTCACAACTGTGTAAAACACATTCAATTTATCATGTACAAAACATAAACTCTTTTATAGAATTTCTTCAAACTGCACACCTTAAGAGTATGTTATAAGCATCATTTTAAGCAAAAGACTGGCCATTGAGTCCTTGTTTAAGTTGTCTGCCCTTTACTGTGTGCAGTGAAAATCTAATTCAAAGGCAGATTACTCAAAACATAATTCATTGACCTGCATTTTTTCATTTGTATAATGTTGCTAGTATCAAAGGGCTTCATTATGCAAAGTGCAAAAAATTCTACTTGATGGTTTTATTTCTACCTATCTTTAAGTTCACCCTGTGTTTCTTTTTTCGGTTTAGTATAGAAACACTTCAACCAATTTGACATCGAGTCAACAGTGGTAATCTTGAAGGACTATTTCTGTCACTTAAGCCTCTAGCTTAAACTCTTTGTTTTTGTTATGAACATATTAATTCTCCAAGTAAAACTTTTGACATATCAATGTTTATGTTTTTTTTAAATTCCATAATACTATGTATACATTGTAATGCCTTATTTTAAAAGATTTAAGCAAGACTTTCTAAAAAGGGACATTCTGTTGCTTTCTGCTAAATTTGTCTAGTTATGAATACTATTGTCTGTTCATTATGAATAGAAATTACAATCTCGCCTAATACTAGTAACAAACAGTTGAAAACTTGAAGGGCTATTTTCTGTCACTTGTGTGTCTTGCTTGAACTCTTGTTTTGTTACATGTACATGTGCCGTAGATGATATTTTACCAGTTTACTAATTATTATGTTTTTTGAGTTCCCAAGATGTGCTTTTATCTTGTTTTATGGGGTTACTTTAGGCTGCAAAAAATGAAGATTTCTGTTGCTTCTTGGCTGAGTTCGGTGACATGCATTTGACTGTCTGTATAAATTATATGTAGACACTTCATTAAGCTTGAAACATATTATTAAGGTAGTGAATTGAAAAAAAATGTCACTTTTAAAAGCCTATTGCTTGAACTCTTTGTTTGTTGCATATGTTCTCTATATTTGTTTCTTGTTATCTGTTTAATAGTTTGCAGGTACATTAGTACGTTGTAGCCTATTTAAAGAATTTGTTTCTAGTACATCTACAAAAAAATTCCTTTACACACCCATAAAGAAACAGTTTTGTTTGAAGGTGCATTAAATGAACAAGATATATACACTTTCAAAATTTTGGTCAACCTTGCATTTAAAAGCATGATTGTGTATAATTAAAAAAAATCATTCTTCAATTTGGATTTCTGGAGATAATAGTTATGAAACAGCACAACTACATGTAAATTCTATTTAATGAAATCTTGGTTTACATTTCAAAACATTGACATTGCTTTAAAATGGGCTGTTCTTTGATAAATTCATGCATATAAATAAACTATGCTTAAATTGTCATCAGAATATCTGTAACACTTGAACCTTTTGTTTCACTGTTAATAAACCATGCATTCCAGCAAATGTTTAGTTCTTTTTTAGCTCACCTGAGGAGGGCGGCTGTCCGTCGTCGTGGGACGTGTGTCAACAATTGATGTTAACACTCTTTGTGATCTGATTTTGATGAAACTTGGTCAGAATGTTTGTTTTGACAATATCTAGACAAAGTCATGTTGGGTCAAAAACTAGGTCACCAGGTTGAATCTTAGAAAATCCTTGTTTACGCTGTAGTTGATCTGTCACACTACTATTAAAAGTATCTTGTTAGCGTACCTGAGCAGGAAGTTAGCTATTGTGGTCAGTGTTGTCCGTCATCATGCGTAGTCTGTCGACATTTGATGTTTACACTCTAGAGGCCACATTTGTGATCTAATGTTGATGAAACTTGGTCCGAATGTTTATCTTGACAATATCTAGGGAATTTTCTAATGTGGGTCATGTTGGGTCAAAAACTAGGTTACCAAGTTAAATTTTAGAAAACCCTTGTTTACACTAGAGGCCACATTCGTGACCCGATTTAGATTGAAACTTGGTCAGAATATTTATCCTGGTGATGCGACAGGTAATCATTATATGCTGCAACGATGCGTCTATTCATAATTTTGTAAAAGTGATCACAATTTAAGGTGGCCGTGCGGTTAACGCAACAGCTTCCACTCCCAAGGGTTCACCCGGAGTGGGTTCGAGCCCTGGCCCGGCCAGAAACTTTCGTAGAGATTGTTCATGAAATGATTTCTACGGCCATTCTTTCCCTACCGCTGTTTCAAGTAGGGCAGTTGTCAGTTACTGGCGAATGTATTGTTGCGTGCTCGCTGCACGTGCACGTGAGGGGTGTACTTAATCGGTTCGTAGCGTGCTACCCCTCACTTGCTGTATAATCCTTATATGGTCATAGTCCCATGACCAAGTCCTTAATGGGAGTAGTCCATGAATAATTCCATTGGCAATTAACTATTTATTTGTATTATTGTAATAAATACACACTCAAATAGTGTGAAGTTCATGACTACGTAGTAGTTCAACACAGTTCATGACACATTATAACAGGTAATAATAAATCACACATAGGTCTATAGTAAAACAACGTTCACTGTCGCCAAATTACGATAAAATATTTTTATGCTAAATTCAGTTGAAATTCCGGATAAACTGTAAATTAATCTAAAAGTAATTTCAGTTGCCAAAATAATATGAGTCTGGCCCTAATAATAAACGAAATCATAGTTAAAATAATGCAACTTGCTACTAAAAGTGACGTGGATTAAGTGTTTCCATTCCCGATCCTGGCCAGACTGATCTGACCCAGAAATTCGGCCTCCTTGTATACATACTCAAACCCTAACTCAGACAGAAGGGCGGTCGTTTTTCTGTTGGCTTCATAATTTACAAATTGTAACCTCACAGAATCCTTAGAGCAAATCCCCTCTTAAAAATGGACATGTATACACACAAAAATTTAGTTGAGTAGACACATAAATGCTTCTCGTGAGAACACATAAGGTAGCCACATGAAATTTTTAGCCACACAACTGTTTTAAGCCACATAAGTTTTAGCCACACAACTGCCTCTCGTTGGTACGTCCGCGGTTACGGAGAAGAAGCGAGGACAAGATTTTGCTAAAAAGGGCCATAACTCAGCCAAAAATAATCCGAGCAGAAATTCCTGACAATATGCACAACTAGGCTTGGTGACAAACACTCCTGTGAAGTTTCAAATAAATCCCTCAAGCGGTTTTGGAGAAGAAGCGAGGACAAGATTATTTCGGACGGACGGACGGACGGAAAGACGGACGGTGCGATTACTATATGCCTCCCTTCGGGGGCATAAAAAGTTAGTGACAAATTTCCATCTTACATTTGCTGCAATTCCTCCAACAAATATTCTGTTTGGTATAACAGTACCAAATTTTGGGGCACCACTCAAAGGAGTCCCACATGGTGTTGTTGATGGACTGACATCTGCAGAGGACGTCTGAAAAGAAGATAATAAAGAACATCATGGTTTCATTATCTTCCTTAGAAGGAGGATGAAAACAGAAAGGTCAGGGTTCAAAACAAACATAATTGCAATTATTTCACTCGTTAACAGCTGGCTCCATCAATGTGAATGTCTGCGATCAGCCAGACATGTCCGGAATCAGAAAAACTTCTGTTATTGTTGGAAACAATGTCTGGTACAAAATAACAGCCAGCAACGTTTCATTTTTTGAAAATTTACTTTCAGTTTCATGTCCAGTTCTATGTTTAACTGAAATATCATGATTATTCTGCATGTTATTATCCGTGTGTAACTAAATGTAAACCCCGGTATGTGACTCATCCGGAAGTATTCGAAAATGATTTCCGGTTAAGGTTGCTATAATTCCCACAATTCAAATTGCCGTATTAAACAATCAAGGCAGCCAACATTGACAAACTGATAAAAAATATTTATTCTTTTTGATCTGCTGATGATTTCATTGAAGAATTACGGAACCAAATATATCAAGGTTTCGGTTTAAGATGCAAATATGACAAGATGAAAATGCAAAATCATTGAATTATGGCGCAATTGCAATCTTGGACTTGGTGAAATAAATGTCAAAAAATAAGCACTTAACAAATTATTAAACTCTGCTTTGGTGGTAGTGATAAACCTTTTACAATCATTGAAGGGTTATGAATTAATTTATGTGTTAATTGCAACCACATCATGAAAGTAAATCTGTTGACGACTTTGGTACATTTGAAAGTGTGGTGTGCTGAAAGGTCTGTAAGAAGTGGTAGGTAAGAAAATTATATATATAACATATTTTTTCCTACTTCAATGATGCATAAACAACTTGTGTAGCACAGAGAGTGAGAATAGGTCCTATATTCCAACCGAAGAAAAATTTAAACATTGGCGCAAGTTGGCAATTTTAAAACACCTGAAAATTTTGCTGGTGGTCCAGGGTACCGCTAGAGCTGTGAGTGGGTCCAAGGAGCCAGAAGCAATTAGCAAGAAGTGAAAATTTAATCCTTTTCTAGGTACAACAACATGTCGGGTGACAAAAAAATTTATGCTGGACATGTACTCTTATTTCTTGGCCCAACACTTGCAATATTTCAGAAACGCCTGCAGTTTAGAGTTCTTAGCCAAATTTCACATAATTTTTATCACCCAATCTGTTGAATGCTAGCCAGACTCATTTACATTTAATTTTTTTATCCTTTTTTTAGTAATATGGTATCAAAAAATTGGATACTTCATTTTTTCCTTTTTGTCTCCTATTTTGGACTACAGTACGTTTTTAATCAACAGATGCCACTATTTAGACTAATGCTCCATTATGACACTAACACTTTGCATGTGCACAATTCAGATTAATCCTCAATGTGACAGATACTTTGAACTGACAATGTATACATAAACAGGCATTTCAGCAAGAAGCGAACATTGATGCCTTTTCTCCAAAAAATAAGTTTTTATTCTACCAGTATGAATTTTTTCTGGTAAATTGATTGTCCAGTAATCATTATTTTTAACAATTTTGAGTGGGCAAAAACTTGTCAATATAAGTAACATGGGTTGCATCGTCCATATGCTGAATATTCCAATCCTTCTTACAATGCACTGCATATACAAGTGGTAAGGTGCTTAACCACAGTATGGGACCGGACACCGGATATAACCGCGTTTTGAGCCAAAACAAAGTCTTTAAAAGTTACTAGAGGTAAGAAAAAATCGATTTCACAGCTCATACGACACTAATCTGACCTGGGTTTGATTTTATGGTTTTCTTACTAAATGCCAGATATCATAAAAGTACAAGTGTCAACCAACAAATCAAGATTTGTTCATCTATATGTAAAAGTTCACCGTTGCTCACGAGAGAAATTGATGCCCAAGTACTGAAAGTCTAGTTTCATTTTTTGTTTCGTTCAAAAATAAAAATTCTGAATCGACAGTTTTCTTTTACTCCTCCTCATTTGCTCACATTCCAATTTTTAGTAAGATCGACCAAAAATTGACATCTACAGCGACAAAAAATGCACACGCTTAGTGTACTGGGTATACAAAATCTTTGCTCAAAAGTGTACTGGGTATACTGAGCAACTGTACTGAGTATACATTATAACAAGAGCCAGTCGGAAACGACTGCACGCTCGACTATTCGAAAAGTCAGAATTATTAAGCACATTGTAACTGGGCTTCATTTAAACTGGGGAGTGATTCAGGAGTTTATGACACCACCAACAAACACACATGAACAAAAGTTTCTTAATCCAAGTTAGGAAATCAATAAATTACACTTAATTTATTCTTGTAGATTTTTTTTGGGTTTACACAACCCAGCCCATAAAACCCTGATCCCACACCCATCAACCCACTATCTTTGCCCACCTATAGTGGTGTGGCCTGGTGAAGTACAGTATAGTATGCTGGTTGCTGTTGTTGTTGGTGGTGGTGGTGTTGTTGTTGTTGGTGTTGTTGCTGTTGTTGGTGTTGTTGTTGGTGGTGGTGTTGTTGGTGTTGGCATTGTTGGTGTTGTTGTTGTTGGTGGTGGTAGTGTTGTTGCTGGTGGTGGTGGTGGTGGTGTTGGTTGTTGGTGTTGTTGCTGTTGCTGTTGTTGGTGGTGGTGTTGATGTTGTTGTTGGTGTTGATGTTGTTGGTGTTGTTGTTGGTGGTGGTGTTGGTGTTGCTGGTGGTGGTGGTGTTGTTGTTGGTGCTGGTGTTGGTGGTGTTGATGTTGTTGTTGGTGGTGTTGTTAGTGGTGGTGGTGTTGTTGTTGTTGGTAGTGGTGTTGTTGTTGGTGGTGGTGTTGTTGGTGGTGGTGATGATGTTGTTGTTGGTGGTGGTGGTGTTGTTGTTGGTGGTGGTGGTGGTGGTGTTGTTGTTGGTGGTGGTGGTGTTGGTGGTGGTGTTGCTGTTGTTGGTGTTGTTGTTGATGGTGTTGTTGTTGGTGGTGTTGTTGGTGATGGTGGTGTAGTTGTTTGTGTTGTTGTTGTTGGAGGTTGTGTTGTTGTTGGTGGTGATGTTATTAATGGTGGTGGTGTTGTTGTTGGTGGTGGTGTTGTTGGTGGTGGTGATGGTGTTGTTGTTGTTAGTGGTGTTGTTGTTGTTGGTGGTGGTGGTGGTGGTGTTGTTTGTGTTTGTGTTGTTGTTGATGGTGGTGTTGATATTGTTGTTGTTGTTGTTGGTGGTGGTGTTGGTGTTGTTGGTGGTGGTGGTGGTGTTGTTGTTAATGGTGGTGCTGTAGTTGTTGGTGGTTGTGGTGTTGGTGTTGTTAATGGTGGTGGTGTTGTTGTTGGTGGTGGTGTTGTTGGTGGTGGTGATGGTGTTGTTGGTGGTGGTGGTGTTGTTGTTGTTAGTGGTGGTGGTGTTGTTGTTGTTGGTGTTGTTGTTGGTGGTGGTTTTGTTGGTGTTGTTGTTGTTTGTGTTGGTGTTGTTGTAGTTGTTGTTGGTGGTGGTGTTGGTATGTGGAGGTGGTGGTGGTACAGTACAGTACAGTACAGTACAGTGGTATGGTATGGTATGGTATGGTATGGTATGGTATGGTATGGTATAGTATAGTCTATGCACCCACCCACCCCACAATTACTCAACACTTTCAACCAAAGTATGTTAAGGACATCTGTTTTACACCTTTTATATAGCATAACATATGAAAAACACTAACATTGAAACTTTAACAATTATGTATAAGTCTTAATTCTAATTTCAAGTGAAAAGGGGCAAAAATCAAATATAAAAAAGCAAGGATGAGTTATGGGCCTTTGAAAATAAACCCGATGTAAGATAAAATAAAGGTATACAAAGTTTTAAACCTTAATTTTTAAGTCTAAAAAGGGCAGTAATTTGAAAAAAATCAAAGAGTTATGGTTCTTGGCATACATAGTCAGGGTCATGATGGTGAATAAGTTTCAAAGCTTTAGTACAAGAAGTATGAAAGTAACTAGCTTGCACGCAAACTTTAACCTGAAATTCTAAGTCGAAAAATGGCCTTAATTTGATTAAAAATGAAAGAAAGAGTTATGGTTCTTGGCATACATAGTCAGGGTCATGATGGTAAACAAGTGTCTTAAGTCTCAAAGCTATAGTACAAGAAGTATGAAAGTAACTAGCTTGCACGCAAACTTTAACCTGAAATTCTAAATTGAAAAAGGGCCAAAATTTGATTAAAAATGAAAGAAAGAGTTATGGTTCTTGGTAGAAATAGTCAGGGTCATGATGGTAAACACTAAGTGTCTTAAGTTTCAAAGCTGTAGTACAAGAAGTATGAAAGTAACTAGCTTGCACGCAAACTTTAACCTGAAATTCTAAGCCGAAAAAGGGCCATAATTTGAACAAAATGGAAGTTAGAGTTATGGTTCTTGGCATACAAACTTCAAATATGATGATGAACAAGTGTTGAAAGTTTCAAAGCTGTAGTATAAGTAGTATGGAAGTTATGGGTTTGTACAGTAGCTTGCACGCAAACTTTAACCTGAAATTCTAAGTCGAAAAAGGGGCATAATTTGATAAAAATGAAAGTTAGAGTTATGGTTCTTGGCATACACACTTGGGATATGATGATGAACAAGTGTTGAAAGTTTCAAAGCTGTAGTATAAGTAGTATTGAAGTTATTAGTTTGTATAGTAGCTTGCACGCAAACTTTAACCTGAAATTCTAAGTCGAAAAAGGGCCATAATTTGATCAAAATGAAAGTCAGAGTTGTGGTTCTTGGTATACACACTCGGGACATGATGATGAACAAGTGTGCCAAGTTTTAAAGCTGTAGTACAAGTAGTATTGAAGTTATGAGTTTGTACAGTAGCTTGCACGCAAACTTTAACCTGAAATTCCAAGTCAAAAAAGGGCCATAATTTGATCAAAATGAAAGTTAGAGTTATGGTTCTTGGCATACACACTCGGGACATGATGACGAACAAGTGTGCCAAGTTTAAAAGCTGTAGCTATACAGTAGAATCCGCTTATTTGAATAGTCTATTTGTCAGGATCCTCGATTCAATTAAGCGGAGTATCATAAAAAACGGAGCTTACAAATTCTCAGTTTCGACAGTGGTGGGTGGGGTAATGCGCTCAGAAATATATTCTGCCATCATGTTTAATAAAATCCGGTTTGAAGATAACTAATACTATGTAAATGGGCTGTGTAAACGTTTGATTCTTTCGACTGCGCCGTTTCAAAAAATTTTCGTTTTGCCGACATAGTCGACTCATTTTCTTTCGTAACTTCTCGTATCCGAAATTCACGATCTTTATCCGATTACTATACCACTACCTTTTCTTTGAAGAGTTATTATCTCGCTTGGGGCGCCAAAACGTTGCGTATACGATATTTTAAAACCCATCCTAATAAAGATTCGTTTGCATGATCTAAATAACGTTCAAATTATCGAGCAAGTATGGCAAAGTTTATTTGTTATTTGATTTTTTTCTGTTTCTTTCATTTAAAGATTAATCTATTTTTAGTCGGGAATTTCCCGGTTTCCTGAAAACGTGATCATCTTATGAACAAATGAAAAATCTCAATGCGGCGAAACCCGTTTTGTGACGTCACTGCTATAAATGTATACTGTAAACACATTTATGTGTGCCAGTGAACGGAAGTCATTATGTAACACAGATGATGAACAATGACAGATTTATCGAGTTTACCGGATATTGAACATTGCCTTGGGGCAGAAACTTGTGAATTTCAAGTAGGATTAGCGTTGTAAGGCGTTTTAAGATGGGAAAGTGCTATCATAATAAACGAAATGCATGCGGTGACCTATTCAAATAAAGATACTTTTTATCATTGAAATAGATAGAAATGGTTTTGTGTTTTAATTTTCTACTATAATAAGTGAAATATTCAAATAAGCGCTATTCAATAAAGTGGATTCTACTGTAGTAGTTTTTAAGATATAGGTAGGTTGCACGTAAACTTTAACCAAAGCGGGACGCCGACGCCCAAGTGAGTACAATAGCTCGACATATTCTTCGAATAGTCGAGCTAAAAATGAGCAATGAAATTGATCAAATACCATAATTACATTCATTATCATTATAATCGTCTCATCGTCGTCGTCATCATAATCATCAACATCAATTACAGTATCGTTTGATTTTCAGAAAGATATAGAACATGCGGAAAGCGTTGTGTCAGAGATTGAGTAAGTATTATGTTTGTTACGAATGTATAATGTAGGTAAGCATATATGCAAGAATATATAACACATTGCACTTAGTTTTTCTGTAAAGGTGGGAAATACGCCACATAAATACTTACATTTATGCAATTAGGCTTATAGTTTGATATTATTAAGTTATACACAAGTCGTTTGTCATGTTTACAAAATGGACACACACGCTTATTTTTCAAGATGTTGATATAAAGGATAAATATGTAAATTTTAATAGTTTATTCATTCAAATAATGTAAAAGCTAAATGTATTAACCCACATTTGTAAAATTTAATCATGTTTCGTGTGCAGTGATTATTAATGGGAAGAGAGCACTATAGTTTTCTAAAAGTACACTATAGGAACAAATTACAAATTGTATATTATTTCATTTTATTCACTGGCACCCGAAGCGATATCCATTTTCAAAAAATGATAGATAACTAGACCCCCATGGGGATATAGAAGTGAGCTCGTCAGTCGATCACATTGTTTCCGGATGATAGCTCTTTATACCTTCATCAAATCAACAAGTCAAGTCCGTGTTTGGGTTCAGAAAACTAATCTTACCACTAATAAGGGCAAATGATTGTAAAATGATTTGTTACATAGGTGTAACATAATAAAATAGAGATCATGGTTAAATTGGACTTCATATCATTAATATTTAACATACCGTATATTCCCTATTAAACGCCCCCGGGGGCGTTACATTTTGCAAAGGGGGGGGGCGTTTAATAGAGACCAACTATTGACAAAATGTAGTTTTCAATAATTGTGTTTTTTTTTAAATAAATAACCATAGGAAACAATTTTGTCATTTTCCTAGAACTTATTTTTAAAAAAACTTAACCTGAAATGAAATTTTTCACACCGAAATGATTACGAAATTTATCGGTTTATTGAAAATAAATCCTTTGTTTGCATGTTGTTTTGTTATTATCTAACAGTTGCTATAAAATTATTACTTTGTGAATTTAACTCACAAAAGTTTATACTGCGGGCGTTAGTCTAATGCGGAACTCATGTATTTGTTTGACCTGCACGCTGTTTTGAATGAAAACAATACGCTTGCAGTTTTAATCTTTATTGTTTTAATCTTCAATCATCATTACTAAAATAATATTGTAAAGCATGTAGGCATGAGCTTCTCAAATTAAAAGCCAATTAACAACATCAAACACCTTTGTCATGCTATCTGCAGTAGGTGCGAAAAACAACCATTCAGTAACCATTTCGCGTACATGATTAGGTGCCCCAGTGTTTGTACAACAATTTATTACTTAACAATTTTATGACAGTTTGATATTTTAATAAACTTAGGAAACAATCAACAGTTCACAAAGAAACATTTTACAATTTGTTTCAACGATTCTCGGTACGTTAATAAACGGGCGTCATTGTCTTTATCGATTAACGCGGTATTAACGTTGTAACTTCCCTTTTTTTCCCTTTCCAAATTTACAAAAAATGGCCATTGACAGAATTTTACTGTCTTTTATGAAAAAAAATGGGATCCAAGGGTCGACCGCGTTATATTGGATTTCGCGATATAGCGGATCGCGATATAGCGGAGCTCCACTGTATTTGGATTAATGCTGAGAGATTAAAGATCATCATGTCATGGTAAGTCACTCGTTTACTTTTGAAAAAAGACTGGGGGGGGGGCGTTTATTAGGGGAGGGGCGTTTAATAGGGAATATACGGTAGTTATGGCCCCTTTCCTATTTTTAAAAAGGGTTTCCAGATTATACCCTTTTACCGTGGCAATGAGTTGTAATAATTTTAGGTACACTGATGTAACCAGGGCTTTTCATCAGAAAATTGGGAAGAGGCCCTGGCCTTTCCAATTGGGAAATTTATGCGCAATAACTGTTTAACTTTGGGAAAACAAAATTAATTGAAAGATGGGTTCTACTTTATAAAATTGAATAGTAATAGGTATTTTTAATTTAAATTCAATTTATTATGCACTTTATTTTCCAGACTTCAATTTTCAAACACTCCTCCCAGGAGTTTTAACCACTTTTGGACATTTTACCTAGCACTTTGGGAAGAGTTTCTGCCGCAATTGGGAAAAAATACTGTATTTTTGGATTGGGAAGAGGCCTTTAATAGGCCTCTGTTATATAAGGATGAAAAGCCCTGGTAACATCATTTAGCATATGGTGATTATCGATTAAGAGAATGAATCAAATTTATTTATCATATTTTATGTACTGAGTGGAAAAACGTTTTTTTTTCGAAAACAAGATCTTAATATTAAATCACTTATTTTTTTGACATATCAAAGACTTTAATTGAATTATGTTTTAATTATCATAATTTTAATGATATTAAGTCAAAACAATATCAGAAAACGTCTCAAACGTTGACTGGTGTCGCGAGTTTTTTAGTTATACTCAGTACAGTAAGCTTCAAAGTACTCAGTATACCCAGTACACTACAATAATATACCCAGTACACTAGGTGCGTGCATTTTTTGTCGCTGTAGACATCAATTTTTGGTCGATCTTGCAAAAATTGAAATGTGAGTACATGAGGAGGATTATAAGAAAACTGCCGATTCAGAATTTTCATTTTTGGACCAAACTAATAATGAAACTAGATTTTGGTATTTGGGCATTAATTTTTCCCGTGAGCAACGGTGAACTTTTACATCTAGTTGAAAAAATCTTGATATTTTGGTTGCCACTTGTACTTTTATGATATCTTTCCTTTAGTAAGGGAAACATAAAATCAAACCCAGGTCAAATTAGTGTCACATGAGCTGAGAAATCGATTTTTCTTACTTCTGTTAACTTTTTAAAAGTTTGTTTTGGCTCAAAAAGGTGTATATATCCGGTGTCCGGTCCCATACCGTGTTAACATTAGCCATGCTTGTACTGTATCACAAATACTTCTACTGTTCTAGGCTATATATTTATTCATTTTCTCCAAAAATTTAATCTTTCATAAAGTTTCTTTTGCAATATTGTCTGCATACAAAATGACAAATAATTATAATATTCTGGTGTCACGTATTTTGACGCACTTAAGCTTTTAATCCAAAACAACTTTTTAAATTGAATGTTCATTTTGAACTAAACATTAATATCATTAACATACATCCTTCCTTATTTGAATAAAAATGCAATTATGAAAAAATATCAAGATTTTTTTGTAGAGCAAGAAACAAACATGACAACCCCAAAAATGCTAACTTTGGTCTTCACCCACATATTTTGACACATACAATGTAACCACATTTCTAATTAGTTAAAAGTAAGTTTACACACTCTCTTGCATCTGGCACAACAACAGAACATGAATGGTGTTATTTTAATCATCTAGAATAAGTTTTCGACAATAGCTGCATGATAAAAAATTGGAAAACGGAATTTTATTAAAGATTCTGCATCTAGTCTGCTTGAAGTGCGAAAAGACATCACTCTTGGATGACTGGCGGTATCTTTCCTGTTTTCCATGACTAACGGTAACCATATCTCCTGGGGTAGTGTCCTTTGCAGTTTTAATATTTTGATATTGTAGAGTGAAAAATAATGATGATAAATTATAAATGACGGTAAAACTGTATGGTAACAATATAACATGTAAGGGATTTACAACAAGGACAAATTTAAGTACAATATTATATTGCACTCATGCCCATCACATGACTGATGCTAGATTTGTCATTTGTTGCAAACAACAGGAAAATTTGTTTTAAATTGTGTAAAATGGTACCAATATTAAGGATTTATTCAACAACAGAAAAAGTATTAAGTAATTCGTGTTATTTTTACTATATCATTAAACAATGATGTTTTACTGGCTTCAGTTTGCATAATTTACACAATTTAATTTATTAAATGGTCAGATGAAAGTTAACTGATCATTTTGCAGCATAATTACATCATTAGGACAACACATATTTAGTAGCCAGGTGAAAACAAACAGTGTGTCAAAATATATGGTGCGTGTGACGAATTATAAAAAAAGAATAAAAAAAATACATCTCTTGTGAAAGTCAGGGTTATCCCTGTACTGCTTATTCCTTCACTGGTCACTACCACTATCCTTATGTTCCTTTATCATAAGAAATATGAACATTTTTCTTGTGTTTTTCATTAGAACAATCCCATCTCTTACATTCTTTTACATCAAATGCCACTGATCCAAATTTCCAAACCAGAGTTAGCCTATGTGCTTGCTTGCTTGTTTGTCCACAAATCCTTCAGTATCCGTGCTATCACTATATTTATATAATATAATAATATTTATTCATAAACAATAATTAAATAAAAGTTCATAATCATTTACCATTTCATGTACTTCCATCTTTCTCTGTTCACTACACAGTCATAAAATACACAGTTAGTTGCAGCCGAATTTTCCTAGACGATCCCATTCTGATAAGGGAAAGCATGGCTCTAAGCTTCTATTCATACCCAACAAAATTGAATGTGAATGCAGTTAGATTTTAAGACAAATAAATATATAATACTGATTATGTTTACTAAATAATAAAAATAAAGAATTTGGCAAATCAACTTTGCTTGGGGAAAAGGGCATTCTTAATTAACTCCCCCAAAAAGCGTCATGAAAATGTAATCGTCCAAACAGGCCATCAGCGACAGAATTTCCCGCTTTACAATTCCACAGGTAGTATCCTACACATTCTACAGGGAACGTGCAAAAGTATGTTCCGATTTATTCCTAAATTCAATACGTAGGTATAGAAAATCTGAACTGCACTTATAGGGGCGGATCCAGAGGGGGTTCAGTGGCGGTTGCTTAAACTCACGTTTGAGGCAGCAATATTTAATTTTCATATGGAATTTGGCTAGAAAAAAAGAAATTAACGTATAACTAACCTACTGCTCTTTACGAACCCTTTATGTTTATGTGTCTGTCTTTGCCATTCGTGGTTCTGTTTGAAAACATTTGGGAAGAAGTGACCACCACATGCAACAAGCAGATTTAGAATTGTCCTCAGTAAATTTGCTAACGTCAATATCAGAGAAGGAGTATGAATACAATAAACCAGAAAAGCAACATCGTTTTAGAATAACAATAGACCTAGCGATAAGCTTCTTTGCGAACGATTTAATTAATGCGCGTTACATTTCTTTTGTTTTATTTAACATTGTGTCTTAAGGGCTCGCCACACTCCTCCCAATCCTATTCATCGATAAAAAAATACCAAAAAATCTCAATAACGGCAAAATTCCGTTAAATGAAACTTTGCACAAATGTATGTTATTAATGTATCTCTATTTTGCAGATGGTAAGACACGTTAGAATAGTAAAGAAACATAGCGAGATCTAAAAATTCCCTCAACTTCTATTTACATAAATTCACAAAAACTAAACAACACAAAACATCATTTTAAATGCCCACATGAGTAATATGATACTGACAACAATTGATTGTGTCCTCGTGACTTACATATGTAAACTATACGAGATATTAGTAAAAGTGTGTTTGACCTTCAATTTTCTGTTCGCTTCCTGGTCGCGTAAACGGATGACAGTCACTGATTTCTCTTTTAGTAGTTGAAAGTTTTTAACAATGTACACAACATTTTCTTGTCAGTAACATTGCACTCACATGGGAATTTAAAATTATGTTTTGTATCGCTTAGTTTTTGTGAATTTATGTAAATAGCATTTTAAGGAATTTTAAGGTCTAGCTTGTTTTCTTTACTATTCTAACGTGTCTTACTGTATGCAAAATCAAGATACATTAGTAACATTCATTTGTGCAAAGTTTCATTGAACGGCATTTTGCCATTATTGAGATTTTGATAATTTTCTTTTTATCGTTGAATAGGACTAGGAGGAGTGTGGCGAGCCCTTATGCTATTGCGTCTTTCGCCATTGCTTTGCCATAGACGAAAAAGAAAAAATATAACATCTCTCAAACAGCACAATGCAGTTCCATCAAACTTTGCACAAACCAACGCTATTAATATTTGTTTAATTTACATAGGCTAAGAAAAGTTAGAGCAGTAAAGAAAAATAGTTAGACCACCAAAACCCCTAAAATTCTATTTGCAATTTATCACAAAAACGAAGCATCTCTAAACATCAATTTAAATGTCTTATGAGTAATGAGTTACTGTCAACGATACCTAAGGTCCTTTGGTCTAACAAATGTATACAATGTGAGTTATTTGAAAAAGTGTGTTTGACCTTAAATTTCCTGTTCGGGAAAATGGATGACATAAAAATAAAAATGTCGATTTTTCTCTTCACAATTGAAAGTTCTTTTCAAGGACCTCCTGAAGATAATCTTGTCAGTATCATTTCACGCATATTGACATTTGAATTGTTGTTTTGTGCTGCTACCTTTTTGTGATAAATTGCAAATAGAATTTTAGGGATTTGTTAGGTCTAATTAGGCCTATTTTTCGCTACTGTTCTAACTTTTCGTAACATATGCAAAATAATCATACACTTGTAAATAGCATTTGTGCAAAGTTTGATTTAAGTGCATTGTGCCGTTTGAAAGAATTTTATATTTTTCTTTTTTTTTTGTCTATGGCGAAAGGCGCAATCCCTAACGGCTAATCCTAGAGCCGCCCACGAGCCGCTCGATGTGTGTCGCATAAACAAAATCCCGTGTTTCCTACTGCCACAGCAACCCTCTGAACGTAGCAAGTTTTGGTATGATACTGTAAACTGTGTCCGATCCCTGTCTTTATCATCCATTGACGGATTTAAAAAATACTAAAATGGTGTGATCCACACGTTTATTCTGAAGTCTATACATTATTGCCTTAATAAAAACGTATTTCCTTTTCACAAATGCAGATGTCCATTTTTTTGGTTTTTACTTGATCAAAATTGAGTAAATTATTTGAATCTGGCTGTTCTGTAGAACTATTCATCTTGGTATGAAGACGAATGAAGTAAAACGGAATAGTCGAGCGTGGGTATATGGGATGTTTTCCGAAAAAACCCGTGTTCCTTTTTTTCAAGATCAAGAAAACAGAGACCTTCTGATCTAAATGCTGATGTTAGTTTGTTTCTGGTTGATCTTTGTGGTTGGATTAAAATAATTTGGGAAAGACGTAACCAGCTAGTTAGTGAGACAATGTGTCGCGCTCGTTAACCGTTTTCCTGTCTCCAAGCGGAAATCACTGAACCCTAGTTGTTTTGGAGGAGGGGATGGGGAATAATAAAAAAAAATGTTGTGACAATAATTACGTCTACAGCTCTCATGCATGTTCGTCCTCATGGGTACCCTGACATATATCTCTTTTGGATAAACAGAGCAGGTTTTTAATACCAAGATTAGGGCCCAAGATTGGAGACTGGTCACAAATCTCAAGCAACTGGTTGGCTGAAATGGCGACAAATGTTGGGAAATTAAACTGTAAGAAGATTTTTTGATGAATTCAGTGCTTATCAACATTTTAAATGTGTTTGCATCGGTAAGTACAGATTGAAATAATTCTAACACGCAAAATTCCAATCTACTGTACTGTTAGGGGAAGTAATCCCTACGAGATGTTTGACAAACTCAAACACAGTGACCTCGCTTTAACGCTATGCTAACCGACCGTTTCTACTTAAAATATAACTATTTATAACAAAATATGCAACTACAAATAGTTTTCGTTTAAAAATAATGAGACATCGTCAATCATGTCTTGTAAACAACAATAACAACAAAAAGCTACTACCAGTCAACTATACACGTCTGGGAAACACGGAGAACGATCACATTTTGATGCACCATGAATACGGCACCAATGACACTTCCGCGATCGCACCAATGCAAAATTAATCATAACAAAGACAAATGTGAGTAACATTGTTTGTGTTGTGAAATTCTTTCATGCTCAGACATTTATGAAAAATCGGCAAATGGTTAAGGATAAATAAACGTTCTTTTGGTCTCGATTGATTCTTTAAAAAAATGAAATATGCATACATGTCGGGAATGGCCACATCCAGCATACACAGCCTCCCCACTCAGCCAAAAAGTATAGAGGAAAAGAGAGCATGGTATTACAATAATCAGTTTCAAAATGGACGCCACAAACAAATAACGAAAGTGAGAACCAGAGGGGTTACCGCCATGGAACGCAGTGGCAAAACAAATTGCCACTGGGGGTTTAAACCAGGTTCTACAGTAGGGTGCACCAACCTCACACTTGCCCCAACAGGTTCTCATATCACAAAACAAGTACAAATTGTCTTCGTGTCTTAAAATAAAGGAACATTTCAAATGAAACGGCCTGAGCCTTTTCTCTCGGAGTCCGTGACCATTTTTAGCTAGTTCGGCATTTTTATATAAAAAGGTATTGTAGACTTGCCAACAATAACTGTGTACTCAGAAGAAATTATTGTGCAAATTTTATTGTTTTTGTTCAAAGCGCAGTAAACGCACCAACGACAAAGTGATCGTCTCAATGTTATACGGTGACATACATATCGAATATTTAATAAATGATTCCAACTGATCGTTCCAATGTTTCACAGCCGTGCTATAGACATTGGAAATATTCGTAAAAAGTAAGTGTCTGTTTAATGTTTTATTACTTGAAACAGAGAGATAATGTAACAGTAACTACTCATGGGCTGAAAGTTATAAAACTGAGATTGGAAACCAGTCTCAAATCTCAAGCATCTGATTGGCTGAAATGGCGACTGGTCGCCATTCCAGCCAACCAGTCGCCATTTCAGCCAATCAGATGCTTGAGATTTGAGACTGGTTTCCAATCTCAGTTTTATAACCTTTGGCACTGATCTTTCTGTTGATAAATAGCGTCACGTGATGCAAATTGTTTCAAGTCTGTGTTACCGATAGTCCGTGTTTTACAAAAGGAAATACGGATAAAAAAGCATTATATATAGATTTGTTAAACATATAACACGTAGGATAGCTCGCGAACCACCCGTCACTAACCGTTGCTCACAATGCGAGTGTGTGTTTGCTTCGGTGCATTACATTGGTTCTGACCAGACATTGGGGTTAATTAAAGTGGAAACGTAATTATTTGAATTACAACTATATTCAAAAGCATTCAATTTAATTACAATTACCATTACATATATATCCTCAAATGTAATTTATTAAATAACAAGTATATTTGAAATGTAACAATTAATTTATAAATTATATTGACTTTGTAAATTTTTTTACTGCCTATTAAAACACATTTATACTCAGAACTGAATTACATTGTACATTCACAATAAACGTTAACAATTTGCACCATAAACATTTAGGCAACAGATGTCCAATGCACTTAAATACGCTTCAAAATATTTGTAGGAGCCATTTAATGTTCTAGCCAGCTGACCACACAAGATTAGCTCCGAGTCAGGATGAACTAGTTTGTTGATTGTGTACAATTAACAATAAAGAATCCTTAATTGGGTAACAATTGATTTAGGTAACAGTCGTATTACTGTTTTATCAATGAGATAACCATGATTTTGTACATAACCATATATACAGTGTATCAAGACTTCCTGAGCATTAGAAAAACAAATGTTTATTCACTAATAAACATTATTAAATCCATCTGTACGGCTAATATTTCCATAAGTTTCCAAGGGTTCTGAAACTTTTAACAATCGTGCACAGTGAATGGACTCTATTAATTGTTTTTTGTTGAATTATAAATCATAAATGTGAAATGACAATATGACATAACGTATCGCATGTGAAAATTTTTGAAGATATTTAAAATGTATGAGATCAACAAACTTTTTAAAACTATTTATGTTTATTTAGAAAATGTTAATTCGACAGCTAATACTCAAATTTAATTTTAAAAAATCCAGGGTGGGGAGGGTATGGTGTGGATACCTGACTGACAAAATGTTCTTCAGGTGGTTGGGTAGATTAGGACATTTTTATTACATTTTTATTTCTTTTTATTCCTAAAATCAAATTTACAGCCGTTGTTTCAGGGTTGGGATGGTCTCGGGAAGGAGGGGGGGGGGGGGGGGGGGAGGGGGGGGGGGGAATGGTACTCCCGCCCATCACTCTTTAATCATTTTATTTTACTTGATTGATTGATTTATTTTAATAATCATGCAAAACAAAAAAATAATAATCTTTATAATGTAAATTTAAAGAGTACAGATATCTTTCCAAGTGGATAAACATTATTTTACCGATTGAGCTCCGGAATTTGTATTTTCACGAGTGGCGAAGCCACGAGTGAAAATACATAATTCCAAAGTTCACGAGTGAAATATATTTCTATCTTTCACTGGTAAAAACAAATTTTCTTTTTATTTTATGGTTTTTGTGCACAACTTGTTTGAATTTGACAGAAAGATTGCATGAAATGGCGCCAAACCGCTTGTTTGTGACGTGATGTCATTACGTCAAATATCCAAATTTGAGCCCGTTTTCTAAACGTTCTCATTCGGTATGTTATGTGCGTTTGGGTACCAAGGTGAAAAAGCAGTGAAAATAAAAATGATTTTCCACTGTTTGAAAACAGTGAAATGCCACTTTTATTTCACCGGGAAAATTCTATAATTCACTGAAAAGCATAAAATAAAAGGACACACATTTCAAGAGCCATTGTTAATCTTTGAAAACTAGATGGCTGTTCAGTTAAACACTTTTGTCCCTCCGGTATATTGTAAGAATAAAAATCATAAGTGAGACATTGACTTCAAGATTTTGGCATCAGCACGACCCTATTAAAATTGATAAGCTTTATAATTTGAAAGTTTGAAGAAATATAAAGACAAATTACACCCTGGATAACCTGGTAGGCCTACGCTTCGCGAACGGCACTATGCAAGGCTTTTTGTGGGGTTAGGTAATAAAAAAGATTTTGGCTAGATTTCTAATTAATACAGAGAAAAGATCAGCGAACTAGTTCTTTCCCAAATTGCAGTTTGACATTATTGGTATACACTTAACCATTAATAATGTTTCATTAACTTGATTCATTCCTAGAATTGCATTTCGTGGGTAAACATTTCACATATTTCTCTCGAATATGTGTCCACACGAAAATATCATTTGTGGTTTTATGCACAAAAACCGCGAAATTAAATGATACAGCATATTTATTTATGAAAAAATATGAGAAGATCAGTAATATTATGTGTATTTTCATTTGTATATTTAATTATCGGTAAAGCATTTTAAAAGCGCACAATAAGTAACATTTCACACAATTAACAAATGATACTTTCACAAATTCTGTTGTACAACTGAATTCTAGGTATCTAAAGAAAAAATGTACTGTTTAACTAGCAAAATAGTGAACTATGCAGTTACAATCAGAAAAAAACTCTACTTACACACCCTAAAAGCAGAGAGGAAAAGACAACATGAGTTTACACTTTAGCAGCCATGGTTGTAACATTATTTCGGTTTCAAAATGGAAGTTTTAATATACTGCCACAATGTTCTTAAATGTCTTCTAAAATAAATAAATAAATAGTGTTTAATATGCAGGTAACATTCTGAGTTAAAAAATCAAATTTTATAATGTAATATGTGTCTTACTAAACGGGTATTTCAATAGGTTGATTCATTAAGATTTGTAGATTGTCTAGATTTCCTCCACGTAACAAAAACGTTAATGGCAAAACACACTTGCACAAACAGTACTCAGTCGTATAAGTTCATTCAGAGATTATCTATACATGCAACATAAATTGGTCATCATAAAGTTGAAAAGCAATTTTGTCTCCTTAAAGCCATTTGAGACTGGTCTCCAATCTCAATTTTATAATCTTGAGCAATGTTGCAGCTCGTCATCGATCATCGCGGCACTTTTTTTTTCACAAGCGCGGATCCAGTTTCCGGTTCGTCGAAATTGGCGCATGCGCGTAGAAACGATTTGAACATTTGGGCCGTTGAAGAGATCAGGGCGGGTAATCAAACTGCACCTTACCATGCATTCGTAAACAAAAGACCGCCATCTTGGATGAAAATTGGTTAGTTTTTTACTTTTACTCATTTAATAAATAACTCGTAAAATTGAGATATACCTAAGAACCTGCTACACATTTTTCCTAATCTTTTGGTACCTAGATGGAATATAAACTCCAAGTGGCAAACAAGTTACCTCGGTCATGGAAACTGAATCGGCGAGAAATGAGCAAGAATTTTTAGGGTAAAGTGCAGGGAAATTTGTCATTTTGTATGTTTTTCGCTTAGAACGGTAGTTTTGTCTGTAATCACACGAAAAATTGAATTCCATTTTAAATTTCATGTCCAAAGACATTTTTTTTGTAAAAGAAAACACTATTTCGCAGCGAAACTAGCAAATATCCCTTATGGTAAAGTGCAGTTCTGAAAAATAAATGATAAAGTGCAGTTGACTTTTTTCCTAAACTAAACATAAAACATCGCCGTCGTATTTCCCTGACTAATATGACCATATAAACACATGTCCGACACGTAATCAATTAAAGAAATAAAATGTAACATTTGGAAGACTCCTCAATATCAAATTCCGGCTTAAAACATGTATAGCTTTGATCCGCTCCTCTGAACTTTGGCTTGTTCAGTTGTCACCGGCCAACGAAAACTCCCGGCGCGCGTTTTTTGTATTTAATTCTTTTAGCCGGTATAAAAAAGTGTTTGTGTCAAAATAAAAAGGTAATGTTGGCAGTGTAACAGCTGTTGCTTTTACGGCCGTTGCCTGATTGTAAACATATTCTTAATTAAACTTAACCATTAGATATTTTGGAGACCAACACAGATAGTTTCGTATGTTGAAATTACTTGGAAATCGCTCTTTCATCTAGTTGAAAACACATAATTGACAGTATTTAGGTTCCATGTGTTTCGGATCATGAACAACATATGTGAGCATCGTGGAGCGTCGTTCAATACAAGTGCCTCAATGCGTGTTCATAGCAAGGCTATTTACCAGACGGCTTATCCATACAAGTGCTGCGGTAAAGGTTTTAGGGATAAAACCGAACTGAGAAGACATATGTAAATAATGCCCATTTTAAAGTATTTAACAAACAAAAGTGAAACGCGTAATGCAAAATCAAACATAGTGACAATGGGTTGTCGGATTCTTAATTAGATATCAATAGGATCGAGTCCTGTAAGATGCTTCTCTGAAGTTGATAATTTGTCGTTGGCGCAAATCCGTATTAACTAACCGGCAGTAAATACGAAATGCACGTGCATTATTATCCCCTTCTGGCCTCCTATATTTTATTGTATTCCGCCTTATTGTTTTGAATTGCAAGAAATGCATTAAGTCAATCTCCTAATTTGCTCAGTGGTATTTTCAGGGCGTACTTATATTTTTTTACAGGAATGATTGTGGCGTCGTTCAATACAAGTGCCGCAATGCGTGTTCATAGCAAGGCTATTTACCAGACGGCTTATCCATACAAGCGCTGCGTAAAGGTTTTAGGGATAAAACCGAACTGAGAAGACATAGGTAAATAATGCCCATTTTATAGTATTTAACAAACAAAAGTGAAACGCGTAATGTAAAATCAAACATAGTGACAATGGGTTGTCGGATTCTTAATTAGATATCAATGGCATCAAGTCCTGTAAGATGCTTCGCCGAAGTTGATAATTTGTCGTTGGCGCAAATCCGTATTAACTGAACGGCAGTAAATACGAAATGCACGTGCATTATTATCTCCTTCTGGCCTCCTATATTTTATTGTATTCCGCCATATTGTTTTGAAATGCAAGAAATGCATTAAGTCAATCTCCTAATTTGCTCAGTGCTATTTTTCGAAGGTTTTGCAGTATAATCAAACAATTATTAGGTTTCTTGAATAGATATACATGTGAGAGTAGTATAGTTCGGACAGTTACATGTCATTTGAGGGAGCAGGGATGAGGGATTGGGGATTGAGTGACTCATCGTGACGTCACCGGGATCTAATGACTCACCGGGATCTAATGACGTCACCGGGATCTAATGACGTCACCGGGATCTAATGACTCACCGGCGTATGACTCAATGGGATCTAATGACTCACCGGGATCTAATAACTCACCCATTTTAACCCCATATTCAACTCCGTTTAGGTCCGCCTTTTTTATGGCGACCAATCAGGTAAGGCTTAGAACCTAGATTAGACCCCCTAACGGTACTCCCCAATAAATCCTTCATAGCGAACCGATAATCGGTCTCGTCCCTTTAGCGAGGTCAACGTTAATAGAATGACCACGTCAGTTAATTAATCGGATATTGGAAAATTAATTTCATCGATCGCATAGTAGTGACCAATACACCAAATGTTGTTATAAAATACCACTGCTATAGCTCGCGTTGTTGCGGCTATATTGAATTCAACAAACCATAATAATAATAATAATAATAATAATAATAATAATAATAATAATAATAATAATAATAATAATAATCATCATCATTAACTCTATGTTCAGACGCTTAACCGTTGATTCATAATTAAACAATCCCGGCATTGATAAAATAAAACTCAGCACGCGATGACTTTAAATGAAATCAATAGCCTAAACAATACCCGATAATTAGAAAACGCGACACGGTATGGCCGATATCGATCCATAAACCTATTGCGGTATCATTTTATTTAGCTTAATTTTCGCGCTCGGGTCAGCGCGCGAATTTTAAAGCTAATATTTTACTAATCAATATAGTTCCTAATCAAATAAGTAACATAAATAGAAAACAACAAGAGTGATAGCACCTGTTTTCACTAGTTTGATTTATGTCCCTTTCAAACGCAACTTTAACACGGAACTTCATGTTGCCTATAACTAAGTACTCGTCCTATTCACATTTGGAATATATATATATATCTATATATGAAATAAACCATCGGCGATAACAAGAATGATGAGTCCTGTTTCACTATTTTAGTTTCTCCCCTTTTAAACGCAACTTTAACACGAAACTTAATTTCCCAAAATGCTCGGTTTACCCGTAAAGCTTCACCATGTTAATGTTATTTCCATCAATACTATTTGACTTTTTATCTTACAAAACTCACCAACTAGACGCTCGAGATGTGTCACCGTGTTACACGCATCTAAAACGCGGCATGTCGTTATAATAATGAATAACCTAAACAATCCCTGTATCGATATAATGAAAAGTCGGCACGCGATGATGCCAGCCGTTAGCGATTTATAATTAATAACCTTATTAATCCCCAGTATTAATAAAACTAATTAAAATCGGCACGCAATGACACCAGTCGATATAATGAAAACGCGTCACGGTATGGCCGATATCGATCCATAAACCTATTGCGGTATCTTTTTATTAAGCTTAATTTTCGCGTATTTCGGGTCAGCGCGCGAATTTTAAAGCTCATATTGAACGAATTAATGTAGTTCCTAATCAAATACGATCTCAACCTGGTCAAACAACGAGAATGATAACCAATGTTTCATTTTAAACCCGGGGCGGATAGTGTTCAGCGGGTGAATCTTTTTTCCAATAATTTGTTCAGACCGCTGGATAAGCTTTAATTTTGTGAATGATCGATAAAATGAATGAACGAATGAATGAGCGATTGATTGAATAGATGAGTGATTGAGATAATGAATGGTCGAGGGAGTAAATGATATTTGAATCCGTGTCAGAGGGTGAACGAATGGGCAAGTGAGTGATTGATTAAATGGCGATTTAGTGAATGAATGAGTGATTATTGATTGAATGAATAAACGAATGAATGAGTAATTTAATAAATGGGTGATTGATTGAATGAGCGATTTAGTGATTAAATTGGCGTGTGAGTGAGCGATTGATTGAATGATTGGTACAGTTACCGATGGAACTATATTCGTTGTAAGAGGGCAACAAGAGCGAAGATGAATAATCATGGAATCATCAATCGTGTTCAGAGTTATTAACTATTTAGACGTTTTAAGGGACGCTGGCGTAACGGATCGTAAATCCATGTTACAAAATATTTCGAGACTTCAAATGAAAGCGATAAGTTGTGTCGTGAAAAGACTCCTGAACGGTACTATCAACCCTTTGAGGCGACACGTAAGGTTGATAGAAAGCAGGCGATTACTATTAAGAAGTTTGGCTTCAACGAGAGTGAGTTTTACCAGGAAAAAGAGTTTGATCAATCGATATCACTACGTGATTCCAGCGTTATTAACCAGAGTTTATTTAATACAGACCTTGATTGACGAGGTGAGAACGACTAGCGAACATTAAGCGAATGAATCGGGTAGAGTACGGCAAGAGGGTACAGTGGGGGTACAGTGAGGGTACAGTGGGGGTACAGTGAGGGTACAGTGAGGGTACAGTGGGGGTACAGTGAGGGTACAGTGAGGATACAGTGAGGGTACAGTGAGGGTACAGTGGGGGTACAGTGAGGAGGAGGAGGGTGAGGAGGAGGAGGAGGAGGAGGAGGAGGGGAGGAGGAGGGGAGGAGGAGGGGAGGAGGAGGAGGGGAGGAGGAGGAGGGGAGGAGGAGGAGGGGAGGAGGAGGAGGGGAGGAGGGGAGGAGGAGGAGGGGAGGAGGAGGAGGAGGAGAGGAGGAGGAGGGGAGGAGGAGGAGGAGGAGCGGAGAAGGAGGAGGAGGGTGAGGAGGAAGGAGGAATACAGTCTAAACCTAGGTCCGCCGTATGGTGTACTTAAATTCAGAACGAAATCGCTTCAAGAAATGTTTAAGCGAATCGTGGGGACAAAACACCGCTGTTCAGCGCGAATTTTACAAATAACACTCAAAATATTGTATGAATATTTTATTTATTTATTATTTTTTGAAAATAAAAACAAAGACAATCAATGTTGTACAAGCTGCATTCGAATCATTTTGGACTTCATGTCCGTTTCGTGCAAGAATCCAGTTTCAGTCTATAGAATAGATATAATCTGAGGGAAATGCGATGTTCCCAATGTCTTAAGATTTCGTCCACCCCGATGTCTTCGAAATATAATTCCAACTATTCCGTCTCTGAGAGATTCGAATGATCCTTTCGCGATAAACTGTAACGCATCCCACACAATGTTTGCCGAATACTCCAGAATCGCCGTAGAAAGAGTCGAAATATAACTCCAGTATTCATAACTAAATCCCTATTGAAGTTCCTTGGCGCGAGCCTGCGTTAGAGCAATGTCTATGCCGGATGAAAGCCGTTTTAAGCTTAACCACTGTAACGAACTGAGGTCAACGCCAATAATAGTAGCCGTTCCGTTAACAAACTTTCTTATATCCACGAAAACGTATCCGTCTCGGTT
The DNA here is from genome assembly GCA_038501625.1 of Corbicula japonica. Lineage (NCBI taxonomy): Eukaryota > Metazoa > Mollusca > Bivalvia > Venerida > Cyrenidae > Corbicula > Corbicula japonica. The sequence goes on from JAZAYU010000055.1 coordinate 2,011,513, forward strand.
ACAAACAGTCGCGTAGAGGCTTTCCCGTAAATAAAACTGTTTCACATACAGGCATTCCGTCTCGATCAAGTTAGGTTTCACACCGATGTCGGGTATATACAGGCATTCCGTCTCGTTCAAGTTAGGTTTCGCACCACCGTCGGGTAAAGATTGTAACCATATAATGACTCCGGGTGCGGCGCAAGTCGTCATCAGAAGCAAAATACCGTACCATTTAATGCCTTGAATGCGATATCGAATGCTTTTGTCTTTAAAAGCAAAATCGTCCGCTAGCGCGAACGATTCCGGCGTGCTCGGTTCACGATTCATTCTAGTGATTCCGTCATTCGCGCTCACTGGTCTCTTACATTAACCATTCTATTTATTTATTGATTTAAGGTTAAACTAGTTTTAGATAGGTCATAGTATCGACCGTTGCTGATGAGGAGTTCCTCTTCGTACGAAGCGAACCGATTGTTTCGACCGGTTCCACACGTAGTTTGCCGCCATAGGATCCTGGCCTAGACTTCCGCTGTGACCCATCCATTGCCGATGCGTGCCGACGGGACACGATTTTTGCCACCGATGAAAGTGCGCGGACACTTCGTTGATTGTACGGTCCCATTCCGATTGCGCCATCTCCAATGCCTGGGCGAGAGGAGTTACCCAACGAATTTCGTGTCGACTAGTCATTTTGTCGGATTTCTTCGTTTTCGATCGGGTTCTTACGTTCTTTCTCTAGTCCTCCTCCTCCTCCTCCTCACCCTCCTCCTCCTCCTCACCCTCCTCCTCCTCCTTCTCCGTCACGTCTTTTTTAGACAACAACCATTCGTTCAACTCCGATTTGTGCAGCCGCACCGCCTCCCGAATGGCTAGGTCTATAGGTAACCCGGAAGTTCTACTCAAACGTTCGGCGATTCCCACGATAAATGAATAACGGGCATCGGTATCAATGCGGTAGATGGATAAAACGGTTTCGGCTAAATATTGCCTGGCCACTTTTCTCAGTTCCGATAACATGTCGTTGATGACCATGCGTTCCGCCACTTTTTGACTCGACCCTTCTTCGACATAATCTACCGCCTTTCGCTTGATTTCGGGATCGTGTGATCTGACCAAGTTCGAAATGACGACCTTGCGTAGAAAATCGTGAGACGCACCCTTACCGTCTTGCCTACCCGGAGGAACCGGATAGACGCGACGGGGCATTTCCTCCTCCTCCTCTTCTTCTTCGTCCTCCGAGTCCGAATCTCTTTGGCTCACCCGCATCCTCTTTTCGAGCGGACTGTCGTGGTGATCGTCCGCTCCTCGCTTCAGAACGTTCGGAAAAATTTCCGTTCTCAATCGGTCGTGTTCCGGCGTGCCCGACTTTAGGTTTACTACTAAATAACCGTGCGGCTTTTTCGTGGCATCTCGAAATTGGCTCATAAAGGAGCCGCTTGAGGACGGGTAAATGCGTCTAGCTAACGTCGCTACCTGCTGTCTATCGATCGGATTATCGAATAGAGTCGAATACTGGGTATTGAGGCTTATGTCCCTGCACGCTTTGCCCTGGGGGAATAGGTTTTGAGTGAGATAGATGATCGAAATGTTCCGATGATGACTTCCCTTCGTAAATAGATCGGCAACTCGTTGGTCGCATTTGGCTTCCGTCATCAAGTCGTCCAAAACGATAAGGTTTCTGTCGTTGGCATCGATGAAATCCGGATCCTCGATACGCTCCGGAATGCCTCTGACAAACTGAATGTTGGGCAAGGATCGTTTCAATTCGTCGTACAACGCTTGCCACTGACCGTAGCACCATATCACGCGCTGGGGAGAGGGCTGTATCATGGCGGATAGTATCAATCGCTTGGTCCATTCCGTTTTTCCGCTCCCGCTCGGTCCAGAAATCACCATTGAAAAGGGATGTTGAAAAGTCATCGTTCTAGAATCGCTTAAATGAGTCGCGTTTCGAGATGGTACACCAGTACCTCCATCGTTGTTACCATTTGATTCTTTGATCTCGTGTACATTACGCTGATGTCTCAGCATGGCGTCGTGTCTAGAAAACAACTGATGGCAAATAGGACATTAATTCATTTTCGGAGAAAACCTATAACCGTCTAATCCATTCCTTTAGCCTTCTTACGCTTTTTTTTTGAAAAAATAAGAGCGGAGGTGGTGGTGGCGGCGGCGGCGGTGGTGGTGGTGGTGGTGGTGGTGGTTGTGGTGGCGGTGGTGGTGCTGTGGTGGTGGTGGTGGTGGCGGTGGTGGTGGCGGCGATGGTGGTGGCGGCGGCGGTGGTGGTGGTGTGGTGGTGGTGGTGGTGTGTTGAGGGTGGTGGTGGTGGTGGTTGTGGCGGCGGTGGTGGTGGTGGTGGTGTGGTGGTGGTGGTGGTGATGATGATGATGGTGGTGGTGGTGGTGGTGGTGGTAGTGGTGGTTGTGGTGGTGGTAGTGGTGGTGGTGTGGTGTTGGTGGTGGTTGTGGTGGTGGTGGCGGTGGTGGTGGTGTGGTGGTGGTGGTGGTGTGGTGAGGGTGGTGGTGGTTGTGGTGGTGGCGGTGGTGGTGGTGTGGTGGTGGTGGTGGTGGTGGCGGTGGTGGTGGCGGCGATGGTGGTGGCGGCGGCGGCGGCGGTGGTGGTGGTGTGGTGGTGGTGGTGGTGGTGGTGTGGTGAGGGTGGTGGTGGTGGTGGCGGCGGTGGTGGTGGTGGTGGTGTGGTGGTGGTGATGATGATGATGGTGGTGGTGGTGGTGGTGGTGGTAGTGGTGGTTGTGGTGGTGGTAGTGGTGGTGGTGGTGGTGTGGTGTTGGTGGTGGTTGTGGTGGTGGTGGCGGTGGTGGTGGTGTGGTGGTGGTGGTGTGGTGAGGGGGGTGGTGGTGGTGGTGGTGGCGGCGTCGGTGGTGGTGGTGTGGTGGTGGTGGTGATGATGATGATGGTGGTGGTGGTGGTGGTGGTAGTGGTGGTTGTGGTGGTGGTAGTGGTGGTGGTGGTGGTGGCTGTGGTGGTGGCGGTGGTGGTGCCTGCGGTATGTTTGGATAGCGTGGAATAAAGATCGGGGACGTGTAATTTGTTAACTCCGTAGCGATTGGTTGTGTTGGTCAATGAGAGTAATGTATTTGTACTTAACGAATTGAAACATAATATATATATCACAAACATACACAGCGCTTATGTTTATGACGAAGGTTAGAGTACAAATTCAGAAGGATATCGCTTCAAGAAGTTTTAAGCGAATGTTGACCACAGGATTGGGACTGAATTTCAAGAACCAATCAAAACGTTTCTCTATCCTTACTATCCTAAGTAGGTCAATATAGTTCAATCGGTAACTGTACCAATCATTCAATCAATCGCTCACTCACACGCCCATTTAATAACTAAATCGCTCATTCAATCGATCGCTCATTCATTCAATCAATTACTCACACATCTTTAACTCTATCTCCCATTCAATAAATTACTTTCTCCCTCGCCCATTTATAATCACTCACCTATTCACTCAATCACTCAACCACCTATTCACTCAACCAATCATTCAATCAATCAATCACTTACCGACCATTCAGTCACTAAAACACTCATTCAATCAATTACTCACACATCTTGAACTATATCTCCCATTTAATCAATTACTTTCTCCCTCGCCCATTTATAATCACTCACCTATTCACTCAATCACTCAACCACCTATTCACTCAACCACTTATTCAATCAATCACTCACTTTTTAAAAAACACTCATTCAATCAATCACTCACACATCTTGAACTATATCTCCCATTTAATCAATTACTTTCTCCCTCGCCCATTTATAATCACTCATCTATTCACTCAATCACTCAACCACCTATTCACTCAACCACTTATTCAATCAATCACTCACTTACCGACCATTCAGTCACTAAAACACTCATTCAATCAATCACTCACACATCTTGAACTATATCTCCCATTTAATCAATTACTTTCTCCCTCGCCCATTTATAATCACTCACCTATTCACTCAATCACTCAACCACCTATTCACTCAACCACTTATTCAATCAATCACTCACTTACCGACCATTCAGTCACTAAAACACTCATTCAATCAATCACTCACACATCTTGAACTATATCTCCCATTTAATCAATTACTTTCTCCCTCGCCCATTTATAATCACTCATCTAATCAATCAATCACTAATTCATTCGTTCATTCATTTTATCAGTAATTCGTTCCAATCAATCATTCACTCGTTCATTCATTAAATCGATCATTCACAAAATTAAAGATTATCTAGCGGGCTGATCTAATTATTGGAAAAACGACTAACCGTTTCCCCGGTGATCACTAACGTCCCAGGGCTAAAGTTTATATCGACGATTTGAAACTATCTGACTGGTAATTTAAACTGAGCAAAATTAAAGCTTATTCGTTTACGATTCACCTGGATTTTTCGGGTGACCGCCTCGGTCTAAAGTATGTAACGACAAATTGATATTTCCTGCGTTGGTTGGACCGATATTGTATAACTCCCCGAGGCTATCAATACTATGCGATCGATGTATGGAGATGCTAACATTAATTTTCCTATAACGGGTATTGACGAAGTAAAATGACCTGACGGGGACAGGCTAATACGGACTATTACTTATGAATGGCGAGCGTAACTAGCTGTATGACTAAGTAAATAGAAGATAAATATTGTTTCCAAACAAATACACCTCCTTACGTATATTCTATAATACGAGACTATACAACGAAGTTTCGAAGCGTGTTTCAAACATGTCTATTAATCTCTCTGAAGCTTCTCTGGCCTCCCTCCTTAACTGACGACATCTCATCCACCAAAGCAGTTCATCTATCATAGCCATTGTCACGTACGCGAATCCGAACATGTTACTTCAAAAAAAGAGCTCTGTTCTCACAAAGCGTCGCCTTCCCTTATATACATTCACAATTTAAAGCTGATCGCTATATGCCCCTGGCTAAACTCTTATATCGACATTCGGTGTCACTACTATGCGATGAAATTAATTTTCCTATATCCGATTAATTAACTGACGTGGTCATTCTATTAGCGTTGACCTCGCTAAAGGGACGAGATCGATTATCGGTTCGCTATAAAGGATTTATTGGGGAGTACCGTTAGGGGTCTAATCTAGGTTCTAAGCCTTACCTGATTGGTCGCCATAAAAAAGGCGGGTCTACACGCGCGTTAACTATTTTTAATTAACGATCGATCCCGGTGAATCATTAGATCCCGGTGAGTCATTAGATCCCGGTGACGTCACTCAATCCCCAATCCCCAATCCCTCCCTGCTCCCTGCTCCCTCAAATCAATATATCTGTCCGATATATACTACTTGTGAGGATACATTGACGGTCTGAGTGTCATGTTATCCCATTTCTGCGGTTCAAGTAAAATGACACTTAGATCGGCAATATAACCTCACACCTCTTTCAAAAACCAAATAACTTAACAATATTAACTATAAAAGACAATTTTTTCTTTGCTCAATGTTTTGAATGATGTAACTGTTGCCCACCTGATCTAATACAATGTATACGGTTTTAACAAATCAATCGAGTATTATATATAGGCCTTTATATTTTGTTATAATACTTAATATTTGTGTATGCATACTAGAAGAAGTAAAATGTACACAAGCAATTGTGGTACAATTCCGACATCTTTTTATGTTTTTATGCTTACAGCATAATATCATATATAAAGGTCTATAAATTTGCGATTTAAGGACGTGAACAAAGCAAGGTCTGTTTTATGTTGCAATGGTCACAAACTCTTTGGAACTTTGTAGCGACTAACGAATATTCAATTTTAAAAATACACATTCATGTATATGCGTTTTTACTTTTAATCAGGAAGAACTAACCATTCCTAGGTGAATACAGTATGATCGTCAGCGAAGCTTCTTACAGGACTCGATCCCATTGATATATAATTAAGAATCCGACAACCCATTGTCACTATGTTTGATTTTGAATTACGCGTTTCACTTTTGTGTGTTTAATTCTTTAACATGGACATTATTTACCTAGGTTTTCTCAGTTCGGTTTTATCCCTAAAACCTTGACCGCAGCACATGTATGAATAAGCCTTCTGGTGAATAGCCTTGCTATGAACACGCATTGCGGCACGTGTATTGAACGACGCTCCACAATGCTCACATAAGTTGTTCATGATCTAAACATGGAACCTAAATACTGTCAATTATGTGTTTTCAACTAGATGAAAGAGCGATTTCCAGGTAATTTCAACATATGAAACTATCTCTGTTGGTTTCCTTAATATCTAATGGTTAAGTTTAATTAAGAATAATTTTACAACCAGGCACCGGCCGTAAAAGCAATAGCTGTTTTACTGCCAATATTACATTTTTATTTTGACACAAACGATTTTTTGTACCAGCTAAAATAATTAAATAAAAAAATACGCAAGCCGGGAGTTTTTTCATTGGCCGGTGACAACTGAACAAGCCAAAGTTCGGAGGAGCGGATCAAAACAATACATGTTTTAAGCCGGAATTTGATATTGAGGAGTCTCCCAAATGTTACATTTTATTTCTTTAATTGATTACGTGTCGGACGTGTGTTTATATGGTCATATTAGTCAGGGAAATACTACAGCGATATTTTATGTTTAGTTTAGGAAAAAAGTAAACTGCACTTTATCATTTATTTTTCAGAACTGCACTTTACCATAAAGGATATTTGCTAAATTGCTGCGAAATAGTGTTTTCTTTTATAAAAAAAATTGTCTTTGGACATAAAATTTAAAATGGAATTCAATGTTTCGTGTGATTACAGACAAAACTACCTTTATTGGCGAAAAACATACAAAATGACAAATTTCCCTGCACTTTACCCTAACAATTCTTGCTTATTTCTCGCCGATTCAGTTTCCATGACCGAGGTAACTTGTTTTCCACTTGGACTATATATTCCATTTAGGTACCAAAAGATTCGGAAAAATGTATGGCAGGTTCTTAGGTATATCTTAATTTTACGAGTTATTTATTAAATGAGTAAAAGTAAAAAACTTACCAATTTTCATCCAAGATGGCGGACTTTTGTTTACAAAATGCATGGTAAGGTGCAGTTTGATTACCCGCCCGGAGATGGCTGCATAGCGATGACATATCGATAGAAAAAGTTACTTATTTAAACTTATATACAGTAACTGGTTTATAAAAACGCTTAAATCTTAGGAGTACTGAAACCAATGAAAGCAAAATCAAGACAACATAAATTAGACATCTATTCTATCAATATATAAAGACCTTTATAAAAATACCTGTACATATAAAGGATAACAAAAGATTCATAAGTAATTATAATGTAATTTATCATAAAATAATATTAAATATAGAGCTTCATTAGTACCACTTTACCCTTTGAAATTCTTTTACTTTGCCGACTGTGGTCTACGAATACGACATTGTTTGCATATTCCCTTTAGCGCTACATATTTCGATACATTCTAACTTAACCCTAATCACGCGACAAAACGCCGTTTCCTGTACGTGGACACTTGACAGTGTATTAGCTTTCCACTAACGCGACATGCTGAAACGTTGGGGCAGCGGCACCTGCGGCCCCAGCTCCTAGACGCCTGTGGCGGATATAAAACCCTATTGCTACTGCTGCCCCTTTGACCACAACACCGATAACGAACCCGACGCCGATCCCGGTTCCCATGCGGTCCTTAGGTAATTGCTGATCGGCTGCTTCAGAGGTGGTGTAGTGTATTCCTTGAGCTGAAAAAATATACAAAAATAATGTGGCCTAAGTAAAACTAATAACTGCTAATCAAAATCCTAAATATTACCTCTTTTCGTTCAGTATGATCTGTATTCAGCATGTTCTTTCGTCCGGTCTAGTCTGTATTCAGCATGTAATATCGTTCAGTCTGATCTGTATTCAGCATGTTCTTTCGTCCGGTCTAGTCTGTATTCAGCATGTACTATCGTTCAGTCTGATCTGTATTCAGCATGTTCTTTCGTCCGGTCAAGTCTGTATTCAGCATGTACTTTCGTTCAGTGTGATCTGTATTCAGCATGTTCTTTCGTCAAGTCCGATCTGTATTCAAAATGTACTATCTTTCAATCTGATCTGTATTAAGCATGTTCTTTCGTCCGGTCTAGTCTGTATTCAGCATGTACTATCGTTCAGTCTGATCTGTATTCAGCATGACCTTTCGTTCAGTCTGATCTGTATTCAGCATGACCTTTCGTTCAGTCTGATCTGTATTCAGCATGACCTTTCGTTCAGTCTGATCTGTATTCAGCATGTACTATCGTTCAGTCTGATCTGTATTCAGCATGTTCTTTCGTTCAGTCTGATCTGTATTCAGCATGTACTATAGTTCAGTCTGATCTGTATTCAGCATGACCTTTTGTTCAGCCTCATCTGTATTCAGCATGTACTACCGTTCAGTCAGATCTGTATTAAGCATGTACTTTCGTTCAGTCTGATCTGTATTCAGCATGACCTTTCATTCAGTCTGATCTGTATTCAGCATGACCTTTCGTTCAGCCTGATCTGTATTCAGCATGTACTATCGTTCAGTCTGATCTGTTCAGCATGTACTATCGTTCAGTCTGATCTGTATTCAGCATGTAATATCGTTCAGTCTGATCTGTATTCAGCATGTACTTTCGTTCAGTCTGATCTGTATTCAGCATGTACTTTCGTTCAGTCTGATCTGTATTCAGCATGTAATATCGTTCAGTCTGATCTGTATTCAGTATGACCTTTCGTTCAGTCTGATCTGTATTAAGCATGTACTATCGTTCAGTCTGATCTGTATTCAGCATGTACTTTCGTTCAGTCTGATCTGTATTCAGCATGTTCTTTCGTTAAGTCTGATCTGTATTCAGCATGACCTTTCGTTCAGTCTGATCTGTATTCAGCATGTACTACAGTACTGTGAACGTTTAATGTTACAAAATTTGCGTCTATCGTGCGTCCGTCTATCGTGTATCGTGCGTCCGTCTAACGTGTATCGTGCGTCCGTCTAACGTGTATCGTGCGTCCGTATAACGCGTATCGTGCATCGTGCGCCTTTTAATTTTACAGTGCAACGTGAAGTCGTTTCTCGCATATGCAGATTTATATGATTTAATGCAACCATTCAATTGATATTTTGATAGCATTTTCAATTTTTTAGAAATCTCGTACACAAATTATATGAATCGGAGTATTTTGTATAGTGCGTCTATCGTGTATAGTGCGTCCGTCTATCGTGTATCGTGCGTCCGTCTATCGTGTATCGTGCGTCCGTATATCGTCTATCGTGCGTTTTGTTTGTAACTTAAAACGCTCACAGTACTGTATCGTTCAGTCTGATCTGTATTCAGCATGTACTTTGTTCAGTCTGATCTGTATTCAGCATGACCTTTCGTTCAGTCTGATCTGTATTCAGCATGTACTATCGTTCAGTCTGATCTGTATTCAGCATGACCTTTCGTTCAGTCTGATCTGTATTCAGCATGTACTATCGTTCAGCCTGATCTGTATTCAGCATGACCTTTCGTTCAGTCTGATCTGTATTCAGCATGTACTATCGTTCAGTCTGATCTGTATTCAGCATGTACTATCGTTCAGTCTGATCTGTATTCAGCATGTACTATCGTTCAGTCTGATCTGTATTCAGCATGTACTATCGTTCAGTCTGATCCGTATTCAGCATGTACTATCGTTCAGAATGATCTGTATTCAGCATGTACTATCGTTCAGTCTGATCTCTATTCAGCATGAAGTTTCGTTCAGTCTGATCTGTATTCAGCATGTACTATCGTTCAGTCTGATCTGTATTCAGCATGTACTACCGTTCAGTCTGATCTGTATTCAGCATGTTCTATCGTTCAGTCTGATCCGTATTCAGCATGACCTTTCGTTCAGTCTGATCTGTATTCAGCATGTACTATCGTTCAGTCTGATCTGTATTCAGCATGTACTATCGTTCGGTCTGATCTGTATTCAGCATGTACTATCGTTCTGTCTGATCTGTATTCAGCATGTACTATCGTCCAGTCTGATCTGTATTCAGCATGTACTTTCGTTCAGTCTGATCTGTACTCAGCATGTACTTTCGTTAAGTCTGATCTGTATTCAGCATGACCTTTCGTTCAGTCTGATCTGTTTTCAGAATGTACTATCGTTCAGTCTGATCTGTATTCAGCATGACCTTTCGTCCGGTCTTCTCTGTATTCAGCATGTACTATCGTTCAGTCTGATCTGTATTCAGCATGACCTTTCGTCCGGTCTAGTCTGCATTCAGCATGTACTATCGTTCAGTCTGATCTGTATTCAGCATGACCTTTCGTTCAGTCTGATCTGTATTCAGCATGTACTATCGTTCAGTCTGATTTGTATTCAGCATGACCTTTCACTCAGTCTGATCTGTATTCAGCATGTGCTATCGTTCAGTCTGATCTGTATTCAGCATGACCTTTCATTCAGTCTGATCTGTATTCAGCATGTACTATCGTTCAGTCTGATCTGTATTCAGCATGTACTATCGTTCAGTCTGATCTGTATTCAGCATGTACTATCGTTCTGTCTGATCTGTATTCAGCGTGTACTATCGTTCAGTCTGATCTGTATCCAGCATGACCTTTCATTCAGTCTGATCTGTATTCAGCATGTACTATCGTTCAGTCTCATCTGTATTCAGCATGTACTATCGTTCAGTCTGATCTGTATTCAGCATGACCTTTCACTCAGTCAGATCTGTTCAGCATGTACTATCGTTCAGTCTGATCTGTATTCAGCATGTACTTTCGTTCAGTCTGATCTGTATTCAGCATGTACTATCGTTCAGTCTGATCTGTATTCAGCATGTACTATCGTTCAGTCTGATCTGTATTCAGCATGTACTTTCGTTCAGTCTGATCTGTATTCAGCATGTACTATCGTTCAGTCTGATCTGTATTCAGCATGTACTATCGTTCAATCTGATCTGTATTCAGCATGTACTATCGTTCAATCTGATCTGTATTCAGCATGTACTATCGTTCAGTCTCATCTGTATTCAGCATGTACTATCGTTCAGTCTGATCTGTATTCAGCATGTACTATCGTTCAGACTGATCTGTATTCAGCATGTACTATCGTTCAGTCTGATCTGTATTTAGCATGTACTATTGTTCAGTCTGATCTGTATTCAGCATGACCTTTCGTTTAGCCTGATCTGTATTCAGCATGTACTATCGTTCAGTCTGATCTGTATTCAGCATGTACAATCGTTCAGTCTGATCTGTATTCAGCATGTACTATCGTTCAGACTGATCTGTATTCAGCATGTACTATCGTTCAGTGTGATCTGTATTCAGCATGTACTTTCATTCAGTCTGATCTTTATTCAGCATGTACTATCGTTCAGTCTGATCTGTATTCAGCATGTACTATCGTTCAGTCTGATCTGTATTCAGCATGTACTTTCGTTCAGTCTGATCTGTATTCAGCATGACCTTTCGTTCAGTCTGATCTGTATTTAGCATGTACTATCGTTCAGTCTGATCTGTATTCAGCATGACCTTTCGTTTAGCCTGATCTGTATTCAGCATGTACTATCGTTCAGTCTGATCTGTATTCAGCATGTACAATCGTTCAGTCTGATCTGTATTCAGCATGAACTATCGTTCCGTCTGATCTGTATTCAGCATGACCTTTCGTCCGGTCTAGTCTGTATTCAGCATGTACTATCGTTCAGTCTGATCTGTATTCAGCATGACCTTTCATCAGGTCTAATCTGTATTCATCATGTACTATCGTTCAGTCTGATCTGTATTCAGCATGACCTTTCGTTTAGTCTGATCTGTATTCAGCATGTACTGTCTTTCAGTCTGATCTGTATTCAGCATGACCTTTCGTCCGGTCTACTCTGTATTCAGCATGTACTATCGTTCAGTCTGATCTGTATTCAGCATGTACTTTCGTTCAGTCTGATCTGTATTCAGCATGACCTTTCGTCCGGTCTAGTCTGTATTCAGCATGTACTATCGTTCAGTCTGATCTGTATTCAGCATGTACTTTCGTTCAGTCTGATCTGTATTCAGCATGTACTATCGTTCAGTCTGATCGGTATTCAGCATGTACTTTTGTTCAGTCTGATCTGTATTCAGCATGTACTATCGTTCAGTCTGATCTGTATTCAGCATGACCTTTCGTCCGGTCTAGTCTGTATTCAGCATGTACTATCGTTCAGTCTGATCTGTATTCAGCATGTACTATCGTTCAGTCTGATCTGTATTCAGCATGTACTTTCGTTCAGTCTGATCTGTAAACAGCATGACCTTTCGTCCGGTCTAGTCTGTATTCAGCATGTACTATCGTTCAGTCTGATCTGTATTCAGCATGTTCTTCCGTTCAGTCTGATCTGTATTCAGCATGTACTATCGTTCAGTCTGATCTGTATTCAGCATGTACTATCGTTCAGTCTCATCTGTATTCAGCATGTAGTATCGTTCAGTCTGATCTTTATTCAGCATGACCTTTCGTTCAGTCTTATATGTATTCAGCATGACCTTTCGTTCATTCTGATCTGTATTCAGCATGTACTATCGTTCAGTCTGATTTGTATTCAGCATGTACTATCGTTCAGTCTGATCTGTATTCAGCATGACCTTTCGTTCAGTCTGATTTGTTTTCAGCATGACCTTTCGTCCGGTCTAGTCTGTATTCAGCATGTACTTTCGTTCAGTCTGATCTGTATTCAGCATGTACTATCGTTCAGTCTGATCTGTATTCAGCATGTACTTTCGTTCAGTCTGATCTGTATTCAGCATGACCTTTCGTCCGGTCTTGTCTGTATTCAGCATGTACTATCATTCATTCTGATCTGTATTCAGCATGTACTATCGTTCAGTCTGATCTGTATTCAGCATGTACTATCGTTCAGTCTGATCTGTATTCAGCATGTACTATCGTTCAGTCTGATCTGTTTTCAGCATGTACTATCGTTCAGTCTGATCTGTATTGAGCTTGTACTATCGTTCAGTCTGATCTGTATTCAGCATGTACTTTCGTTCAGTCTGGTCTGTATTCAGCATGACCTTTCGTTCAGTCTGATTTGTATTCGGCATGTACCATCGTTCAGTCTGATCTGTATTCAGCATGTACTATCGTTCAGTCTGATCTGTATTCAGCATGACCTTTCGTCCGGTCTAGTCTGTATTCAGCATGTACTATCGTTCAGTCTGATATGTATTCAGCATGTACTATCGTCCGGTCTGGTCTGAATTCAGCATGTACTATCGTTCAGTCTGATCTGTATTCAGCATGACCTTTCGTCCGGTCTAGTCTGTATTCAGCATGTACTATCGTTCAGTCTGATCTGTATTCAGCATGTACTATCGCTCAGTCTTATATGTATTCTGCTTGTTTTTGCCTCCAGTCTGAAGTTCTGAAAAAACAACTTATATCAACGAATTAAAAAGAAAGAAAGAAAGAATGAATGAATGAATGAATGAATGAATGAATGAATGAATGAATGAATCAATGAATGAGTGAGTGAGTGAGTGAGTGAGTGAGTGAGTGAACGAACGAACGAACGAACGAACGAACGAACGAACGAACGAACGAACGAATGAATGAATGAATGATTGAACCAAATTGATTTTTAAAAATATTTTTGTATATACTTACTTTCTTGTTTGAGTGCTGCTCTCGATACTTCTTCTGTCATATCTCGAGTCCTATCGTCTTTTCGGAGACCTTGAAACTTTGTTCCAAATTTTTGTGAAACATTTGGTTTAAGAACAGTTTCTTCTCCCTCAGTCACACCCTGCTGCATGCATGCATTTACTGTTTTAGTCAGACAAACATTATTGTCACAATACAGATATTTCCCGTTACAGTTGTCCGGACACGATGGTGCAGGCTCGTAGTCAAAATAGTTGGTTGTCCAGTTCAGCCAAAGACCATCTATATTTCTGAGATAGCTGTAAGCAAACATGGTGTCATTCGGATCGTGACCATGTGATTTTCCGTCGTTGCATTCCTTACAGTAATGAAAAGGATAGTCATTCTCAATGATCACATCTTTACAGCTGAAAAGAAAGCAAAACAACCGAAGAATTTAACGTATTATATAGGGGTTTGTATTACGAAAATAGCATTTTTGATTCTTAGAACAGCCAAGGTTGCCAGGTTAGCTATTGTTATGTAGTTTCGTCTTCCGATTACAAAAAAATACATCATTTTATCCCCAACCTTGCCTGGAATGTATTTCTTGATCGTAGGTGGCTTCGTTCCGCTAAGAAGTATGACCGACTTGTTTGTCAACAGCAAACTTGCTTTGATTGTTTAGTCTTGATGAAACCTCAATTATCATCAGATCTCTACACACTAGCTTATTTAAATAAATAGAATTTATATACTGAACCTCTTGGTTGTTACTGGGAAGATTATACTCAGGTTAGAACTAACAATTCTGTTAGAAATTATGTACTTTTAATAATATTTTAAAGACTTTTTCTGCTCTTCCTAGTGGTAACGCCAACAAAACACCAATTGCAACTTAAGCTAAATTGTACGTAGAAATGTTTCGAACCGAGATTGCAAAACAAATATTAAATAATTTCAGATTTTGTCATTCTCGTTAAATAACAAGTTTTCCTTTTAGTATATATCAAGTGACTTTTTTAATAGTTTGAAAGAAGACATTTATAGTTACGTGTACTAATTAATCAGACATTATTATTCATACCTTTCTTTTTGGTGTATTCTGAATTGTTCAAAGATGTAATCAACGAAGGCGTGATGCATGAAGAAAACTGGATCAAAGGCGGCCGTTTCTACAATGCCCATGTCTCCTCCAACCCAATTATGGACTTCATTGTGTAGCACCTCCAGATGGCTTATATTCCGTGTGTCGTTAGGACCCCTAATGATGTCCTATAAATTAAACATTAGTCTTTGTTGAGGATTGGCAAATATTATAAGTAATGGCCAACGTAAAGTAGCAATAAGCCGAAACAACGACATGGACGGCAATTGCGCCATATATAGTATGTTGATGGCGATTAGTTTTATGGACTCTTCGCCATCATCGTTTGTGTCTTTGCATCTACCTCAATGTACACTTGTCAACTCATCATTCCAACTCATCGTGCGTTCAAGTTAGTGCGTCTTCACTTTCTTGCCGTTCTATATTCGTGCTTTTATCTTGCACTTTCACAAACTTAACATAGTAATGCCACAGTAAAGGTGATTAATATTACAATGTATACATATTAAATAAAACCCAATTCTAATTTTAGTTTCTAAAAAGAAAGGAAAAATGTTCAAGTTTTGTTATTATATAAGTCAAACGTACTTACATTAAAAAACACAAAACAACAAGTTTTTTGTATTTATATCAGAACTCTTTGCCCAGCAAACACGCCTATCGGACCGATATCGGCTATATGATGGAATATCGGTCGCAGCTTTTTGATATTGGACTGATATTGGCCCGATATTGACAATGTCATGTAATCTAGATATTAATTAATTACAACTGGTCGTCGGATAATTGATATAGGTCCGATATTGGCCCGATATATATTTTGTACATAGGCATTTTTGTTGAAAATAAGCAAACATTACATATCGGTCCAATATCGGCCCGATATATGTTGCAATGTCATATCGTATTTGCACAACGAGTTTTTCTAACGCACCGTATTTTGCATTTTGGCGCCGACGGCTGAACAAGCGATTTTGTAAGAAATTTAGACGTTACATGCTTATTTCTGTACAAATATTTCAAAAATTAGTTTATACTTATTCATATTGCATGGGCGCTGTTATGTTATATTTTTAAATATTGAAACAATCGTAGGCAAATGTTTCGAAACCGTTTTGTAACATATTTTCGCGATCATAAATGCTCATGTACTCTTTCAGGAATTTGACTATTGTTTTTTTACGGGTTGTTTAGTGTAAATAAATTTGTTTTACAGTGGAAATGTCTGTTGTTTGTAATCACCTTTATGGGCAAGAAAAGAAGAAAACAATAAGAGGAAATTGTATATTAAAGCTGCTTAAAGATATCGGCTTAAGATCGGCTATAAGTCTGTTACCCGATTTACATAACCGATATCGGACCGATATGTAGCCGAGTTGCACATCCGACATCAGTCCGATGTAAGGAGCCGATATCGGGCCGACATTGCAACATATATCGGGCCGATATTGGACCGATATGTAATGTTTGCTGGGTTGATAAATACATGTTCTTACAATGCTCTTAAATTGGTAAGCCTGTTAACACCTACCATTAGACTTTCATAGGCTTTATCCACAGATTTAGTCCATGTAGCAAGAACAAGAAATTCAAAAGTTTGTTATGATTGTATCAAGAAAGCTGTACGGGAACCAATATTTAGTAATAGCTCATAATTGCAAACTCTTCGTTACCGGAAATATATTATCGATTATCGAATCTCGAATTAAAGTAATATGATATGGGGCGCGTCACGGGAAAAGGTGCATTCGGGCATTTGACGTCAATTCTTGAAATGACGTCATAAAGTTGAGAAGACGACATTATTGTAATCTGTTTACAACGGAAATGTAAAAATAGATACTGCCCATGAGCGAATGGTACAGTATAATTTTCGAACATTCCATAGCTATGGTAGCGGGTGACAGCATTTTTCCGACAGTAAATTTTTTTTGACAGTACTTATATGTCATGGTGGCCTATGGAAGAATATGGTATAATAATACTTATTATGCATTTCGCGGTAAATATAAATTTATGTTGTCAGAATGTGTAATAAAATTGCCAATATGTTATAAAAAATAATAGATAATTGTAAGATCTTTCTAAATAAAGTAGCAACTTAAATGTCTAAAAATATGTCCGAAGGTACCTTTTCCCGTGGCGTGCCCCAATTATTATAACACAATTTTTGACATTGAACTTGGAACAAGATATGATGGAAGTCGATCTTTAATTTCTAAAGTTGGATTTCCATAAAATTTCATTTTTATCTCGACAACATAATTGTAGTTGGTTATATTGATCCTTATTTGTCATGTTACTTTTCTAAATTTTACCTTCTGTAGTTTGAATCAATGCAAATGATTTTACCTGTAAAATTCTCTTAAATTTATCTTTTTTAACATTTCCAACAAATTATTTACATGTAGTTTTAAATTAGTGTTTGTTTGTTATGATATGGTCTAACTTAAATTTTTTAATTAATCTAACTTTCTAAAAAAACTTCTTCGAAGTTTGTGCATTTCTCCATCAAACAAGCATGATTGCGTCCCCTAGAATGAAGTTTGTCTGAAATAACTTTGAAAACGGAAAGATTCACTCAACCAATTTTCTAACTAAACCGTTCATAATACTTAAATTTCTCAATCGGTGTACACGTCATTTTCACTTCTTTATATGAAATAATTAAACTTCCTGAAAGTGAATATTTTCTAAGATTACATCAGACAAAATAATTATTACTTTTGAATCCGTTTTATAAATCATACAAGGAAAACATATAGGATACCGGTACATAAATATAATGTACAGTAGCATGAGTAAGAACTTTCAGTTTCTGCCAAACAAAGCTGAACTATTGAAATCAAAGCAAAACCTTATAGTGGCATATATTCTTTATTCGTTCGACATCTTCTTTATTCATGAGTTTGCCCCCACATCCTGCGGCGTCACGCGCTACGTAGTCTCCATGCGCACCGTAGAAGTAACTGAAGTAACCGGTTTTGATGATGTCGTCATTGTTACCGAAGAAGCAAGGTGTCCACACGACGGAGTCTGTCGGCTTGTCAATTGGATAGTCCAAAGTATAGTCCCAGTATGGTAACGATACGTCCGGATTTATCTTCCGCATTTCCTCTTCAAAACTGAAATAAACATTTTATAACCATTGGAAGATTTTTTACAATGTCGAGAAGTTGCGAAAACGGGTGTATATACACTCAACCAAAGTTCTAATTGGTCATCAATTGTATATGTTTACAATGTATGCTAGTTTCGATTCTTCCCTACGTCAAGAGAGGTTGTGCAAAGAACTGTTTTGTCTGAAATAAATTATCTAATGTCTTTTTAATCTTTATTGATTGTTTTCTTCAATGAATCCAATACCATTTACTTACATCGCAGGGTCAAAATAAGAACAATCTTTAATTGAAAGGGAGGTAATTTTTAAAATTGGATACTTTGAAAGGGATTTATTTAAACAAATGTGCTGTTGATTAATAAGGTTTCACGTTTTTTCCTACTAATGAGGGGTCCTTTTAAAACAAAACAAGAAATTTAGAGTAAATTTCTGTTTGCTTGGCCTTTTTATGCAAGAAATGCACTTTTAGCCAAATTAAGGATAACTCTCGCCAAACTGTTCCGAAGTCAACTATTACAAGATTAAAACTTAATTTGAAGACTGTCATTGGCATATGATCATAAATGATTTCAATGTCTTTCTAATACAAAAATACGGACAAAAAGTGACCAATTAGAACTTTGGTTGAGTGTATTCTTCCGTTTCTTATTAAGGAATATATCGATCATTACCATGTAAGCAACAAATTAAGCAAGCCAAGAATTAGTACTTACTTACTAACCTACCCATCCAGTCGTGCGCCTGTTCCTTTTAGGTTAGTTTGTTTGATTTTTTAATTAAAATTGTGTCGGTTTTATTTAAACAAAAATAAAAACTTGAGAAATCTCTCAAAATTATAGCAAACAGCGTCTGGGGATGCAGTGATCGGAACACAAATGAACCTTACTGTGTTATGTAAACTCTGTGCCAAACCGGAAACCCTGCCCCCATGTGTGCCGCCGCATTAGAGGCTAAACCGTGTAAACGACCGAACTTCTGGAGAATACTTGTCTGAAAACAACAACAACAACAATACGAATTGGAGTTTATTACAAAATGAAGACAAATAATCATCATTCATTACACAACAATAAACTTCTAAACTTCTGATTTGGTTAAACTAGGTTTGGCTGATGGTTTTTGGAATCGACCGATGAGGGTTGTCCGAGGTTAAATAACTTGAATATGAATACTGGGAATAAAAGAGTTTTGACCTGACTTGGCTCAATCAAAAACTGAGACTGTGCAGACTTGTTGCTTGATTTTCGGTTATTAACAACTGAATACTAGCAGCGGTATGTTTTCACGATATACGCAAACATTCAAGATGGGTAGGGCTTATCTTTACCATTCCCGTGATAAGAATAATGTGAACTGTAAATAGCTATTGATCGAACAAGCTGTCCGCAGGCCTTCCTAAATATCATTCCAAATGATAAAATAAACATATAAAAGTATATAATTTTTTGACACTTGTTGAAAGATAAATTTGCACGGTGAGCTCAAAACTTCCATCCTTACTCAGTCAAACTGTGCCCAAGGTTATAAAACTGAGCATCGAAACCAGTCTCAAATCTCAAGCATCTGATTGGCTGAAATGGCGACCAGTCGCCATTTCAGCCAATCAGATGCTTGAAATTTGAGACTGGTTTCCAATCTCAGCTTTATAACCTTCAGCCCTGAAAGTGATCCCAAACCAGCATATGAATGTCATTCATTAATGATGGGAGTTGAAGCACCTTGATCACTCTTGTCCTACGTGCTTTAAATTAAAAAAAAACCGCAAACAGGTTAAATATTGTTAGTACCAACATTATACATAGTCTGCCAAACAGCTACTATAGCTTTCCATTCACCATCAGATAAAGTTCTAACTTCTCGTCTTGTTCGTTTTCCTGTCGGTGGCGGGGTCAAGCCTAACCTGTCGGTTGAAAAATATAATGTGACATCTTAAATATCATTTAGCGATGATTTTTTTTTCAGATTCTTTGTGTAGGGCAGACATTTGCACTAGGCACTGCAACGCCGCATAGGAGCATGACCGCATAAACAACATTTTTTTTGTTTATGCGGTGATTTTCAACGCATAAACAGGGCGACCGCGTTTGTGCGGCGACGTTCAACGCATAATGGGAATATGTTTAATGGGGCACAACTGTGCCTTTTTGCCGCATAAAGATGATTAAATTAACCACTTATTTAATAGCTTAAAACAGAGTTCTGATAGTGGAAAGAAACGATGGCGATGACGTTTGCGATGATGATGACCGTCCGTTTCTGAATTTTATTATATGGGTGTCTCCAGAGTTGTGTTCTATTCATTGGTTTAGGAAGCTGTTACCTGCTTTATTTTTTTTTATTGTTCCAGTAACGACAGAATTATGGCCATTGATATAGGTCAAAATTGCGATCGACTTATCATCAATAAAAACTTATATTAATGACATACTCGTTGGCCTAGTAAAATTTGTTTTCTTGTTTTTTTGTGGCACACATTGCCCTTTAAAAACCACTGAAGACTTTTACAACTTTGTTTATTCTACATAATGGTAACCACTGCTCCGGTCTTTCCTAAGGATTGTTTCAAATGCCCCTGTATTCCCCAGGATTGAGGCAATGGTTACAAATCACATGTGCATTACCTGGGTCTTATTGCGACGGACATAAAACATGTTTGAAGCAGACGTCATTTAAAACGTTTTTTTGCAGATAGATCAGTTGGTTTGGTCTACAATTAAAACAATCCTCGTCAGAATTTACATATCTTCAAGTTTATTTCAATGCTTGGTTAAGTGGACATAAAATTCTCGTTTGGTTCACAATTAAATCGACTTTACTAAATCTTTGTCAGAATGTACCTCTCTAAAAGTCTTCACACCAAAAAAACTAAGTCCGATAGTGATGATATTATATGAACCACTTTTGTACTTGTATGTTTTTTTAATTGTTTTATGCGACCAAAGTATGCCTTTTTACCGCATAAAAATATTTTTATGCGTTTATTTTTATGCGTTGAAAATCACCGCATAAACGATAACAATTGTTTATGTGGCGATGCTCTTATGCGGCGTTACAATTAGGCGCTTAATATGCTATAATGTTCTATTGAAAATCGATATATGTGTCGACACCATTTTTTCAATTTGAATTGAATAATATTTATGAAAATAATCATTCGAATAGAGGTAAAAATATAAGGGTGGAATAATATGAACAGAAAATAAGAGTACACAACAACATGTTCGAGGAAAGAAATATACAATGATCTGATTATACTATATATATCACGGGAAAAGGTACCGTCGGATAGATGACTTCGATTCCTGTGCCCAAGGTTATAAAACTGAGCATGGAAACCAGTCTCAAATCTCAAGCATCTGATGGCTGAAATGGCGACTGGTACTTGAGATTTGAGACTGGTTTCCAAACTCAGTTTTATAACCTTCAACCCGGAAGTGATGTCATAAAGTTGAGCAGACGACAATACTTATTATGCACTACGCAATAAAATTCATACTTGATAGTCAAAATGTGAATTCACATATAAGTTATGAGGAAAAAATAAAGTCGTTTGAGTGTTATTCAAATACATGTATAGGACCAATTGAAATGTCACAAAACTTCACATTTTCTTATTGCGCGCCCAGTTGGTGTTTAAAAAAACTGTCAGTCAATTTTTTATGTTTACAACAATATAAGGATGTGAGATTTAACAAAAGATTACCAACCTGGTTTCGTTAAAAAAAGACCATTCCTCATCTGTCAGGTCTTCCGGCGGTAACTGTTTGAAGTAATGCCCCAAACATGCAAGTTGTCCCTGCCATGCGATATCCTCTGTCAGTCCCTGCAACAATATTTAAGCAAAAAATAAGTCAAATGTATCTGCTTGTAAAAAAACCACAGAAACACAGAATTGCAATTTCTTCACTTGAATTGCTTTACTTTAGCCGTTTCATGCTTATAACTCTTGTAGATGAATAAATTACCTAAAACAAAATAGGTAGGCTAAAACATTGTACACATCGTCATTATCCTGAATTTACAAAAAAATAAAAGTAATGTATGACTGGCTGTTTTAAAAGTGTGAAAATGATGTTTTAGCCAACAAAACACACCACTTAAATGTAGGTAAGTTCTCGGCAAGATATTGGTGTTTAGAGACTTGCCAAGTCCATATTGAACCGCTGTAACTGTTTACTCGCCTTCCAAATATTTAGAGAACCCAATCGTATATTACGATGTTTACACTAAGGTAGCCCGAGGCAGCGCAAGTAAAATAATTGAGTTCCGGTGTCATGCAGTGATGATTTACGTTATCCGATCAGCCTTGTTTGGGGATGTCCCGGTTAGCTCGATTTGTAGCCTAACTTGCCTTGCTCTGCTAGGCGCTGTCGCTGTACGGGTTCGCTCCCTTACCTTAATTTTGTATGCGCATAACCTTGTTATTTTTAAGCAATCCAATTATTGTTATATTTATTTGCGCAATATACACATATATAACATACTTCGATCAGATATATTTATCAACTCAAAATACAATTATTAAAATATTAAGATATTTACAAATAAAAGCAAAGATAATTACAAGCATTTTCTTCGAATAAATTGAAGGGGCTTCAGTTTTACTTTCTTTTACTTGTATGTCCGAAATACTACAATTTTAGACAGTTTTTCTTACTGTTTTTGAGTCTCTATTACTGTCATTGGCCAACATTACAAAAGTTTAAAACGCTTTTATCTTCAGCTGGTCACAAACTTCTCAATAACCTGGCTGAAGGTTATAAAGCTGAGATTGGAAACCAGTCCCAAATCTAAGCATCTGATTGGCTGACTGGTCGCCATTTCAGCCAATCAGATGCTTGAGATTTGAGATAGGTTTCCATGCTCAGTTTTATAACCTTGGGCACCTAGCTAAGTATATACACTTCGCTTTTAACCTTTTCCTCCATAGATACACCTCTATAGCATTGGAGAACATTTTAGATCCAGATCAGCCGGCACGTATCTACACTGGTCGCACATCCGTAAAAATGCTTATAAAACGTGGCTACCTCCATTCTCGATCACACAAACAGATGAAACTATATAATTAACAAGCTAGGTCAGATTAGAACATTGACAGGTTGCGTATTAGACTTATTTTTCTCTACTAAAACTGAATTTGCTTGAAATTACGTCTGCGCGAAATAGCCTTTTCTTTGATTGTGAAACTTCAGTATTTACTTGTACTTGAATGTCGAACGTTTAGTCCACGAACATACAATAAGAAAATGAATAAAAAATATTACCTTTGTGGCATTTTGTGTACAGTTTTCATACACATCATTTAATACACTCTCCATGAGAACTATAGAATCATTCAACGCAACAACATATTTAAAAAACAGCAAACAAACAAAAATACATAAATACATTTTATCTCAAGTATTTTATATTACTTTTCTTCTTATAAAACTTTGTAGTTCTGCTGCAGTGGCGCTTGACATCAGGGGTTTTTATTGTGACGGTTTGGGATATAACGTTTCATTTTTCAGGATATAATTTACATGATTATACAATTACAAGAATCGCCAACGCAAAATAAAGCAAAATTCCGGTGTGGCAGAAAAAATTAAGATATATCCATATCCGCCTATCCCTTATATTATAAACTTAAATGGTCAATCTACCTACGCATAATATCCGGGTTTGTAAACTTCGTAATTCGTTTGAGACCTTACATAACTTATTTATGTTAAACGCATTCCTGGTTAGACAACCGCTGGCGCGCTTGTCAGAATCCAGGTCACAGGAGAACTGACAGCCAATCAGCATCGTAAACACGCTAAATCTACGGAAATAAACAACACAAAAATGAAAGTTGAATATCACTATTTTTTCATTGTCAATTTTATATTATTTGTATTTAAATTACTACAAAATCATTATATTTTCTCAAGATAATTTTCTTTTTAAAATATTTATTTTCATTTTCTACCAATCAGGCTTGACTTCCTGTTACTGGTCCGCAAATACCCTGCACAATTTTTTTTAGAGGCATGATCACCAATATTTAGTGGTCTATAACCTAATTGCCATTTTGAATTTAAATGTTTCGAGTTGTTAATGTTCATTTTGTCCTTTTTCGGGTTTTGTGGATAGTACGTGAACTTCCTCTTGATTTGTGTCTTGTACATCCGAGGGCCTCATGCCGATGGTTCTGTGATACTTATGGTTGTAACTGTAGACTATATCTTTTAGAATCGGAAGAAAGTCATAACATTCGTTGTACGAAAAGTAACTGTTTAGTTTCTGTTTGATATTCAGACAAGCTTTTTCGGATGTGGTAGCCATGGTTTCGTTCGGTTTTGGAAAGTATCTGAAGATGTTTTCCGGCATCAATGACTTTACCTTTCTCGCTCGAAATTCTTGACCTAAAACATATAAAAAAACCTACAACTTTTGCTTCTTTGTTGATATGAGAACCTGCTGGGGCAAGTTTGAGGTTGGTGCACCCTAGAACCTGGTTTTAACCCCCCAGTGGCAATTCGATTTGCTGACCAATCCAAGGCAGTAGCCCCAAAGGTTCTCTTTTTCGTTAATTGTTTGTGGCGTCTTATTTGAATTGACATACTTATAACAAACATGCCCTCTCTTCTTTTTCGCTGCGTGGGGAGGCTGTTTTTTGTTAGTGTGGCGATTCCTGATATGCATATTTCACTTTTTTTTTCTCAAAAGCCATCGCTGATTTCTAGTCGAAAACCCGTAACTTACTAATTCGCGATTTTTAAATCCATAACATGAATCAGCATAAAATATTTAAAATCCCTTTGGCAAAACCGTAGTTTGAATGAAGCATATACATATTTATTCGATACAGGTTTTCTTCCTGTAAAGAAACTTCGTAATATTTTAAATTTGATTAGCCATTAATAACGATAAAACATGTTATTAAACGTAACGGTCTTTCAGCTGTAACACGAGAGGTTCCATAATTTTGTTAAAATCCCAAATCTTTACGCACTGTAACGTTGTGAGTGAATCTCGCTTCATGCACGTGTCCGAGCTTAAACTTCGGAATATAGCCGAAATACCGTGACGAAAAATTTCGGAAAATAAACATGTTTAGCCATCCTATTTAATAACGGCTAAACCCGTAATTTTTACGTTCCGGTCCTTCAACTTTAACGCAGCAAGTTTCACAGATTTTTTTCATTTTTAAGAAATTTAATGGTAGATTTATCTGTTTTCTGAAAGACTGGATATTATTGGTGGAGTCCATTGGTTAGTCTGACAATATGGTATAAATAAACAGCAACCCTGTAATTGGTATTTTTTCATAAAAATGGACATCGATTAATTTTTTATTATTTTTTAAAATCAGTTTATTTTAGTAACATGTAATCAGTTTTGAACAATATGTTTATGAGAGAAATCATCTGATGCATAGATAAGATTAATATTGTAAAACACTGATTCCGGGATTTACTAAATGGCCATAAAAACAAAGACCTTTCAATAAAAAGAAATAAACATCATTGGGTTTTATACGACAAATCAATGCGGGCTTTTGAAACAAGATTGTTAACACGTTAAAATACATTTCACCCGTCATCCTTTAAATCAGGGTCGACTTCTGAGAAGTCACGTTTAAATAAGTTGTGGTCGTGGAAACGATAACATAAGATACCAACACAAGAATAACTAATTATAGAGAAAGACGCCTGTATGGCTTGCCGAATGTCGACTATAAACTAACTCAACACTCACAATTATTTATCTCCTTTTCATTTTCATGTTATACCAGATACTAATGATATACATTTGTAATATGACACGCATGTAGTCTCAAATATTTGGACTAGAGCGTTTATCCCACATCCTACTTCAAATGATTAAGTCTAGCATATTTATTTCTCTCTATGTAGGTGAATTTTCTAACATTTTAACATGATGACATCATTTGATAAATATGTTTATGTTTAAAATAATTACCATAAACAGCTTTAAATTATAAGGTTGCTGTATAATGCATATATGTGCAAATCGTCTCTGATGAGAAATTACATAAATATCTTATTTAAAAATAGCAAAGAATCTTATCGAACCTAGCTAGGCGTTAAATATTCAAAGTTAAACCCAATGATGTTAAATATGTAATTAAAATTTAAATAAAATGAAGATTGTTTAAGCTGTTCATAATTTAACTATTCCAGGTATTTAATATACCATTTATAATCTAAATCACGTTTAATACCTGGAAAATCGTCAAACATCTTATTAATAAGTGAAATATCAGGAATTGCCGCACCCCCTTTTTTTGCGAGATGCTTTTGGGTTACTGCCTTCGAACTTTCAGTGATAAAACAATTTGCCACTAAGAGTTTAAAACAGGTTTCAGGGTGCTTAAAACCCCAGTTAGGCCCCAGTTACACAGACGGTCGGTGCCCAATATGTCATGCTGTAAGCCACGATGGACGTGGTCGAATAACAAAATGTTACGGGTAAAGCCATGCCAAAGTGTTTTTACTTTTTTTCTTGGTTTATAACAACTTTAAATAGTACTAGTATTAAAAATGACAAAGTAAATGCTCAATTACCAGTCATAGTTTTTGTTTTTATGAGCACATCAAAATGCTTTCTCTGAAGAACAAATGCATATGTCTGCCTCTGTCACATGGTCAATTATGTTGACTGTTTATCACCTGCCCCTGAGTTAATTCATTAAGACAACTTGTACTTGTTCATGAGAACCTGTTGGGGCAAGGTTTACGTTGGTCACACTAAACCCTGACAAAATCTCCCAAAGCGTTAACCTTTTGTAACCCCAGATTCTGATTTTCTTTGTTTGTGGTGTCCAGTTTCAAATTGATTATAATATCTGTAAACCCATGCATTTTCTACTTTTTGACTGTGTGTGAAGGTTGAGTATGCTGAATGGAGGATTTTTGTTATATCCAGTTGAAATCAAATAAACACGATGACATCCCAAAATTCTTCACTTACACCTTTGCAAATTCCTTGCCCAGAGGTTACATTTGAAAGTACTAATTGAAATTTTGTCAAAATTTTACTGAACAGACTATGCTTTTTTAGCTCTCTATTGGCTGTCCCAATCTTTAAAATAATAGAGCTAGCGGCCATTTCACCACTTTCAGAAAGCATGTTCATGATGACGTAACATCGAAAGAAGTTTGGCGCGAAAAATATTGCGTAAAACTCAAAATTACGGCAAATATATCTATGTTCTCTTGTTAAATATTCGTCTTTAACCAATTAAATATTGCAGATAAACGCTAAAAATATCTTGTGAACTGTTAAAAAAACAACATTTTGACGTTTAAACAACTCTCGCGAACTAGATTACCATGGGGGACCCTATGCGTTTCCATGGGTAAACCTTTCTTGATTATGAAATAATACCGATGTTTTCTAGTACGGAAAGGTAAGATCTGTTTGTGACCACTTCTTGTCTCTTGCAACTTCATAGTCCTCACAGGGTTTTGTTTGTGTTTCTTTGCATGTGTTAATCCCTATAGTGTGCTGCTTCTAGACTAAAATATACGCTAAAAAGCCTAGTTTTCTCCCATGCAAAGAATCGAGAAACCAGAGTTTATTATCAAAATAACAAAATACGTCATTCACAAGACAGCAGACAACAACAAGAAGATACTTTTTTAACTCAACCTCTTTCACTATGACTTTAGCAAATGTTCATTGATTTTAGTCTTGCTAATATTTGGTGACAGTGCTCAACGTTCGTAAGCTAGATATTTTAGAGGAGTAGACCAACGTTCAAAGTGGTCTTCGTCTTAAAGACTACGTTGTACATCCGAGGTTCCATGTGTTAGTCGAAAATCGGTAGGTGACTTTGTTTTTATCAAAGTTAATACTTCAACACACGACTTTGAAAAATCTGTATGATAGGGGTATACATATCGAAGTCTGCATTGTTTAATTTGGTAGCTTGAACATTCATGTTGAGATCATTTTTCTAGTGCTGACCTATAATTGTCCACGTGGTCTCCTTCTGCCGGTTTTGAGCACTTAAGATTTTTGTTTTTAATATTAACTTTGATCGAAAAAAACACAACAAAACAACACCTTCCGTTTGATTTTCGACTTACAAACGGAACCCCGGATGTACAACATATGTGACGCAGCCCACTTTTATGTTGTTCTACCCCCTGTGGATATTTATGGTGATGACGTTAATAATTTGTCGGGAAATCTAGGAATCATTATCAGAGAAATTAATTCCAAGTTATCGCAACGCAGTACAGATTTAATGTGTTATTAAACAATACAGAAAATAGAAACTGCGAAATCTTGTTTAACAACAAGTTGTAGACGTCAAAAAGATCGTCACTAGACTTGATAAAACACTCTAGAATAGCTGCGATATCTTTTTCACAGGATTTATAAGTGTATGCGTGTTCAAGAAGCAAACAGTGTAGATCAAGTCCTGTCTACACTTATAAGTTAGCTATTCGTTCATTTAGTAACTACCATATCCAACGGAATCAATGATTGACACAGATTCAATTGATAATTAAAAAATCGTAGAGCACTTTAAAATGCTGTAATAGTACTTACTTGTATAATAAACCAAACTTCCAATGCAACACCTGTAATTTCCTCGTGCTGTTGTATATATCGTTTATTAGTATAAAGTGAAAACATTTTGAAAACAGGTACATATATTTTAAAAATTTATGTCTGAACCAGTTTTGTTTTTTTATCTAGAGTCAGTAATAAGCACATGATTTTAAACATTGTCCTTCAAGAATAGATTTAAAAAAAATAAAAAAATAAGGTATTTATTGCATGTTCAAACTTTGAATGCTATCCAATGATACCCCTGCACTAAGCAGATAATACCACATGTCTTGAAAATGTCATACAGTACAAGCTTGTGGGGGAACATGATGCATGGATGACGCACGAGTGCCCTCTGGTGGAGATTGACATTTAACAAACAACACCCGGTCCAACAAAAGTATATGAAATATAATTCCAGGAATAAGTTCCTTAGAAGGTCATATAGGTAACTTATTGACGTCAATTAATTATCAGCTTTCACAAATTATTGGAATTACATCTTTATAAGGAAAAATCAATTAGAAACGAAAGTTTTAAAACCAAACATACATTTCTTGGAAAATAACTAAAAAGGCACAATTTACAATGATTTACAAAAAATCTTTCATAAAGAGCAAAAGGTTCGAATGAAATTGGCTTTTTAAATGATTATGAATGATTTTGTTGTTTTGGTACTAGTTCAGTAAGATTTTTAATACATTTTCAAATTTAAACATTAAAACACATTTTCACAAAACACACGAATTCGAAATTAAAAATCAATTTTAAGCATATACTTCTCATTCAGAACTCATTTCTTAGTTTTATTGTGTTGACGATCATAGTAATGGTGAATTGTAGTCAGTCATTCAAATGGTTTAAATTAATAAGACACTTTAGGCTCTGGAAGGGAGTCAAATTCTTTATTGTGTTAGTAAGTCATTATGATGAATTTCAGTATTAATTATACCCATGTTGTACAAATAATTAATTTCCGAATGATTTATCGTTAAGTTAAGATGCATGCAATGTATAGATAACCCAAAAGCCAGGCAAATACGGCGGGAGCAAATGGCAGCCAACCATGCAAGAGACAGACACAGTACATCCCCCTTGTCCCCAAATTGAAGGATTGTTCAAGTATGCCTTAATACTGCCACTCACAAACTGCATGGTTTGAAATTAGAATATTACCTTTTGGGAGGAAATCGAAACTGATACCTACAATATAATATCATATTAAGAGACCGGTTATCATCAAACGGCCTATATCGTTGCAGTATATTCCAGATACCAGCACTTCTTTTCTGTAAGGACCTTTGAAAGCACCGGAATTCTCAATTAGTAAGATGATTTTGCGAAGTTTGGCATCGCGAATACATGTAAAATATCACGCTCCTTGAAATGCATCGATAGTTTATTTTGTCACTTGGCTAGCTTTAATCAGTGACATAAGACTGTAAAAGTGATATAAATGTTGCGCAAGGGGTCGAATATTTTAAAAAATAATTTTTAATTAATATATCTTAATATATCTCTTGAATATGTGCTCATATAGTATTACAATCATTATCTCAGAGGGGGTTCAACACCTAAAGTAGGCATGTCAGCTCGCTAATTATCTCCTCGTGTTATGACGTCATTGGAAAGTATAAATAAAAACTCACTGGTATTAATTTTAATTGTGTTTCAGATAGCGATACATAGATTCAGAGTTTTATAGTAAAAACCGTTAAATTAAATAGAGGAAATGTCGAAACTTTGTAAAAAGGTAAACGATGGAGCGAAAAGTCCGAATAGGTGTGCGAAAAGTGGTCTCAAATCCGGAGAGATTCACATACTCCAATCACATGATAATAAACAGACAAAGCATAAAATGCATATGGAAGTGTTTAAAAACGACAGCGAGCATTATGCACGGATATACACTGATGCCAACTGTACATACATGTATGGTTCTATTTCGCTGAGGAAATGCTCTGTAGATTTCAGCGAAATGAGCCGAAAAATTGTTATAACAAGCAGTAGTAAGCTCAAGAAGAACAACATGAACCTAGGAAGCCTGGTGTTTGAAGCTTTAAGCACCAACGATGCGGAGGAGTGGTGTGACTCTTTATCGAAAATTTCTGAACTGAACTCAGAAACGGAATTTCCGCCTACACCGTAACCACACATGATCTCCGGCGACCTATCTGTTGTGAGAAGTAACCTTTTGGAAACAATACAAATTACCATTGTCCGAAGACAATTTATTTCTTGTAAGTTATTTGTGTTAGAAGCTTGCAGTTACTTCAACTTATTAAAATGAGTTGGAAGTAAAACCTCCGGTTCAAGAGTTATATGACATATATGAAACTCTGTTGGCTGGATAACAGGAAAAAATATTACTTATAGAACTTCATTCTTGTATTCGACATGATTCGAATTTTTTGTACACACATGTTTTCTTTAAAAAAAATGTTATTTAATGTGACTTATCGCTTGCCTGCTAAGTTATTTTTGGTACAAATGTAAGTACAGATGTGTTACAAATAAATTAAAAAGCGAAAAAAACAAACAAAGTGCAAACTAATTAGGTCCCAGCTTTTGGTGATAATAACGATCAGTACAATATTGTAAGTTTTGTAGATGTCATCTTTTCACGCACACTCGATGAGGAAGAATAAAGCAATCCAATTCCTGTTTTTTTTCCACTTTAAGGACAATCGATCTCTGCAGTTGAGTTTGAGGTTAACGTTATGTTTGAAGATGCCGTGGACACATTACATGCTGGAAAAGAAATTGGCGTTATCTGTGGCACAAGTTTATATCATGAGTAAAATTTTTTTACAAAAACTGTCCAGTAACAAATAAAAAAAATTGAATAAACTGAATTTATGCAGTACGTTCATAGAATTGATCCTTACCCTTTCCCTAAATCTTGAAACAAAGCTGACTTTTAGGGTGGCTGAATAAGCAAACACATTTGTTAAATTTATATTAGCTATCATCTATCAGATTTCAATCACAAAATAAATCGAATGTTTGTGCTGATTTCATGTTTGTGTTAGTTATATGTTTATACAATTTCTCGAATAACTGAAATAAACTCTCCTTACGTATAACGCAGTGGAAGTCTCCACTGTGTGTCCATCCTGGCTGACACTGGTAGCCGGTGTAGTATTCTTTCACAGTGTACCAACGACAGTGGCTACAAAACCTATTTTAATATTTATTGGAAATGTATTTTGAAGTTAAGGCTGTGATATTAATAAGTTAAAGGTTAAAAAGCGACGAAGGAGATAACATCAGCTACTCATCAAGTTTCTATTGAGTATTAATAGGATTTATAATAAACAACATTAGACAATATAATTTTAGTGCTATTATACAGACATGCGGTTTAACAATCAGTTTGTCGTCATAAAATATGCTAACTCGTATTATATAATAGTTAAATGTGACAACCCATAATAAAAGAATTTAAAGTTAAACAATGAAAGACTTACCACAAAAATCGGGAAGCACACTCTCGCACAAAGTTTGTCTTGCTTCGTAAAACTGTCATGTAGTTTCTATAAAAAAGAATTTTCCTTCATTATATGTTATACGCCCATACAATACTTGTTTTCTGGCGAAGTAAGTCGACAGTCGCTTAATATGCCGAGTGCAAAAGTCAAGTACTGATCCAATATCTTCTTTTTGTCTGTCTCTTATGAACACGATTTAAATTCATACGCACGTTAAATAATTCGTAATGATTTGATTTCCGCAATCCTGTCTTCCTAGATAACATTAAAACAAGCAGAACCGTCATCGGAGCTAGGCGGCTGTCTATGAACCCACCGTTTTAATTGTTGTTAATTATTTAGGTAAATATTGTTCACAAGTACATGTACTATTCATAGGAAAATAAAATCGTAACTTAAAATAACAATTACAATGTAAGAAGGGATAAAAAAATCAGCTACTTACCCGCTCCAGGCCTTTGCGAAACACAAATCTGAACAGAACAACACCACAAAGAGTGCGATTAAAATGCAGAAATCGTCTTCATGTTTTGTTATAAAAAGTTAATAATAATTAATATTTTGAAACGGTTTAAATTTACTGAGAGTTCAAGTCACGTAAGGCGGAAGTTTTCAAAGCTTTATAGTTTGCAACTTTCAACAAGGAAGTTTGTAAGCCATTGAAATAGATCTAAACATTTTTGTTTTAAAATGGCAAGCTTTTCAAAATAATTGTTTACTTAAGTTTGTAATTTTCGTTGAAAGCTACATACGGAAACCTTTTTATTAACCAGTATTACATGTATTTTAGTTATTTGTTACCAGAAAAGAAGTGATTTTTTTTATATAATTGTTATTTAAAACCAAACGAGCATCTTAAAACATAATTCACGAAACAAAAACTACGAGCATCTTAAAACATCATTCACGAAACACAAAGTACGAGCATCTTAAAACATCATTTACGAAACTCAAAGTACGAGCATCTTAAAACATCATTTACAAAACACAAAGTACGAGCATCTTAAAACATCATTCACAAAACACAAAGTACGAGCATCTTAAAACATCATTCACAAAACACAAAGTACGAGCATCTTAAAACATCATTCACGAAACACAAAGTACGAGCATCTTAAAACATCATTCACGAATACAAACTACGAGCATCTTAAAACATCATTCACAAAACACAAAGTACGAGCATCTTAAAACATCATTCACGAATACGAACTACGAGCATCTTAAAACATCATTCACGAAAGACAAAGTACAAGCATCTTAAAACATCATTCACAAAACACAAAGTACGAGCATCTTAAAACATCATTCACAAAACACAAAGTACGAGCATCTAAAAACATCATTCACAAAACACAAACTAAACAAAATTTTAAAGCTAGAAACATGGATAAATGCACAGGCCAGCATCAAAGATATTGAATTATATTCGAAGGGATGACTTCATTGTCTATGTAAACTTTAAAAAATACAGATAAGGTCCGATTTTTAATCAGGTTCAAATAGTTGAAAGTGGAACTTTGAAAGCATCCGCTCCGAACACGACAAATATGAAAATATTGCAGGCCCGGTTTGATCGAGCCCGTTCAGATGCACAAACCTCACACTTGCTGCAACAGGTTCTCATATGAACTAACAAGTCTGATGTTATTGAAATAACCCCAACCCACCAATCAACTCAACAATGTTGCATGCAAAAGCACACAAACATATAAATCATAAGAAGCTAATAGCATTGCAAACGGGAGAGAGAACACTCGTATACACCTGTTTCACGGGTTTTGACACGCATATTAAGAGGTCGCAAACATTGCAAATGGCGAAAACTGGCTAAAATTTCAAAAATGAATTTTGGGGGGAAATACTTATTGCCAACAAAATTTTAGTAAAGAAATTTATTTAGCTAAGGATGTAGTTAATGTTTGCAAGCTCAATTTAGTCTAATTCATGTTCTAATTGCCAAGCACCTACTAAAACAAAAGAAAAACCGTTTGCAAACTTTCAAAACGAAAGCAGAAATCTTGCAAATCTACTTTCGTTTTGAAACAGGAAGTAAGTTTTCCTTGAATTTCTTGAAAACCCAAACATCATTTTGATGAATTGGCACTAAACATTGTAGACCAGCATATACTTATTTCAGGTATGAGTTGCTTTGGTATATTGTCCATGAATTTCATAGTTCTCATGCAAACGGTATTTCTTTTGTTTTAGTATGTGCACAATTTTCTACGACATAAAATTTCACCTAGCTACATGTATCTATGCTATCCATGAGAAACAATGAAAATTTGGATTCTTTAAGGACTTTGCATTGTTCCTTCTTTTCTTTGTGACTATTACAGATAATAATAATCGAATATGACCGTGCAATTTGCGTGTTACCTTGTAATTACATGTATCATAATGTCGTTTTTTTCAATTAATGACTAAATGTGAATTTTGTTCACACTTAACGGAAAATAACTAATATTTAACTGGGGTTTTATCTTTCATCACAACCCTTAAGTACTATCATCGAAGAATCAACAAAAAATTGGTACTAAAATGTGTATATGCGAGCATCAAGACCTTCAAAATATTACCTTTTCAAGATGAAAATATTGCTGGCGAACTGAGTCACCTTGCTGGGAATCAGTCATTTAGTATACAATAAAGATTGACAGCAGAAGAATGACAGAATTGTCCATCACTAATACGTCATGAATATTTAAAAGTCATTGTTCACAAAGCTTTTTATAACAGGAAAGATTTACACAAGAAGTTCGTGTTGTTCAATTAAAACTTTAAGTGTAAGTACCATTCATAGGTAAGTATTTAAAACACTGTCACAGCGTTGTACACTTATTTGGTTTTGATCCTATTCAAATCTAAATCGATGATGCCTGCTCGTTTCAAAGTAATGTACTTATTATGAAAATACCCAGTTAAAATTTTGAATCTTACCTGCTTATTCTGAGAGTACGACATTAAGGTTCCATTATCATTTTCATCGTATTGAATAGACTAAGCTTGTACTGCATATATAAATAAATAAATTGCACGAATCCTAGGACAGGGGCATGTGTAGAATGTTAATAACTACTACCGCATGAACAGGCTTACTCAAACCGATGATAAAATATTTTCATTTCTATTTATATTAGAGAAAAAAAAAGGATAAATGCCTATCAGTTATGACCACACTCCCACATAGCTTAGAGAAAAGAGAGCACTGGTAATAACATGATCAATATTAAGATAGACACCACAAACAATTATCGAAGATGAGAATTCGAGGCTTTACATCCTTGGAACGGTCAGGGGGATAACAATTTGCCAGTGGGTTTCAACCAGGTTCTAGGGTCACAAACAACACACTTTCCCCAACAGGTTCTTATATACAAGAACAAGTTATCTTGGCGAATTGGCTCCAACCGACCCATTACTCGACAATGTTGCATGCAAAAGCACACACATATAAAAAACTAATAGCATTATCAAGCGGAGGTGGGTAATCAATATCCTTACTGGGACCAGAACCCCGGGAGTTATATTTGCACAAACACGACGACAGGGGCAAAAGAAACAGATCGAGCTTTTAGAATACTTTACAAAATTTCCTGAAAATCCCTAATAAACTCTTAAACCCCTGCCACCGTCGTGCAAAGAAAGACGTAAGCATGATGATTAACCGTGGATGGGTTTATCACCAGGCATGCCGAGCGCGGTAGAATACCGTATATTAAGTGGTTATTTCTGTTGTGACTTTAATTCTCCCATTTCTGCGGTTAAATAAATGAATTGGAAGCCTTTCTTTTTAAACAGATGTTGTTTTTTTTTATACAAATAATGTAGGAAAATTAATATTGCCTTTTAATTTCTTAAGCATTTAAATTGAATCTTCATATAATACTGACTGAGCAAAGCTTTGTTGCAATAGTGATTTTAAACTGCACCTGTATTTTTATACTTTATCTGGGTATCGGCGATAAATCTTGCAAACGTTCTGACGTTCTGTTCTGACAGTTGTTTCCATTTTGATAACTCTATTTCATCATTTATCGTAATCCTAGACTACAAACTCTGAAATATAGGATGATACATTATCAAAACGAGTTGGTTTTACAAGTTTTTTTAATCTTATCAAAACTAAAATCATAAACCATCTTGACTGTCTATCTTCATCAAATGAGGTAAAATATATGTTGGCAAATAAGTAAATATAAATGCAGTATTTCTCCCAGTTTATGTTTCTTGTATCCGAACATGACGTGAACTGTACATTTTCGAATAAGGCCACTGGTAAGTTACACGTTGGTAAGAAATTTCAAACTTGCAAAATTAATAGACAAATCAGATGCTTGAGATTTGTGACTGGTTTCCAATCTCAGTTCATGATGATGGACCCTAATCTTTTTTTGGAAGTCTGTGTCCTCTAAATAAGTGTTCTGGACATATAAATGTATTTATAGTTAGTCAGAAGTATTTACGGTGGCATACAAAATAAGCTGTTTTCAGAATTTAATAGGCATGTAAAGTTTTTCGATGGACAGATTCGTTTGTGTTGCATGAAATCCACTTAACTAGAACAACTTAAAATTAATGTTTTATAATTAGAAATTCAACTTTGTAAGTTGGTGATATGTTTATGCATTATGCCTGCTACTGACTCAAGTTTCTGTTGCTTATCAGTTTGTTTGCATGACGGTGGAAGGTATGAAAAAAATTATGAAAGTTTTTAGGGAAATCTTGTAAAAGAAAGTAGAAGCTCGATCTGTATTCTTTTAATTGTTTGTGGCGTCTTATTTGAATTGACATACTTATAACAACATGCTCTCGTTTCCTCTCTTCTTTTTCGCTGCCTGGGTAGGCTGTATTTTGTTAGTGTGGCGATTCCTGACAGCATATTTCACTTTCTATTCCTGTCATCGTGCTCTTGCTGAATGGTGTTCTGGTCGCAGTCAGGCCAGTCAAGGAGTAACCACCTTTTATGTTTGAATATACAAAAACATGTAGCTTATGTTTAATACTTTTGAGTGTTTTAGCATGATTTGTTATGATTTGTGATTTGGAGCGTATTCACTAAGATAAACTACCTTATGTTTGTAAGAAAAACCTGCTAGGAAAATGCGATGTTAGCGCACCCAAGAACCTGTTTCAAACCCCCTAGTAGAACATTGTTTTGCCGCTGAATGTTCAAAGGCGTTTCCCCGTCGGGTTCGAATTTATCGTTAATATTTGGCTGTGTCATATTTAAAATGAACCACATCCTCTATTTTCCTTTTTAAGATGTAAAAATATTTTTTTCAACAGAGAATCTGCTAAACCTGGTAACTTTCCTTGCCAATCAATGCTAATTAAAAGGATGTTTGGATATAAACATGGTTTCGTGATAGATATTCACAGGGATGTTTTATCCATTTAAATTCTTTGTTGTTGTTTTTTTTTACAAACAAGAGCAAATACTAAATTTTGTGAAAAACGATTTTGACCCCAAGTTTTTTAAAAAAAATAACAGATTGCTTCATTAAGGATACTAGTGCTACAAATGTTTTTGAAGCGTTTTATAAAGCAATGATATGCATTAATTGGATTAAATAAACTCAATTTGTTGTTGTGTTGTTTTCTCAAATTCTTTAGATATCTGAGAACTTTGAATTTGTTGACTATATAATTAATAACAGCAGTGATTGAATGAGACCGGTTAATTACATATTACGGATTATGTACGATTATGTATGTTTTTATGATGACGTATATTCTTTTGAATGATGAACTTTCTCGAAAGCAATAAGTTAACAGTTACCTGAGACAGTTCCTATATCACATTCCATTAATTTTCTACTCTGTTGTTTTGATGAAATTCAATATGTTTTGTTGCGGAATCAAACATATTGCTTCTTGTTCGTTTTTCTTTCAGACTTATATACAAGTAAAATGACTGACATATTTGGCACACGGAGTTAGCTCTGTTAGATGCAATTGCATTAGGTTAAAAAATTCTTTCTTAATGTAAATTTAAATTCTCATGGCTTTATGTTACAATATCAATAATAAATCTTTCAATCAGAGTGAGAGGAAATACAAAATCAAGAAGAATAATCTTTCTTGAATATAACAATATTCATGCCAAAGAACTATCATGATTAAATGCAAAAATATCCGAGACTGTAAGATGCATTTATTGCAAGTGAAATAGGGTATCATGTAGCTTTTAAATGACTTCAAAGCGTGATCGATTACATTAACTAGCTTCGATTACATTAACTAGGCTTTATATCATAAACAATCTGCAGTAAAGAAACCAGTACGAGTTTTATTTACCGAATCTAACGAACTCACTAATAATAATCGCAGATCGATTTAAAATAATGATACAAGGTTGTTTTTTTTCCATTCCCGCTAGCAGTGTATCAATGGGACCCGCTAGCAGTGTATCAATGGGATGAGCTTCGGTAAACTAAACACTCGCCCGCTCGCGTATTTACATCGTTTAGCTCGAAAATCTTTTGTATTTAATATTTGACGTTACAATGGTATTAATTTCCATTTGAAATAAATAAAATATTCTGGGCTATAATTAAATTGGCTTATATTGAATATAAAGCAGTGTTTACTTCTGGTTCTTATGATAATTTTGATGATAACTAAACATTGGAACATGCAACGATTAAAACAAATCTTTCCTGTTGGATCATAATTAGGGCACGCCACGGGAAAATACGTAATCGGTGAAGTTTTGTGACATCTCAGTTGTTGCTACATGTATATTTGGAAAGCACTTAAGATGGTTAAGTATCTTCTCATAACTTTTGCGATTTTGTTTCACATATTGACTATTTAATGTAATTTTACCGAAAAAAAGCATAATAAACAATGTCGTCTGCTTAACTTTCTGAAGTCATTTTAAGAATTGACTTCAACTGGCCGAAAGTACATTTTCCCGTGACGCGCCCTATAACATCTGTCCATAAATAAATGATTGTCACTACAATGAGTATCTATTGTGCAGTCGTGTGAATTGTGTGATACTGCAACGAACGATACTTTAAATTTTCTCTGTTGAAAATGATGCTATTATCTGAGTTTCAATAACACTTCGCGTAATTTTGAAACTTTCATAAATTTAGATAGAGACCCCTTTTCCACCTCTGGTTTATACAGTATATGACATTAGCTTGATAAGGCAAATATTTCAATAAAACAACCGTATTTTCTTCCGATTGAAAATAAATAAGTGTTCTTTACATCCTGATATTTTTATATATATTTTGGATGATGTCCAGCGTTAATCATCGTGCTACAGCGTCAAAAATTTTAATAAACAGTATCTTTTATCGACAGAGGGTATTATTACCACAAATTAAGAAATTGTTTTGTATGTTTTCCTGTCGCTCACATCAATAAATTTGTAGTGTAAAACGTTTTTGAAACAGGGTGTTTCTCAACCAGACTAGTGTTTTATGCCGATTAAGCTTAAAATTAGTAGTGAAGGACGTTACTCTAGACCACAACGCACTCGGTGACCCCTTCTATATTCTATATAAATGACGTCATCCTGCCTGGTGCAGGGACTTTTCGGTGGTGCAGGTAAAATCTGACTATTTATAGCTGTATCTATTTATGTCTATGACTGGTTTATGTGTGTGTATGACCCCGTACGTATTCTATATGAATGTCGTCATCGGTGCAGGGACTTTTCGGTGGTAAAGGTAAAAATATGTCTACTTATAGATGTGTCTATTTATGTCTATGAGAGTGTGTTCTCTCTCCGATATCTTCGGGCTGGTATTCCAACGTAAAAACCCATAAACTAAATATAGCTGTAGGTATCCCACCGACGCTAACATGTTTCGACACGTTTATGTAACGGACCAATCAAAATAATGTATTTCTTTTTAAATGATAACGAGCCTAACAGTCAAGGATCGACTACAAGAGATCATCCAGCAGACGACGTCCGAGGTTTGAGAGATTAAATGGGAATTAGACGGTTTTGCCCTTTATTGAAAACTGTATACAGTAATAAAAAAGATAAATCATGTTTTTAAATATCTAAAAAAGGTTTCTTGTTATTTACTGGTACAAATAAAAACCCACGGTCTACTTCTTTTTAAACTCGGTGTTAATCATATCTGACCTTTGATGACCAGGCGTTGAGGAATGCAACATTATACATGTAGTGTAGTCATAATACAACAGTCTAAAACAAATCATGACGAGAGTTTAACGTTTTATATATACTTTATTTACATGTATGTACAACAGTTCACATAAGTATATCCATCATTAATTATTCACCCTATGAGTCATCTGCCTGGAGCCCTGGAGCTACACGCGTGACTGCGCACTGACAATGGGGGTGGCATGATGTCATCAGCACCACCCTATCAGTCATGCACCACCCTAGCGGTCAATCACCCTATGAGTCATCTACCTGGAGCCCTGGAGCTACACGCGTGAATGCGCACGGACAATGGGGGTGCCATGATGTCATCAGCACCACCCTATGAGTCATGCACCACCCTAGCGGTCAATCACCCTATGAGTATCATCGGTCGCACCCTAGTTTAATTATTGAGTCATTCTGTTATGACATAGTATATGCACCTTTATTCCGAAGGTGACTCACTCATCAGCACCACCCTAGCGGTCATTCACCCTATGAGTATCATCGGTCGCACCCTAGTTAAATTATTGAGTCATTCTGTTATGACATAGTATGGTTTTAGGTTACATTCACCTTTATTCCGAAGGTGACTCACTCAGATTCGAAATAATTCTTTATATAATTGTATGAATGACATAACGGACGATTATCATAACCTATCTTTATTCGTGTTTTTATAACCCATTGAAAAGAACATCGAGGATACACCGGTGTCAGTAACCTCGTGTGCGTGAAGTGTGTTAGATCAAAGATAGATAACGAAAGAACCTTCACTATCTTTAAACCAATTAAATAGTTACTTGTATAACGTGTTTATAATTATGAACATAGTATTTGTTAATATGTTCACCTCAATTATTTTACAGTCTTGTGCATCATTTCAACTGTGATTATATTAAATTAAGATTAAATAATACTATAACCGTATCGGATTTCGTTTTTATGATTACCAGTGAAACCGGGGGTCATTATCCTTACAGTCGAACAGGTGGTATTTAAACATCTTAAATGGACGGTCATGTGTATTGCCCTTTATTGAATAAAGTCATGGAGCGAAAAGTAATACTGACATTCAGTACTATTGTAACTCGGTGTTAATCAGACCTTTGATGTGTTGAGGCAGGTAGTTTAGTGATAGTTTAAAACAAAACGAGAGTTTTTATACATACTTTATTTTACATATATATGTACAATAGTTTACATTATACACACAATATCAACTATAAAGTTTTATATAAGACAACTAATCAAACAAGTGTTACAATTCATGATGGTTCATGTCGAACGCATTATTGAAAGTCACCAGCGTTTATCCAACTGTTAAACTTTTTCGGATAGTGTTTCCACTGCACAAAGTACTGTTTATTTTGTCCTTTGCCTCGGGTCTTTAACACTTTGTCCACTTTCCATGTCTGGTTAGGATCAATGGTTATTTTTTGCATTTCGCTTTGATAAAATGTTCCTGTGATATCTTCGTCTTGTAAGTCCCTGAGTTTGTAGATCGGTAATATTCCTCTGTGGTATCGTTTATGTACTTTAAACACCTCGCCCGAATAGGTCTCGTCGTACGCGCGAGTGAACGCGTTTCGCAAATGACTGATCCGTACATAATCGCCGATTTTGAATTGATAGGGTTTTAGTTTAACGCCCTGCACTTTGCTTTTTGGGTTTTGAGCAAAATACGTCGCGAGTCTAATTTCTTCCTCGTTACTTTCTTGTACATCTGCCGGCCTTCTACCAATCGTTCTGTGATACGTGTGATTGTAGCTGTTGGCTATGTCCTGTAGAATAGGAAGATAGGCATATCGTTCCTTGTGCGAGAAATACCGATATAATTTCTGTTTGATAGTTAAGATAGCTCTCTCCGATGTAGAAGCTTTGGTTTCGTTCTGCGTCGGAAAGTATTTGATGTTGTTTTCCCGCATCAGCGACTGTACCTTTTTGGCTCGAAATTCTTGACCTGAAATATAAAAACATGGAAAATAGTAAACAAAATGTGTTATAAAATGAAAGAGTTCCAAACTACTGTGGTAAAACGAATATTAAATCAATATAGGGTGTATTTATTTACATTATATAGGTGCAGTAAAAAATATGCCAGTAGAAAATAATATTTACCTTTGTCGGTAATCAACTTTGCTGGCGATCTGTCCGATTTCATAAAGATGTCTTTGAATGCTCTTGCTACCTCTTCTCCCGTCTTGTACTTTAAAGGTCGCAGCCATACGTATTTGGAGAACGTGTCAATTACCAGTAAGATGTATTTGTAGCCGTCATTCCATTCGGCAAATTTCGTCATATCTATCAAGTCAGCCATCCAAAGATCGTCCTTT
Source organism: Corbicula japonica (assembly GCA_038501625.1). Taxonomy (NCBI): domain Eukaryota; kingdom Metazoa; phylum Mollusca; class Bivalvia; order Venerida; family Cyrenidae; genus Corbicula; species Corbicula japonica. The sequence continues at coordinate 2,053,867 of JAZAYU010000055.1, forward strand.
CCAGCGCTAACGACGTGATTTCGCTGAAAACGTCTTCTGACTGGTTTATGAAGACTGTATGCTTCTTGATTATGCAAGAATTTCCTGATTCTATGCATGCCTATATCATATTGACCTTCTTCTTTTACCACTTTGTACAGTTTCTGCGGTCCCGAAAAACTTGCAGGGTGTGATGGATCAAAATATATTTTCTTTAAATAGTCCTCCCAAGGTGCCATGTCTTTACAGTTCAGTTATCTCAGTAGAAATGAAGTTTGGTCACTGAACAAAGTCTATTTATTCACCGGCTTCTTCATCAAAACTGACGTCACTTTCTTCTTCTTCACTGTCCTCATCATCGGTAAAGACAATGTCAAATAAATCTTTAAACTCAGTTTTATGTTGTTTCAAAACTTTCTTCACAGCCGATGATGTATTGAAGCCCTTTGCAATCAATTTATCTATCTGAGCCATAATATTTTGGTGTAGTCCACTGCGTTTAAGCGGCAATATGAAGTCGGCTATCAGTGATTCGTACTTGCACATAAATGCCTTTTCGTTGTGTGGCTGAATGCGCTCTTCGGCCATTTCCTGTGCATAGTCACTCTCTTCCCCATCTTCAATAAATTTGTTGTATAATTTCTCTAATCTGTCATCGTTTGTTTGTCTCGCTCTTTTCCATAGCTGTACATAGGCTTCGTTGTCTTCTACAGAATCCTCTTGCTCGATATCGCTCAACTCCTCATATTTTCTTTTCTTTTGATCTTTATGTTCGGGACACCAACCGTTTTCAGGACACCAACCGCGTTTTACGTGTCTCTGAACGTCGTGCGAGGAATCAAATAGTAGCCCACAGTCGTCACAAGCTTGCGCTTTTTCTGCCATTTCCTGACCTTCGTCGATGTGAACAGTTTGAACTCCGACTGAAGAATGACCGGTACTTCCAGAGTTTTGGTCTTTTATACAGTCTTCGGGGCGGTCTTGCACCTGATTGGTCGAAATTATTTCATTTGTGCCTTGCCAATCTATGGCATATTTTAATCTGTCATTTTCTGACGTGAAAGGTTTCAAGTCCACCAGCAAATATCCGTAAGGGTCTTTTGTAGCCTTGGCGAAGGCTTTCTGGAATTTCTCTGTATTGCCCGGGTACATCTGTCTGGCCAGTGTCATGACTGCTTGTCGGTCCACCGGATTATTAAACAAAACTAAATAATGACAATTCCTCCTCTGTGTGGGGTCCTTGTTGCCGAATAAGTTCTGGTTGATTGAAATCACGGATAATGATCGATGGTGGGAACCTTCCGTAAACAAGCCTGTTATACGTTTATCTTTGCCAGCTTCCGTGTATAAATCGTCTAAAATCAGTAAATTGTTGATTCTCGGATCAAAGAAATCATCGTCATCTAAGTCATTTGGAATGCCTTGTATGAATTCCACTTTCGGTAGTACTGAATTCTGGACTACACTGTACAACGGTTGCCATCGTTTGTAAAGCCATACTATTCTCTGTATGCCGGGTTGAATGGTATCTCTGTGATTTTGCAGCAACGTTTTAACAAATGTCGTCTTTCCACAAGCTGAAACATGAAACGGATTTTATATGTTTGAAAAATATGTTTTTAAATTCAAATACACATTATAGGTAAATAGCAATTAAATATTCTCCTTTTCACAAAGTTTAAAATGCATTCAATAAGAAAAGAAATCAGTTTAGAAAGTAATAATACCTGTAGGACCGGAAATCATCATGGTAAAAGGATGAAGATACACCATGTTTCTAATACTCCTTTCTTGTGATGGTGGTGGCGGTGGTGGTGGCGGTGGTGGTGGTGGTGGTGGTGGCGGTGGTGGTGGTGGTGGCGGTGGCGGTGGTGGTGGTGGTGGCGGTGGTGGTGGTGGTGGTGGTGATGGTGGTGGCGGTGGTGGTGGTGGTGGATACGCTTCACTGCCCTGCGGATATGCTTCATTAATTTCTTTATGTTTGATTCGTTTATGTCTTAACATGGCATCACGTCTTGAAAACTCATGGCGGCACTCCGAACACTTTGTCGAATACATGTTGTCTCTTCGGCGGCTAACTTACAAATGATGACCTGTCATTTCTTATAGCTATTTTATAAGTCTTAGGGTACAATCAATGGGATCAGCCAATCAGAATTCTTCTACAGTTTAATATATTGCCATTTCTTGCCGCGTTATTTTGGCTTCGAGTCTGAAAAAAGGTTCATAGATTTTATTATTCAGGAGTTTATTATTATGTAAGTTGTTTCTTAGTCTCGTCTGGCATTTTCTTAGTCTCGCCTGTCAGTTTATCCATCATTTAAACTACTAAATACATGTCGTGTATTATAAACTTATTCTCCAATATTGCGATATTTGCCTACTAATGAAAACATATCTTTTCCCGATAAAATTAATAGGTTATCAAACATAAAGTACCGACAAGGTACATTTGCCGTCTTGATTTTACGCCGTAACGCGTTTACCTCAAATTACGCCTTAATCTTTAAAAACGGGTGTTTTATCAATATTGTTTCAGTATCACAGAGACAACCGGCCAGTACACTCGTTAATTCAACTACTACCTGACGAATTCTTTAAAAGACATAAAAAGGTAAATAAAATGTTTAAACTTGTCACGCTTTAATGTGAAAACCGATACCTCAGTATTCGTATTTCATTTAATCGCTGACAGCCAAAGTGTGCGGACCATCCTTTTAACAAAAGAGCAGACAATAATATTCATGCCCTGACATGTTATCTGTAGTAATCTATAAAGTCATATGTTTTATCTCTATTTTCCAGTATAACTTCGGCAGCGAGCGTGCACACATCGTTGATTACGACACAGAGCAGACGAATTTTTTACAAGGCACAAGGCATAGGTAAAATTTTAAACTCTTTTTGCGCGCATGCGTGAATCAATATTTCAGTAGCAAAACCTTACCCTTGTCGTTCATATAACAGCTATCTGGCAAAGTGTACTGACCGTTAAACGAGCAGACGACTCGGTTTTACAAATCGGTAAAGGTTTAATCAGGCACTGTAGTATATCGTACGTAGTAAAGTACTGTGATATAGTTAATATTTTATCATATTTAAAGGTACTGTAATCACATAAACATTAAACCTGCTACAATAATGTTTATGTAACCACAATTTATAACCCTTTAATTTATGTATGTGTTTTTTTTTCCTGATATGTACCCTATTATTTTCATTTATTTAATTTTCTGTCTAAATTAATGCAATGAAAATTCATGCATCTGTTTTATCCTAAGTCTTTGCTGATCAATACGATTTGTATCAACAATGCAATGGGGTATGAGCTACAGTGCCTAATACTTCTCAAATGTTTTATTTTAGGCAACAGACATGGCCTTTGAATGTGAACAATGTGGTGCTAGCTTTCAAAAACTTAGTCAACTCAAACACCATCAGCGCACGGAAAATCATTGGAAGAAATTTAACTGTGACGTGTGCGGAAAATGGTTTACTAGGAAAGACAATTTAGACCAACACAAGAAGAAGCACATTGCCATTAGCAATGTACACTGTGATGAATGTGGACTGGTGTTTAGTCGTCCACACACCCTATTGCGACATAAGGACAGGGTTCATCAAACGGGTGGCGGATGGAAAAGGGCAGCCGATGTTATGGATCCTCAGGACGAACCAGTAAAAAAACGCCTTACGAAGAACGACAATCCGCGTGACTTCTTCACATTAATCAAAGTCAAAGAGCAACGAATGGAGAAGTTCCGAACCAAGGCTACTACTTACAATGTCACGTTTCAAAACATCGAAGTGACTGAAAATATATCATCAACCTTGCGGAGAATATTTTCCTCGCTATTTCAAGAGGTTTCAGATGGAGCAAAGTCTGATGATCTGTTTAGAGTCACAGTACAAAGTCAGACCTTGGATTATCCCATCGTTATTCCGTTCATAAAACTGTCGGAATTAACTGCTGACAGATTTATGTCAGAGATTGAACGTGTTCTGCAGTCAAATGAGGATTTTGCTATCGATACTGGTTTGACATTAGACGTCACACATGTTGATATGCCTACAGGCGGAGCAAGGAAGAGATGTAGATTTGTCAACACCAATGAGTTTTTATTGCAAAAGCAATGCATCATTCAAATTAAAAATGATGATGAACTTTGTTGTGCAAGAGCAATAGTAACAGCTAAAGCTAAGATTGATTGACATGAGCAGTGGAACAACATTCGTCAGGGTCGACATATTCAGGAACAGTTAGCTAAAGATCTTCATGAAAAGGCCGGTGTAGCACTTAAGTGCTGTGGAATAGATGAAATAAATCAATTTCAGCAGGTGTTACATGGTTATCGGATTTTTGTGGTTTCGAAAGATCATTTTAATGCCATAATCTACAGTGGGCCAGAAGCGGAACGCGAAATATACTTGTACTACCATGATAACCACTATGACGTTATCACAAGTATGCCAGCTTTCTTGTGTAAGAGCTACTTCTTTGTAAAATGTCAGCAAGGGTATGATCAAAAGGAAAAACATAGATGTAACAATGTTTGCCATTCTTGTCGTAAAATACATGATGACTGTGACGAGGAATGGATCCAATGTGATGACTGTAAACGTTTCTTTAAGGGGACAGAATGTTACTCTTTACACAAAAAATTGTCAAGTGCTGGAAAATCAACATGCCTCTTGATTTATCGTTGTGAAGCCTGTGGAAAAACAGTCAATACACAGCTGAGCAAGAAGGAACATCAGTGCGGTAACATTTATTGTGCCATATGCAAGGACTTTTTTGTAGAGGGTCATCGGTGTTATATGATACCAGAGGAAATCCTCCCTGATGAGCCTATGTCAATTGAGGAAGAAATGGTAGATGGAATTGAAAATGCTAAAACTTTCATATTCTTTGACTTTGAATGTACGCAAGATGATTTTGTCCAATGTGAAATGGAGTATAAACCGGATGTGTTTGGAAAATGTCAGAACTGTTTTAAATCCAATTGCGTCGTGTACGAACACAGACCGAATCTTTGTGTAGTTCAAAAAGTATGTACTGTTTGTATGGATAGGGATATTGCGTGTGAAAATTGTGGTGAAAGGGAATATGTTTTTAGTGGTGATGACACAGTGAACAATTTCTGTCTCTGGCTATTTTCTGAGGAGAATTATAACTCGACGGTAATATGTCATAACTTCCAAGGTTACGACTCATATCCCATTCTTCAATACTTGTACAAAAATGCAGTTGTTCCAAAAATTATACCTAACGGAGCAAAAATCATGTGTGTCACAGTGGAAAGCTGCAAGATCAAAATGATTGATTCTATAAACTTTCTGCCCATGGGACTTGCAAAGCTACCGTCGATGTTTGGTTTCAAGGAACTCAAAAAAGGGTACTTCCCACATTTATTTAACAGAAAAGAAAACCAGAGAGTTGTACTCAACAGTCTACCAGATCTCTCTTACTATAATCCAGATGCTATGAAACCAGAAGACAAGAATATTTTTTTGACATGGTACAACGTCCATAAAAATGACCGATTTGACTTTCAAGAGGAATTACTGACCTACTGCAAATCCGACGTGGACATTTTGCGACGTTGTTGTCTGAAATTAAGGGAGGACTTCATGGACATTACCAGTATAGACCCTTTTGAACGTTGCATTACCATCGCATCCGCTTGTAATCTTGTATTTAGAACTAACTTTCTAGAAGCTAACACCATCGCTCTGATTCCTGCTCATGGATACAGGCCTGAACAAAAGCATTCCGTCAAGGCACTTCAATGGTTAGAATACCTTAGTCATACTGAAAAAATAGACATCAAGCATGCCCGAAATGGTGGGGAAAAAGTTATAGAGCCATATCACGTAGACGGTTATTACGTGGCGGAGAATGGTGACAAAGTCGTATTGGAGTTTAATGGAGACATTTGGCATGGAAATCCTTCCACGTATTCTAGGTCCACGATCAATCCAGTTAATCAGTTGACCATGGGGGAACTATATGACAAAACAATAGAAAAACAAAAGTATTTGGAGAGACTTGGTTATATTTATAGATCAGTTTGGGAATCAGACTTCGACAAGAGTGTTGCAAGCGACGCGAACATGCGGACATTCATTGATGGGTTAGGTATTACCTCGCCGCTGGAACCACGCGATGCATTTTTGGGGGGTCGAACAGAGGCATATACTTTACACAAAGAAACTCCTGAGGACGAAACAATTGACTATTATGACGTGACATCACTCTATCCTTGGGTAAATAAAACAGGAAAAATCCCAGTAGGACATCCACAAATTATCACACAAAATTTCAAAAGCGTAGATGAATACGAAGGTCTGATCAAATGCAAAGTCATACCCCCAAAAGGGCTGTTTCATCCTGTTTACCGTGTAAATGCAACGGTAAGCTTTTGTTTCACCTATGTAAAACCTGTGCGGAGACAAAGGAGCAAAAACCTTGCACTCATACAGACAATGATCGTTCTTTTATTGGCACATGGGTCACTGATGAGGTTAAAAAAGCCGTAAAAATGGGGTACCATATTGACAAAATATATGAGATTTGGCATTTTGAACAGGTATCTCAATATGACCAACAGACAAAACAGGGAGGTTTATTTACAGAGTACGTAAATACCTTCTTAAAGCTAAAACAAGAAGCCAGCGGGTGGCCTGAATGGTGCAAGACAGAAGAACAAAAGAAAAAGTACATACACCTTTATTACCAAAAAGAAGGTGTTTTATTGGAATATGACAAAATTAAGAAGAATCCTGGCTTGAGAGCATTGGCAAAGCTCATGCTCAATTCGTTTTGGGGGAAATTCGGCCAAAGATCGAACATGTCTCAAGTTGATCTGATTGACGATCCATTAACTTACTTTGACAAACTGTCATCTGACCGAGAAGAGGTGACATGTGTCAATTATGTGTCTGAGGATTTTGTTGAAATGCGATGGAAGTACAAAGAAGAATTTGTAGATACTAACCCAAAAACCAATGTAGTCATTGCTGCATACACAACGGCTCAAGCCCGTCTCAAACTTTATTCATATTTAGAACACCTAGGCCCAAGAGCTTTGTATGCAGACACGGACTCTGTGATATTCTCTACAAAAACCGGAGAATGGAAACCTGCTTTGGGCGATTTTCTCGGAGATCTCACTGATGAGGTACCAGGAAATTCAATACGGACATTTATAACAGGTGGCCCTAAGAACTATGGGTATGAGTTAAGAGAGCCTGACAAGGATGGTAAGCGTACCCACTGCAAAATACGTGGGATTACATTAAACAGCAAAAACATGTTAAATGTCAATTTTGATGTATTGAAGATATTTGTCACTGAACGACAGAATGCTGTGGTATCGGTTTTAGATGCTCACAAAATAACCAGAGATAGAAACAATTCAAAGATTATCACTCGGCCAGAAAAGAAAGATTATCAACTAGTTTTTGATAAAAGGGTGATAGGGTCAGATCATGTCTCCTATCCTTATGGATATTAATATGTTTAGATAGATGTATCCAGTTCGTCGTTGTATTTTATTATATGGAAGTCAATAGATATGTAAAAAATCTGTGTTAATAAAATGTGAACGGTTCTCGTGTTCATGATGTAAATAACTGTTTAAAATGTAGCAAATATTATATGATGAATCTGGTGTATTTCATGCAGTATTGTAATAGTATTTATAATCAAATTATATAAGTAATAACATGTTTTCTTTTACTTTCACGTGAGGAAAATATATGCATAAATATTCGTAATCTATTCACAGGATATATCTATTTAAATGTTCATAACCATTTTTGCCACAACCATAAAAACACCACCCCTGCTTTAAACTGTTTTTATGACTAAACTACATGTATAAGGTTGCATTCCTCAACGCTAGGTCATCAAAGGTCAGATATGATTAACACCGAGTTTAAAAAGAAGTAGACCGTGGGTTTTTATTTGTACCAGTAAATAACAAGAAACCTTTTTTAGATATTTAAAAACATGATTTATCTTTTTTATTACTTTATACAGTTTTCAATAAAGGGCAAAACCGTCTAATTCCCATTTAATCTCTCAAACCTCGGACGTCGTCTGCTGGATGATCTCTTGTAGTCGATCCTTGACTGTTAGGCTCGTTATCATTTAAAAAGAAATACATTATTTTGATTGGTCCGTTACTTAAACGTGTCGAAACATGTTAGCGTCGGTGGGATACCTACAGCTATATTTAGTTTATGGGTTTTTACGTTGGAATACCAGCCCGAAGATATCGGAGAGAGAACACACTCTCATAGACATAAATAGACACATCTATAAGTAGACATATTTTTATCTTTACCACCGAAAAGTCCCTGCACCGATGACGACATTCATATAGAATACGTACGGGGTCATACACACACATAAACCAGTCATAGACATAAATAGATACAGCTATAAATAGTCAGATTTTACCTGCACCACCGGAAAGTCCCTGCACCAGGCAGGATGACGTCATTTATATAGAATATAGAAGGGGTCACCGAGTGCGTTGTGGTCTAGAGTAACGTCCTTCACTACTAAAATTGACGAAACCATGGAAACGGGGACAGGCGTTAATTTATATTCTTTGTTTTACAAAACAACCTATCAAACAGGATTGTAGCATGAGTCTAAGAATAGTAACGCCTTATTATGGAACTATTGAAAACAAATATTAAGGCGATCAATCAAGTTCATTATTTAATTCTATCATAATCGCAATGTCCTAACTCTTGATGCTCTGGTCTTGGAAAAGTAATTGAGTACCTGACATTTTTGCCTGACAGTGCATTCATTCATTTTTGTCTTATATGATTGCGTGCTTGCTAGCAACAATGTCGAGTAGATGTTTGGGTTGGAGTTGATTCGAGGTAATTTGTTTTTGTTATTTTAGACAAGAAAAACTATCAAGGCAAGTGTCAGGTTGAAAGTTCTTTAATTTCCAAGTGGCAAATATAATATTACAAACAAACGGTAAGATAAAAAACGAATATGCTTAAGGATAACACTAAGAATATACATATATTTTGCCAAAAAATCCCAAACCGATTCAGTGGCAACTTTGTAGTTGAATTAAAATTTACATGAAATTCAAATTGTTTATGTAATAGTTTTAATCATTTACATAATTTTGCAAATTATTTAATAATGAACATTTTTTTGGTATCAAATGATTCACAATCGTGAAATATTGTTTCTCTTTTCTTTTATACCGAATATTTTAGTTACGTGTTTGTCATGATAACAGACGATCTGTCTCGTTTAAACGTCACATTATAAGATAATTACCCATTCCTTCAGGATTTAAAGAAGATAGTTTTTGCCGTTTTCCCAGAAACCATGAAAACGTTTTCACAATTACGAAGAAATAATAATATTGCTTATGGCAAAATGTCTTTTCGAAACATCTAATAAATTAATATTATTAACGCTTCTTTGTTTCACTGCTTTTAGTAAAGATGTTATAGACCTAATAAACGAAGCAGAGCTTTATAACGCAAGTTTGTTATTATATAACATATGCAACAGTGGATAAATGTGTAACCGTGTATGTTTGGCAGATGACAAAGAGCAGACTTATAACATGGTAGTTGTTTTGCCACTGACCGTCCAAATTCAGTAGCCATCAGGTTCTCTTTGTCGTTAGTTGTTTGTGGTGTCGTTTTTGAAATTGGTCATTTTATTTACTTCTGTAATGCTCACTTTTCCTCTATAAATACTTTTTGGCTGCGTGGAGAGGCTGTGTTTACTGTATGTGGTAATTCCTGATAAGCTATTTCACTTTTTCTTAATAAAACATTAATGCAAGAAAGTGGCCCGCACCTGCAAGTCTTAAAAGCTAAGAAAAGAGAGCTCTCAGACCCTGATTGAATCTTCACATGTGGTAGTTTACGAGTTCAATTATTATCTGGAACATTTGTTTTAATAACTTTACATATATTTGAAAGAAGATAAAATACACTCTTCCTGTGTGAGGCTGGTACACGCTAGAACCTGGTTAAACCCTCCAGTGGCCAATTGTTTTGCCAGTGACCGTTCTTAGGCGGTAACCTTTAATGTTTTCTTTTTTGATGGGAACGGTTACCCGGATATCCGAATACCGTCATATTCGTACGAATATCATTTTAATATTTTGTTTAAGTTTTGTAAAATAAAGCTTAAACTCGTAAATCTTTCTAAAACCCGCTACACTTCTCGATGGTGATATGGTTTTCCCCAGCGGAAACTCAACCCGACAGCCACAGCAGGGTTGACAAAAGAGGAGTTATTTGTTTGTATAGTGGTTATTTGGAAGACCGGAAGATTGTTTATGGTGTCTTATTTGACATTGATCTTCTTACAAACTGATAATAGAATCGACGAATTAGAGATCACATAACAACATTATTCGTAAATCATAGATCACATTGAAATGTTATTGCAGTCTTAGTTTGTTTTCGTCTCTCGCGCTTATCTCAAGGCAACATGATAGGCACTGTTATCTCTGGGAGACCTGTTCTAATTGAGAGAACTGAATCCAAATCGAGAGAGGCTAATTACTGTCGCCATACAACGCTAAGCGACTATTATAACAATTTCTTTTGTCATTATCTTCATCTATTCTTGGCGAGAAACTCATTTTCTTCGCAGAAATCTCAAAATCAATATTTATGTCTGTTTTCTGTTAGATTTATTGTGAGACGTCTTAATTTTATAAGTCAAAAATGTAGATTATATTTTGCATAATACATTTTTAAATCACCTACAGTTAACTATTTTATATACGTTTAAGATATATGATAATTTCGCTTACACATCAAAGTTAAAAGTAGTCTCGTTGACTATGTACTGCCGCTAGGGAATATAGAAAATGTTTTTGGTATATAAAGCATTGTTACACAATACATCAAGCTTAACTACGCTATAAGTGCTATGTAAAAAAAGGATATAAATATAAAGAATCAATGGCGGTGCGGAATCGGATAAGGTTCATGTTATTGATATTTTTCGTATTACATTGTTTCGGATAGTTTTCTCTCACCTGAAACCCACTAGAAGAGATTACTAAATGTCACTGTATACTCTTTTGATAAATAATTCAAAGGAAAACAGCACATTGAATAACTGTATTATAATGTTATTAATCATGTGAATTCATATTGGCCTTGTTATTGGGTCAAGGGTAGTCATATTGGCTAATATGACTGCCCGAGACCCAATAACAAGGCCAATATGAATTCACTTGATTAATGACAATTTTATTAATTAACACAACATTCATAGTTCTAGACTTGCTAATTTACCGGCCTGAAGAGATGAAGTGTCAACTCTGATTCTATTGTCTGGCATCTTCAATGAGTCTATGTACAGTAGTGACCTGGCTGATATAAGCTACCATGGAGATGTAGATATGAAGGTTGTTTTGTTTTGAATATAAAAACAACCTGAACATTCCTACACACTGTGGCAGCCAACTCTCTTGTTCTTCCAGACTAAATTTAGTTCATATCCAAAAAATTTCTTTTCTCGCACATTCCATCCACGAATTCCGCATGTAATACTCAATTTATCATGTCTGTAAGTTATCCAAACGAAGCTTTGATCCTTTTTGTAATTTTTTTCTGAATATACTTGCTCAAATCAAGAGTAATCCCTTAAAAGTCACTGTTTGTTTAGTTTCAAGAATTCTTGCTGCAGACATCCGCATTGTTGTTGTACTGGTGAGTTAGATAAACTCAAAGATTTTCATTACACAGAAAGAAACCACCAAAAGCGGCAACATAGACTTATACTCTTCCGCTTTGATTAAATGCACCTTGTGTCCAAAGTCACACTATCTATTATCATTTTTATCCATAAAAAATCGACTTAGAAATTCCAAAATGGCGGCATTTTTGTTTTTAAAAGGAAGTGATTCAATCCATATTGGACCAGTTCATTATCCAATCAGAATCATGCGATCTCATATTGGCTCAGTAAAACCCGTATTGGCCCAGGTTATCTCGTATTGGCCCAGTTGAGATTTCATATGAATTGAGTGCAACCCATATAAGGTGGACTGAATTGTACATATTATGTCAATATTGTTTTAGTTAATTAATAATAAAATTTATACTACGCGTTTTGACATATTAGTCTTCGTCAGGTATAATAAACAAAACAAGCAGCGTCCTCATACCCATATACTCATATACTCATATACTCATATAGTCTTATACTCATTTGTATTTACTGCCAGCAGTAGCTGAAAGATAAAATTTTTAAAGTTTCATTAATGACGGACATTGAAACAATCACTACATTGTATGATTAAACAGTGGAATGCACATGATGGCGAACATGGAACCTTCAATGCGGTATTTTCAGATTAATACCATTCAATGTTCAGCGGCGTATGGTCCCCAGGTGAAAAATATTTAAAGTTTCATTAATGACGGACTTTGAAACAATCACTACGATCAAGATCATGAACACACTTCCGGTGTTGCCATCCTTAAGACTATTTTCTGTTTTCTGCAAATTTTTCCGAATGTCGTCTAGTAAAAACTTTTCAAACTTTGACCAAATAAACGTTAGAGTGTGCCGTAAAATAAATTATTGGAAACATTCCATTCCTAAGTAAATTCAATTTTCCATGACGCGACGAATAAGTACTAATTATAAAGGAATGGCGGTACGGGATCGCTCCCCATTAGAGACAATATTATTTAACATTTTTTCCGTCAACTTGGCTATTATACAAATTTGAGCTTTCAAATTTTGGCAGTAATGTTTTGCTACGTGGTAGACAGTTACTGATTACTTCAGACAGTTCAAGGATGAAAACTCCAATAATGTTCTTCTTACGTGTTTTGGCGAATACGTTTTGGAATTAAGCCTACTGTTCCTTGTTCATCTTTCTTGCTTAGCTATATATACTTGCTGATTAATTTATTTGTAATGCTATATTTGTCATTGTTTGGCACACAAAATAATGATTTTTGTAAGATGTTAGCGCAAAGTTTTGAGATAGTACTTTTGTCTTGAAATAACTTCCAACCAAGATTTCTCAAAGCGTTTTGTAACAATATAAATAAATCAAGTTTGTGTATGTTTAAATCAAAATGATACAGACCGAGGTTACAGACAACATTTGATTTAACAAAACAAGACGTCATCTAAATACATTAAATTATTATTTTTTTATCTGTTTGTTTTGTCTTTCCTGATTTAACTCCAGTGGCTCTGGTCTTAGTAAGGTAATTGAGTACCTACGTTTTTGCTTGACATTGCTATTAGCTTCTTAGCAAATATCTTTGTACAGCTGCAAGACAACAATGTCGCATTGAAGGCAGATGTAGATTATAATATTAGTGTTTATATACGAGGACCTAATAGTTTTGAGACTAATGAAATGTCATCGCGGAAGAAAAAGATCAACAGAACGTCGCATTTAAAATTTGTTTCCAATCTATCATGTCTATGGACGAAACTGCAAAATATTTATTCAAGTAATTTTGTAGAAAATCTGTATCGAGTAGCTTTACCATGGAAAACGGAATTGGTAACAATTAGATAATCAGAAAATAAAGGATGATAATACAGATAAACGGGGAAGTAATTTTTCTGACATGCTCAAGACGTAGAATGAAATTGTTCATGTCACTGAGGCTTTTTTGAATCATGTGGACGTGCTACGTACAAAGAATCGAAAGCCGAGAATGAAAATGCACAAAATGGTCTACCTAAAATTTGTTTGAAAAGTGTCCTCTTAAAGTGACAAACCATTATGAGTTTCGGCTGTTGTTTTTAAACATGTTTCGTGTTCTTTAATATGTGACAGACCAAGTATCAAGTGCACTGGTACCTTCAGAGGCTGAAAATTTACCCGAGTGTGTATAGATATTACATGAAAAGGGAATAATAAAAACCACTTAAGACTTTCAATATGAAAACTTTTGTACAAATTAAGTAAACATGTTTTATAATACTTCTTAATTGTTTATGTCGCACATTTGGAATTAATAATTTGATAAACCCGTGTTCTTTTTCCTTTCTCCTTTTTGCTGCGTTGGGAGGCAGAGTTTTCTGGTCTTCATAGTTCACATTTTAACCATCAGAAACGGCTTGCGTATATGACAGTAAACACGGAACCTTCACTGCAGTATTCCATGAACAACGACATACGGTTCCTTGGCGTTGTATGTGATATGCATAATTTCGTAAACTAATCTTTAACATTCAGATGTGTAATGGTTATTTGGCTGATCGATTTCACGTGAGATTACAAAAATCCAGGAATAGCTGTTTCTGTCTTATGTTATACACGTTGGAACTGCCTCGGCATCTTCAAGCATTCTCTCCGGGGTTTTCCTGTTGTCTAACGAAATAAAGGTTTTGTTACGTGGTGATAAACTGCTTGCAGAAGATGATGACAGCGAGCGTTTGTGAAACACAAAGAACACTATAGGATTGGCAACACTGTTCCAGTAATATGCTGTTACAAATAACATAGTGATAGGTCCAATGTGTAAACCATAAGCACCACCATATAATGTCACCATGTATGGTGTCCAAGATAAAATGAAACCTGAAAATGAAAAATCAGAGCCGATATATTGATTGCAAACAACTAAATTTACCTTAATATAATTATGTGAACATCAGGTTTCAAAAGCGATGACGCACGCTACATGTGTCATATTTAAAAGGTCAATTTCTTTACTATTCCAAGTTTCGGTATTAGACACAACTAAGTTTATATATTGTGGAACTTTCTCTGTGTGTATCTTTAACTTTGCGTTTGATTCTGGCTATGTCTGAACACGTATATTTGAAATCCAATTCACATGCATTGAAATAGATTAGATTGGAAGTTTGAATGCCGCCAAACAGCAGAAATTTGAAAATATTGCAGGCTCGGTTTGATTGAACAGTTATGGAAATGCATATTGCTGCCAATCTGCCTGGGGTTGCCATTGAGAGTTTTCTGGTTCGAACATTATCAGATTCTGACTGTTTTATATGAAAATACAGTAACTCGTTAATTACTATGATGGGCAGTAATCATACTTTCGAAAATTGTAGCAGTATATTATAAACATATAAAACATAGGCGCAAAAAACCTAAACAATTGAGATTTTAGCCGCGTCGTGTGAAAATGTGTCTTTGTGAGTCGAAACAGGAATTTGATGTATTGTCTTAGAATGACGTCAAGAAGTGTACGGGACAACTTTCATTATTATGAATTTCGAGAAAAAAAACATGTATAATAAAGTCAAAATTTGTGACAAAATTATATCTTGTTTAACGATAAAATTAAATATTAATTTAAGGAAATTTGTTTTTATTTCTTAGAATACCAAAAACTAGAAATGGTAAAGTTGTCTACACCGAGGCAGATTTGCAATGTACATGTATGTACTTAGTTAGGCAATTTGAAATGTGTATATACTTAGAACTATTCCTAATGTAAGTTTGATGCTTCTTGCTTTAGAACTCGGAAGACCTCGGTTAAATATCATGGGAAACTTCAATGGGTTCATTCCACGCATCATACCTGTCAATCACACACTATAAACATTATTTTGCATAAAATATTTATTTTAAGTATATTTTAAATATCGTGGATATGCATATTTTTGCAAACAAAACATTAATTGTGGCAAAAATCCTGAAGAATAAAGTGTATATTTGAATATCTTAATAATAACGTAAATGAAACAAAAATATAACATGTTTCTTAAAATAAGGAAAAAGACAATGTATAGGATTTATACCCATGGCCTTGACACAGTTGTTTCTGTCAGCTTTGCAGTCAGGACCAATGATATTTCTAACAGTTATTTGAGTAAAAAGGCTTTAAATTATATTTTTATGTGTACATTTCTATTTGACATAAATGTCACACTGTTTCACAATGTGAGCGCATCGTTATTAGAAATGCCTAATTATGTCAGTATAGTACGTTAACGTTAACGAGGCAGTCACATGACAAACAAGAACAAAAAGATATCGTTCATAAGCAAACATTCGTACACATCTGATAACGTCAGATTTCTTTCAAAAGTTACTAACTGAAAAATGTGTGCTAAAACAATATATCAGATCATAAGTGTATATAAAAACAGTGTATCACATGACTCTCTACGTATCCATAATCAGTTATATATTCCTAGAATTTGAACCATGAATGAATCGAGTTTATTTTTCGGGTTTATCGTTAAAAAAGAAGAAAAAAAGTAAACTAAATATGTTGTTGGCTTACTGTGTGGCGGAGTTCTAGCTCGCTTGTAGATGGCATGTATGAGGACTGCATAGCTGACAATAATCACCATAAGGGGTAACCCCACGTAAAACAGAAACAACAGGTTTACAGTCTCCTAAAATATAAAATTTCCTTTTATCAAAATTAGATATTTTTACTATAAAGCGACCAATCAATGTCGGGTCGGAGTTATTTCAGAAAGACAACATGTACTTGTTTGTTCATATGAGAACCCGTTTGGGCAAGCGATCAGTTTGTGCACCTAAGAACCTGTGCCCAAGATCATAAAACTAAATCTGGAGATCAGCCTCAAATCTCAAGCATCTGATTGGCTGAAATGGCGACCAATCGCCATTTCAGCCAATCAGATCCTTGAGATTTGAGACTGATCTCAAAAATTAATTTTATGATCTTGGGCCCTGGTTTAAACCCCGAGTTGCATTTTTTTGCCACTTACCGTTCCAAGGCGGTTTTCCCTCGGATTCTCTTTCTCGTTAATTGTTGGTGGTGACTTTTTTTGGATATTGATCATTTTATTACCCATTCTCTTTTTTCTTCTTTACTTGTTGGCTGGGCTGTGAGCGGAAGCAGTATATGGCCATTCCTGATTTGCATATTTCATTTTTTTTGCAAGATATTAACCTGCAGTAGGCTAGATCTACATGAGACTCGTACTCAACAAGCAAGTGTGACAGAACAACAAAGGAGGAAACAGCTTCAAATCATAGATATAACTTTCTTGAAATATTTAATTGTCTTGCTTCGAAGTCATTAGTTGTAGCGTTTAATTTTACAAGGCAAATACTTTTCAAATTAAGTATATACATTCTGTCAGTCAGTCAGAAAATGTAAATTAACGTCCTCAATAATCGAATAAAGTATTTTGAAATTAAGATTCAAAAGTAAACTGTAATGAGTTAAGATGACCATTCAAGTTTTAACCCTTTCCTGTATAGATACGCCTTTATTGCTAGGGTGAACAGTTTAGATCCAGATCAGCCGGCACATCCGTGCCGTCTGATCAGGATCTAAACTGTTCGCTTTTTGATTCATTAGGTTATTTCTGACCAAAATGCGACCTGTGCAGATCCAGATCAGACGGCACGGATGTGCCAGCTGATCTGGATCTACACTGGTCGCATATGCGTAAAACTGGGTATATATCAAGGAAAGGGTAAAGCTTCTTGGAAATTACCTTATAATGGTCAAAAACAAAAGCAGCTGGTCCACAGATTATTATGTCTGTTGCTATAAAGACAGTTGATCGTTTAATTTTACGTTCGCTGAAGAATAAATAGGGACTATTCACAGCCGAACTCAAAAACCAGCAAGCAGCTATCAAGGACTTTTGAAGAATGTACCCTGAAACATAATAAGACATAAAAAATTAACACGTATACATCTTTCAAAGAGCAAGAATAAATATTGAACAAATACAAAGTACATGTACATGTACCTGGTTACGAATATGACATTTGTAGTATGATTTT
The DNA here is from genome assembly GCA_038501625.1 of Corbicula japonica. Taxonomy (NCBI): domain Eukaryota; kingdom Metazoa; phylum Mollusca; class Bivalvia; order Venerida; family Cyrenidae; genus Corbicula; species Corbicula japonica. Next base: position 2,071,596 of record JAZAYU010000055.1, read on the forward strand.
GAATGAAATCTTCAGCACGTGTAAATAATGAACTATGGCGTTTGTTTATGGTTAATAAAACTGAAAATATGGTTTTAACTGGTTTTAACTGGAAAGCGAAGAAATTGAAGGGCACGCTGACCGAAAAACTGTGTACGGCCCATTGATAGAAATGTGTGTACTTGCCTCTTTTGAAATTCAGCAATGGTTTAACTACCACGAGAGCTCGATCAACGCTTGTTGCTGCTAGGATGTAGTTAGAAGCAACACAGCAAGTATTACTAATCCAACGCTGAAACTTACACAAGGTGTCATCTGCCAACCACATATAGTCGATATATTGCATACCCGCTGTTCGCTCCATGGCGTTTGCAAGCGCATCAGTTAGTCCTGTCATCAAATCTGAAATTAATTTCAGAACCTGAGAAAATAAATAAAAAACCAATTCCATGTAATGGTAAGAAAACACAAATGTTTTTATGCAAAGAAGTATTTGTTAGGAGGGTGTTTCTGCTGGATATGGCAATTCCTGGTTTGCATAATTGAGCTTTAAGTTATGAGTTCAAAAACAAAAGAAGCTGGTTTGGGTCAATATAGCACAATCAGTTAAAAATATATTTAAAAACAATGGGCAAAAAATGCCAGGGTGTGCCAAAAAGTGTGACAGTTTTAAAAATCACATTAATTTTGTTTAAATCAGCCGTTTACAAAAAGATGAAAAATAGAAAAGTGTTAGGGTTGTTTAATTGAAAGGTGCTTCTATTGGTCATCAACTAGTGAAAAAAATTAAGTATATATTTCTTCAAGCAATCAAAACTTATGCCATTATTTCAAGCATGGTACATAAGAAAATACATCGAGAAAACCAATACATCTTTGATTTCTATATTTATGGCATTTTTGAGAAAAATAACTCAAAAGAAATGTATAGTGTATCTTTTAGTGTAATGTTTCTAGATGCATTAACTATAATATACCTTTATTGAAATTAAATTTGTCTTCAGCTCCCTTGCGAAATTATCAACTATAATTGTCAAATAAAAAGGTTCCCCGCCTGACATATGTCTGGGTGTCCATAATAAAAAATTTCCGGCCTTAAATAAGTCTGTGTGCGCATAAATAGGAATGATAATTATATCGAATCGTTCAAATGTCTTCGATATCATCGGCGTTAATTGTAACAAGAAATATCTTTAAAAAAAGATAAACGGCGTTGATGGAAAAGAGTTTTATGTATAAGAAAGAAAGAAATATAGAGCGGGGAATCAGACTCAATTTAATACCTTAATTTTCTTTTTATAGCAATTGACGAACCATCCCTGTTTTCTTAGTATGGCCTAGGGATTAAGCGACCGAGTCATGGAAACCCCATAACTTCATTGAAAGTGTCTGTCCGAAAAAATGTTGTTGCAACAATTTCGTCTGGTGATAATACGTCGACTAAGGAAGCAATGTCTTACATAAGGTCTTGATTTACATTTGTTCAGTTTCAGTAAAATACCTCTTGTAGAGTTAGAACTCAAGATGTTCTTGAAATATAATAAATATAAATTATAATAACAACTTGTTACAAGAGCGAAATCTACCAACTTTTATGTTAATTTTTTTTTTTTAAAAAGTGATCCTTCCGAGTATTGAACCCGGGGCCCTACGATTGTGAGGCGAGTGCGCTAACCATTACACCAAAGAACAGTTTAGTTTGTGTGCTTGAAATTAACAATCAGTATGAAATGAACTAGAAAGGAACCAGAAAGAACTAGAAATATCTGCACTTTTCTGTCGTTGTACACTGTGTATTGTACGAAAGTGTTTACCTGACTCCCATGAATATTCCATATAAAATCGTATTTAAGCCACCAACTGACTTAACTGGTTATTCATTCCATAAATATGTTTCTCTTTGATACAATTATCGCTTTAAAAACAAAAAAGCCCGAACATGTAAGTGCCAGGTTAATACTAACGCACAATATGAAGATCGTAACGGTAATCGTAAAAAACACCCACTAACAACCAATCGAAATAATCTATTTGATTTTCCCGCTGCATAATAAGTTTTACTTACAACATTTAATTGGTAGGAAAACTAGGTCAAAAGTGAGCTTAGACAGCTAACGCCGAAAAATACAAAATTAATTTAGGTCATACACAATGAAACGAAAACTAGTCAACACTCAGCTACCTTCATGATTTGTTTATTATTACACGGGATCACAATATCCGCCATAACGTAATATTCCGTCTTTTTGTACAAGCAAATGTAACCACCTACGTGTATACTTGAAGGATAATTATAACAAATATTATTTTTAAAGTTCTTATTTCAAAGTTGTTCAAATACAAAAATGTTGAAAAGGAAACATTGAAAGCCATCGAACACGAAATATATGGAACTATCGCAGGCTCGGTTTGAGGATCTGAGAATATCAATCGTGTATATCGCAGAGAACGTCGTAAGTAAAAAGACCTGGGCTGAAGTTTATAAAACTGAGCATGGAAACCAGTCTCAAATCTCAAGCATCTGATTGGCTGAAATGGCGACCAGTCGCCATTTCAGCCAATCAGATGCTTGAGATTTGAGACTGGTTTTCATGCTCAGTTTTATAACCTTGGGCAATAATGACATTTATCTTTGTGGCGAAAACAATGTCAAAAGCGACATTGGACTGTGTATTAAAACCATGCAAAAACTGTCCTAAATATTAAAACATGCATAGCAACCTGAAACGGACAGGTTTGGAATCATCAATGACTGAACGTCACTGGACATTTCTACAGCCGCCATACGGTACAAAGAACCCTCGCGCAAACAAAGTATTTGAGTCTGTTCATGTGCAGTAATGAAAATTATTATTAAGACAAAATAAACACAATATACTGTATTTTGATCTTGTAATCGGAAGTTGAAAGGCAATTTGTCAAATATTTCGACAAACAGCGATAAGAAATTGATATTGCATGTATTGTTTTTTCTAGAGATATACTGAACACGAATTTCAGAGTTTTGTAAATAGAGAATTAGTTCATCGGCAGTCTTAGTGCCATTTAAAAAAAAAACAACGAAAAAAAATCTTCACTCAAATCTTTCAATCAGTGAATTTTTCGTCAAATTTAAATTTTAAATTTTAGTTTCTTTATACCATCAGTTTTCCTTTCGGCATTGGAACTCACCTGCTATCGCCATATTCATTAACAAAAAATAAAGTCTGGATTTCTTTGGACGTCGCAATACCGTGACAATGACAGCAATGTTGAGGGTTATAATTAGAACAACATCCAGCCACTGCATACCTAGGGCGATGAAGAAAAACTCCTGAAAAAAAAAACAAAAAAAAAACAACAACATACGACTTATGAAAAAATTTATCAAGATACCTTTATGCTACATTAAGTAAAGTAGAACAAAAGGATATCAACAGTTTTCTTTTCTTGCTATGCGGCCTTAAAATTGCGTAACTCATAACAGCATTATAGAGATCATAAACATTTAATTGTAAATAAATGACCTTTGCAAAAAAGTGATAGGTATTTCAGGCAAGCCACATTTAGAAAAAACATTTTGCAAAGCAAGTTGAGCATGAGTTCAAAATATGATGATTTCCAAAACGAAAACACATATACTACATGGGGTTAACGCCTTCGAGTCATCATTTACAGACTATAATTGTCACTGGGACTTTACACCAGATTCTGGAAGTCAACAAAGAACGCTAACTTAACAAACTCGTCATAAGTAAAAAGCTTTAAAACGGTAATTGGTGGTTTAGCGAAATTGACTTACATGTTTTCTCTGATGTGAAATAGTCCTATAAAATTTCAGACAAGTTAACCTTAGCTAATAACTTATATAAAATAGACATTTTACTTTTAAAAAATATGGGTTTTTATCGTACATAGCAAAATCATATCATTTTATATATAGAGTAAAAATGAATAAATGTTTCATTGACTGCTATTTTACAACTAAGACTGAAAGAATATTTCCAATAATTTCTTCAACATCTATAGTCGTGTTTTAGCAATTTTAGACAGTTTTATGAAAAATCGTGGACGAAAATTGTATGTTATCGTGGAGAATAGCAATATCCGTAATGGGAAGTTTTTGTGTCAGTGACATGATCCTCATGATAGCCTGCAGCCGTACTACATCTCTGTAGTGAAAGTTTTCATTAATATACAAGAACATTCACAAGAAATACCCGGTATGTATATCCGTTATATTTAGATGAGACGACACACCAACCTAAGGGTTTATATAGACACAATCCCATCGGTAACATGCAGCCATACTAAGAATTATGTCATTAATAAAGAACAACAACAAAAAAGAAGAATGGTTTACATCCGCTTATGTCGATAACTAAGCACACTAAAACACTAATATGCTAAAACCGTGCCGCCGATTTTGGTCGGAGTCTTTTTACACAGAGTCAAAAGAAAATTTGACAAAGTAACAGATAAACTCTCATTATATTAGTGATACCAGTGAATGCAACTATCAGGAGGAATTTGCACACCAGTATGTTTATCCTGGAACTTGTCGGTTTAGTATTTATCGGTTTAAAAAAAGAAAGATTAAAAAAAGTTGTGGCAAATAAACAGTTGGATTTTGTTCTTTCTTTAATGAAAATTAGGGACGGCAACGATTACTCGAATTACGATGGCTCGTCAACAGCAATAACAAGAAACATAAAATTACTAAACTGTGTCTACTTCGCCTCACAGTATTTCTTTCTTTCTTATATATAAAAATCTTTTCCATCAGCGCCATTTATCTCTTTTATAGATATCCTTTGTTTTAAATAAAACGAAATACATTTGCTTTTTTAAATTTGTTTGGTACTCGTATATGATGTAAAAGTATTAGCGAGGTGCCGATTAGGAACAACGATAATTAAATCTCCTGAAGTGACGCGATTAAAGCTTTAAAATTGTTGCAAGTCATAGGGTCCCATTTGTCACTTATGTCAATTAGCAACGTTTTGATAGCACTAATCCTAGACGGTACTTAAGACAAAATAGAGATCGTTTGCCAATTATGGCAGTACTTAAGACAAAATAAGGATCGTCCACTTGACTCAAGGTTTTGAATGACACGAAATAATATATGAATACTAATGAAATGAAAAAGTAAAAAGGCGCTGGTGTTCAGTATCACATTCTTCAACAAGATACTTGTTAAGAAAACATAGAATTCAAACATATCATATCATCAACATGGCTGCGTGGACAGCTGACGGATAAACAGTTAATTTTTACAAAATGTATTTCAGTTAGCCTTCTTTGCGGGAACTACCATCTTGGGTTGAAAAATAAATTGAGACAACACCGAAAAAGCAGAAAGACGAGCCCAATGAGAAGATGATCGAGTTTCAGTATTGATTTTTGATAAATTGGATTAATTAATTTAATTATTTCACGATATGATATTAGTCTGACCAAAATTTTAAATTTCTTTTCACAACGTGTGATTTAATTGGATACTTTGGTTGATTTCTTTTAAAAATATAAAAACAGACAACAAACTCTAATATAGCCACATTAGATGAACGCCAAGTAACAATCTCGTTCAAATCGATCAGCAAACAGCAGAAATAATTTGTAAAATTAATTTGCCGTATAGCTAATGCTCGCGCATGACTTAACAGCGACGAATGAATCATTAAAATTAAGTCATTAATTTACATAAGAGTACTTGTATGATAGTCCGTATTTTCAATACTGAAAAAAGTAGTTTTGTATCTTGCAAATACAATGATTTTCCCCAGTACATTTAATGTCTGTGTAGTGATAAGCTTTACTTTGGTACTGTTTTGTTTACGGATGAATAACAAATTCTATTCCAAATTTCTAACGTTTAATCAGTTCGTTAAACAACGGAAAACCATTTGCAATTATAATAATTTGGAAAATCCAAAAAATTTAACATTTAACAACAAATACGTTTCTTATGGAATACCATAATTATATTTTACCAGTTGGAAATCTCAATTTAAATTGTCCATGCAAATAAGTCAAAGATAGTTGTCAACATCACCATAGTTACCAAATATTTAGCGACTTGACATTTTACAACCTTTTGAGATTAAGATACTGCGTATTTTTTACTTTGTCTGTCTGGATGTCATATATCTATATACATGTATTAAATGATTATGACTGATAATTATTTCTAAACATTTATCAATATATGGGAAAATTTGTAAAACTTAAAAACGATTTTTACTGCATTGACAGTAGTATCTGCTACAACAACTATAATTTATTACTTTTACTGATATTTTGGTTTTGATGCAATCGCATGATTATTTTTTGAGCGCATGTAATTGGCATGTTCGGAGATTATAGACAATATTTTTTATGATTAGTCATTGAATATTTAATAGTTATTTAGTATTATAGACAATATTTTTTATGATTAGTCATTGAATATTTAATAGTTATTTAGTATTTATCTTAATTAATTATTAATTAATTATAAGTATCAGTATTATGTGACCTGTATTACTTTTTGTCGATTTTCTTATATCATGGCAAAAATGAAGGATTAATGGAGTCGGCACTACTTTAAATGGCGATCTTCACGACATCACGGCTGTTACTCATAACATTAAATGTCTTGTGCATATCTAATGAACTCAGCAGCGTAGCTCGTGGCGGTGTTATTATTTGCTTGTTGCATGGTGTTTCTGTCCTAAAAGCTTCAATATTACACCAGAACGTACAAAAGGTATTAAATGTATATTCCGTTGTAGTTTTAAAGCATCATTTTGAGTATAGCTTAATATTTAAAATTGATCATTTTATAAACCAATGCTCTCTTTTCCCCCTATCCCCTTTACTACCCTAACTGTCCGTATAGTCTTTCAGAATCGCAGAAGGGGTTTGATTTTTTTAATGTGGCCTTGACTGAAAAAGATCGACTACTCAACACAACGATTTGCCAAATTAACGAACAATAGATTAATTGTCATAGAAACGTATTTGTAAAAATTATTAAGAAACAATTTTTAAGTCTTTGGGTATGAAATTTAACAGACTGAGTAAAGACAGAAAACCCGACAGAGCTTCAAATAGGAGTTTGCAGTATGCAATGAAATTAATAACGAATTCTGCACATCTTTTATATTTTTAAATTGGTCATATAAAATTACATACATCAGACATCAGATTTAAAATCCAATGTTGAAGATCATATTACGCAGACAATTTGGAGATGGATCAACTTTGAAAACACCCTTTTTCATTTTATTTGTGTCCTTCTCATTAGTGTTTAAATTTTTGGTTAAATTAGCAAGCCTACATAAAAAACTTGCAAATGTATTCATTACTAACCTTTGCCAATGGCTTCAAATTCCTGGTTGTATATGATGTCGAACTCTTTTGTGTGGTGTTTGTAAAGTTTCCATTTTGATCACTCAAATTCATTATTTATCATCATTTACAAACGTTGAAAAGGTTAAATTCACAATTTCACAATTATCTGCACATGTATTTAATATTTGTTTAACTAAAAATAATAACGATCATAAATATTCCAAACTATTTTACACGCATGAAAAAAAGTTAACGACGCGGCACTCTCTGTGTTAAATCCCCGTCTCTGTTTCTAGTATTGATATAAAACAGCTCTCGGTGTGGTAGTGTTGTTCAATAAGCCTGCAATAGTTTCAGTTGTTTAAAATGTCAGCAAGATATACCATCAAGCGCATTGTCTCTACTTGTAACTTTTAAACCCAATATATATTTCAACTTCTTACAAATGAACAAAAAAAGTAGCCATTTAAACAGTCTCATAACTAAAAGGACATTTTTTTTCAAAATGATTGCCAGAATTTGACTGAATGCTGTTGTGATCAGCCAATGATTAACAGACAGTGAGATAAATGTCTAATATATTTTGTGTGCTTTTCAATCGACCAATTCACCTTTTTGTAAAACTAAGCATAAAACGAAACTAAACCATTTAGAGCTAAACTATCACGGTACTTATTACTTAAATAGTGAGTTGTGTTTTGCGAAAAGAACTGTTAATAACAAGTCTAACTGTTTGCCTACTGAATAAACCTTTTCTACATCAAGTAAACGTTTTTAAATTGTGATTACAGATTTATTAAATTGCTCAGTTAAGAAATAAGTACAGCGTGAGAACAACTTCTAACAAAAGCCGCAAATTTATTGAAGATAAAATCCCACGAAATTGTACTGTTATTGGTGTAAATATTGAGTTGCGCACAAACCGGGACTAGGCGGCGTGGGCAGTAATAATCATTAAAATTTTTCATTACTGCCCAGGAACAGGCTCAATCAACCCGAGCCTTCAATATTTTCATATTTGTTGTGTTCAAAACTCTTCAAAGTTCCCTTTTCACGATAACGCAGTGAAACTGTAGCACACACAACAATTTTCCACTGGGGTTTAAACCAGCTTCTAGGGTAAACCAACCTCACACGTTTCTTTTAAGTAAAAGTACACAAATGTAAAAGCATACATACGTAGCCTTGGAGGATACACTCCAATCCTTGCTGTACTCGACAATGTTTAAAAAATGTGGAATAAACCAACTTAAATTGTAACAGTTTTAAAGTTTTCAAAATTAATAAAAATATTACATCATGAAATTTTGATTCAGAAAACATAAAACAGTTTCTAAAGAGTGTAAGATACTTGTTTTTAAAATAATTTAATAATTTATAAAGCATCTCCAAAGATTTATTTTACTTGAAATGAATGAATTATAATGAATGTACAAATTAAAACTGTGTAAAATGTTTGCTTCTTTACACTTTTTAGTCAGTGGAACTAAACTTATTACATTCACGATTGTTTATCATTTGCTTTTGGCACCCGTCTCGAACATATGTTGAAGCCAGGTTTCAACTTCCGCTTTATGAGTTCTTATCTATTTGTATTCTTATAGTATTGCTTTGATCTGTTTTGATTTTTATAGCAACTAATAATGAAAATTGATATGCAATTTTCGTTAAGCTGGCATAGAACACTTATAAAACTGACTGGGAAAAAAACAAGAGGGCCATGATGGCCCTATATCGCTCACCTGAGTACAAAAGTACTCTCAGCTTGAGGTTTCAGACAAGAAGATTTTTAAAGTTTTTCCTATACAAGTCTATATAAAATGAAGTGACCCCTGGGGCGGGGCCAATTCTGACCCCTGGGAAATAATTTGAACATTCGTTGTAGAGTTCTACTAGAGGATGCTAAATGCCAAATATCTAAGCTCTAGGCCTTGTGGTTTCAGACAAGAGGATTTTTAAAGTTTTTCCTATATAAGTCTATGTCAAATGAAGTGACCCCTGGGGCGGGGCCAATTTTGACCCCAGGGAAATAATTTGAACAATCTTTGTAGAGTTCCACTAGAGGGTGCTAAATGCCAAATATCTAAGCTCTAGGCCTTGTGGTTTCAGACAAGAGGATTTTTTAAGTTTTTCCTATATAAGTCTATGTAAAATGAAGTGACCCCTGGGGCGGGGCCAATTTTGACCCCAGGGCTATAATTGGAACAATCTTGGTTGAGGACCACTAGGTGATGCTACACAGCAAATATCAAAGTTCTAGGCCTTACGGTTTCAGAGAAGAAGATTTTTTTAAAATTTCATGTTCAAAATCTATTTTTAACCTCGGTGACCTAGATAGGCAATGGACTGGAACCATTTGAACAATTTTGGTAAAGCTTCATGCAAGTAACATTCCTGCCAAGTTTCAGCAAGATTGGCCCAGGAGTTCAGGAGAAGAAGTCGTTTGAAGAAAAAGTTGAAGACGGACGGACGCACGCACGGACGACGGACATCAGGCGATCACAAAAGCTCACCATGAGCACTTCGTGCTCAGGTGAGCTAACAACAAAAACACAAGCAATTAAAGACAATATGGAGAGAAAGAACAGAAAACAGAGCCCCCTCTCCCGCCTACTCACACAAAAAATCAAAACGTAGAGAGAAAAAGGGAGAATGAGTACTCTTATACGACAATTTCAAAACGTTACACTTTTAGGTAATTTAACTGAATAATCGGGTGAAGGTGGGTGTTTCCGCCTGGGCACTGTTGATGGCAAATTGCTATTGCAATTTCTGCACGTTCTGTGGTTCAGGGTTCACAGACTTTAAAATTACACACACAGGATCGTGCTCAGTATTGTTAACAATACAATTTTATGTTACTGCGAAATGCCTAATAAGTACATGTATATCGTCTGTCCCAATTTAGGACAGCATTTTAGTGACTGAGGTCTCAGTGTTTACAAAATTATATGTTTTTTCTTTCAGTTTACGTATATCTACGTGCAATGTCAGGAGCATAAAATATAGTTGTGGTAAAATTAATTTGTTTTGTGTACTTTTGCATGTATTGAGTGGTTTTTATTCCGAACTAAGCGGCGTAGAACTCCAATTTAGCCTCTTTTATGGGGTTAACCAAACAAAAATGTTGTATTGTTATAACGAGCACAATTTATGATAAAATTTGATTAGATAATAGGGCCGACTATAATGCAAAATGTCATTCAGCTGAGAAATACAGTAAATTGCTTTAAAAAAAACAACTATCAGTTTTCTAGCCATTATTATGAGAATTGTCTATCTTATCAAAATGATACGTCTTTCCATGTCGATTATAGCCATTTTTGCTCTTTAGTAACAATAATTCCATGAAAATCTTCGTATATACTCGACATATGCACGACAAGGTAGTTTTGTTGAACAGAATCATATTCTCGCATTGAAAAAAATATGTAAAACGTAATATACATTTGAAAAAATCTTAATGTCGTATGATTTGTTTTAATTTTTAGTATTTAATGTGATAATATCTTCTCTGTTTAAAGCAAATATGTTTACTAAACGGGGAGTTGTCTTTTAGGTGTATTTCATAAATTGTTCATTAAATTGAAGGTTTACATGTTTGTTTATATAAAAACGAAATATGAAGGAACACTACAGGAATGGTCGTATGCTCTGTTAATCAAATTCGTTTGAGTTTTTGTGAAGAATCTAAATCTATAATATCCTACGGTTTTACATTTCAAAAATGTAAATGTAGCGGAGGTGAGTTAGATAAAGAGTAGTTAATCTTTTTATAACTGTAAGCGATTGATTAGCCTAAGTTGTAGCGATTGATATCATCTTCAATGTCTGGAAAAGATTTTCATAAATTCTCCAGATAGTTATCAGTTTTTATGTCATAGATAATGAAGGATAACGGGGTGAGGAGAATACACATAAACAATCTCCACTTAAGCTAAGGTAAAACAAGCAAATAAAACGTTAAAATAACAATCCCAGTTATAATAACCTATATAAATGATTATACGTGCATCATATCAAAAGATTTTTAATTGATTCCTACTTAAGACTTATAAAACCGGAGCATGAATATCAGAAATAGCCACTGTGCGAAAACACAGCCTTCCCACACAGTGATAGAGCAACAACGGTATTTAAAAAACAACAACATTATTTATAAAATCAAAGATTAAATGGAAATATTGAATTACAAATTACAGATATTTCCAACAATTAGAGACATTTCCAACAATTATAGACATTTCAAACAATTACAGACATTTCCAACAATTACGTACATTTCCAACAATTAGAGACATTTCTTACAATTACGAACATTTCCAACAATTAGAGACATTTTCAACAACTACGGACATTTCCAACAATTAGAGACATTTCCAACAATTACGGACTTTTCCAACAATTACGGACATTTCCAACAATTAGAGACATTTTCAACAATTAGAGACATTTCCAACAATTACGGACATTTCCAACAATTACAGACATTTCCAACAATTAGAGACATTTCCAACAATTACAGACATTTCAAACAATTACGGACATTTCCAACAATTACAGACATTTCCATCAATTAGAGACATTTCCAACAATTACGGACATTTCCAACAATTAGAGACATTTCCAACAATTACAGACATTTCCAACAATTACGGACATTTCCAACAATTAGAGACATTTCCAACAATTAGAGACATTTCCAACAATTACGGACATTTCCAACAATTAGAGACATTTCGGACAACTACGGAAAGTTCCAACAATTATGGACATTTCCAACAATTACGGACATTTCCAACAATTAGAGACATTTCCAACAACTACGGACATTTCCAACAATTACGGACATTTCCAACAATTAGAAACATTTCCAACAACTACGGACATTTCCAACAATTACGGACATTTCCAACAATTAAAGACATTTCCAACAATTACATACATTTCCAACAATTACACATATTTCCACATGAATCAATAAGTAAAAAACCAAATAAGACTTAAAAGACAGTGTTTTTGCACAAACATTTCAAATACAAAATATAGAATCAAATCTGAGCCGAGAAAAGTCATATTACATATACCAAATATGCCCAAATAGCAAGGTTTATTGCTAACTGTATATAATTCTTGTACAACTACTTAACTATCAGTGACTTGCAGTCTTCAATGCACATAGTATAACAAACGTGTTTTCGAAACCAGAGAAAAAACATATATTGTGATTCATAACAATTATAACAATTCGAAAGCCAAACATTTTCAGCCATTCTCTTTGTCAAATTACAAAATGTATGACTTCTCTACATTGAACAAGCAACTTAGAGACTAGCTGACGGTTTTCTTCCGTTTCACCAGCAAACGTTCGCAAGAGAAAGTGAGACATTGTATCGCATGAAATGAATCGAAATTGTTTTACTAAAGATTCGTAATATGAACTAAGGCACTGCCTCTTATCGAGCTCTAGCTGTAATAATATCGGATAATGTTTTATTTTGTCATGTATTTGGCCAAAATATTAAAAAATAAATTGTGTCTAACAATTGTTAGTCTATTCATGCATGATATAATTATGTGATTTTTGGAAAGAATTTAAGTCTGCATCAACTTTCTCTGAATTCAGCTGCACAACTTGCAATCTACTTTTACTTAACATTTGGGTTTTTTAATGTGTAAAACATAATGGCTTCTTGCTAAAATTTTACAACCCAAATGTTTTCCTTTACCTCGATTAACGCAATATTGAATATTGATAAATTCTTTATTGATACATGTAATTTCTAATAATTATGTCACATTGTGCGTGATTTATTATTGACTAAAATATAAAGTTTATTTTTTAGAATGTTTCCTTGTTTAAACTTGAATTTGTAACTTGTAATTGCACAAAATTGTGCCATGCTATTCAAAAATATATATTTGCATGTATATGCATTAAGTTAAAATCTAGACCTAAAAAGTACTGTTTTTATATACATCACATTAACACCACATTGAGACTTCAATACATAGTGTAATACATCATCTAGATTTTGAGGCATATTTGTGCAGTCACTTGAAAATATCTGCAGGAATGACAATGCCTTAGGAATTTTCAGTTATTAACAACAGTGATATTGAAGCTATAGATGCTGTGTGAAAAATATTGTGACAATATGGTACATAATTTAGCCAAGTTACTTGAATGTGCATGATAGAGTTACTCATTTCAGTTGAAAAATAGTTCAGCTATTGTGCCAAAATAGATAAATAATCTCAATCAATTAAAAATAAACATGTACAATGTCATGTAGTCTGATTATCCATATGTAACACTCCTTTACAGGTCTTAGTAAGTGATTTGAAACAAAATGCTTCTTTATATCTATTTTCTTTACCAAATGAATTGCTGTTGCCAATCAAATCATGCATTAAAAATGTTTTTGGTCCATTTTTTAAAATGTATAACAATGTTAAGAGAACTCAGATTATTGTAAAAATGTAAACCTGGGAACACATCAATTGGAAACTAGAACTGCTTTTGGGAAAAGCACATGTCTCCCACAAAGGCATCATCTTTGATGATGCACAGGATAAAACTGGTGAAGTGAATATAAAGATGGCAATTTATTAAAAGGGCATACGGAAGTTCTGTGCAATATTAGTCATAAACAATGTCACAAATTTTTGGAGGATCAGGAAAAACATAAGTTTCAATTTCTGATGGGCCATAATCCTGAAGTGCCAGGGTCAATGTGGCTGGTTGTCAAACTTGTTGTCATTAACATTTTGATATATCAGTGAAGATGCACTGAAAAAAAGACCATGAGAGTGAGTGAACAAGGCTATCAAGGCCAATTGTAAATAAATAAATGGGCCATAAGTCTTATGTGCCGGGGTCAAAGCGGCTGTTTTTTTATTACACAGATAATTATAGCATTTGGTGAACATCATATAATAAAAATAGCAGAAAATGAGAGAAGAACCAAATCATGAGTATGGAACAGATATTGTAAAATGAAAACTTAAACAGTGTAAGAAATACCTTTATAGCTGCTTAGCACAGTACTTTCTCATAATGCAATGTATGTAATGTCATGATAGCTATAGTATGTTGGTATTACTCCACTGGATACACATTCTACATTGTTCACATAGATATGGTCAATAATGGTCCTGCCAGCTGTAGTAGGCTGTGTTAAAAGTTGTTTATAATTCAAAGCAGCCATTTCTTTATGGAGGAGATTATTTTTGTCACAAACAATGTTTACATTGAAATCACCAACAACAATGTTTGCTGCTGTTTCTGAATTTTGAAGCAACTCTTTATAGCCTGGTTAAGATATTATAGCCATCAACATTTTGATAAACTTTGGTGAAGATACAATGAAAACTATCTGACTTTGAGAGATGAACCAGGTTAGTGACATGTTTAAAAGGCTAATTTCGGATAAATCAAAGGGCCATAAATCTGATATGCCTGGTGCAAAGTGGCTGGTTTTCGAACTTGGCCAAGATATTAAGGCCACACACATTATCATAATGTTTATTGAAAATCAGTTGATGAATATTTCAGTTACATAGCAGACAAGGCTTAAACAGCCAATTTTGGATAATTCAAGGGCCATAAATCCGACATGACTGGGGCAATACGGCTGGTTATCGAACTTGGCCGAGATATTATGGCCACAAACATTTTCATAAAGTATGGTGAAGATCAGATGATAACTGTTCAAGTTACAGAGTGGACAAGCCTCAAACAACTTATTTTTGATAATTCAAGGGCCATAATTCTGAGATTCCTTGGGCAATATGGCTGGTTATCGAACTTGATCGAGATATTATGGCCACTAACATTTTGATGAAGTTTGGTGATGATCCGATGAAAACTGTTTGACTTAGAGAGCGGACAAGTGTGACAGACAGACGGACAGACGGACAGACAGACGGACAGACAGGAGCAAATCAAAATGTCTCCCACACCACTACGTGGTGGGAGACATAATAAAAATGACATTATTCATAACCACCTTTGGATCTCTGTCTGGTAAGTACTTTATACATGTAATATATATACTGGAAAATGTGAATTTCAAGTTCTGAAGCTCATTTCAGTTGGTATTTTCTTGATTTTGTATTTTTTTATTGCAGAAAAGTAGGCATCACTACTGTAAAATAGGTAAATTTCTCTGAAAAAAAAAAGTTTTCTGTTTTAAAGTCCAGCTTAAGCAGATCCAAGTACCGGTATTTTCAGATTTTCACATGTATTTAATAAGGCCAAAAACCCACTGACATAGCAACAAATGTTTTTCTTCCTCTTCACAGCAATCTACATTTTTGTTTCAACAATTTAAATGATTATAAAAGCTTTGATTTTTTTATTTTCTAAAACACAACTTTTTGATGCTGAGCAAATGTAGTGACACCATGCATATTTAACAAAATTTGCAAAAAAACCTACAACAAAACAAAACAGACTCCTTGTAAATAGTGTATTTGATTATACATGTACCTCACATACAAATTTTGATTATGAAATCATGTTGAAATGTGCACATGACAGAAAAAAATGGTAATAATAGAACACTTTTAATTCCCAAAATGAGCACTAACTTAATATTTGATACACATGTAGTCTGCTTTCTGGTCAAACATTTTGGTCCCAACTGATAACTGATAATATTATCAATTTATGTGGAGATTAAACCTTTCCCTTCATGTACACACCTTTATGGCATGGAAGAACTGTGTAGATTTAGATCAGCCAGCACATCCATGGTGACTGATCAGGATCTGCAATGTTCACATGTTTAAATCATTAGGTTATTTCTGACTCAAAAGTGAACAGTGCAGATCCTGATCAGATTGCACAGATGTGCCAGCTGATCTGGATCTACACTGGTCTCATATGGGTAAACAGGCATGTCTGTGGAGTAAAAGGGTAAATTTCTCTTTTATTTAAAATCTCATATTACTGTGTATTAACATTTAAGTGGTTTTAATCAGTAGTTACTTTAAGCAAATTATTGTCTTTAAAATTTATAAAACCTGAAAGTTCATACATTTAGGACATCTGTCATGTATTTGGCCAAATATATATAAAAAGTGTGTCTAACATTTGTTTGCTTACTTATGCATGATATAATAATGTGATTTTTGAGGTATCATGTCAAATAGGCCACAAGTCATTTCAGGTAGTACTTGTAAGTCAAGTGTATATGACAATCACTGTAAAGAGTTAGTTTTGTTTTTAGATTTACATAAGCTTTTAAAAAATAGTATCATTGTTAAATTGATATCTAAAATATTGTGCTTGTCATCCTGAAACTCAAGAACAAATAAAAACATCATGTGATTGTCATTTTTGCTTTAAAATTATCTGTTTGTCATTTTTGCTTTAAAATTTGGACTGTGATAAAAATTGGACTGTCATCAAAAAGTATATTAATTAGTTTTATAGTCATACTCTGTTCCCTACACCTACCCAAGATGTTGATTCTATCATTTTTGTCAGGGTGTCACATTGTTATATAAGATCACAATTTACAACACTTCTAGTAACAGTCAGAGGTGCTAATGCAAAATCAAAGGTGTCATATTAAATAAACAAATAAATTTATTTCTAAACCAATTTCCATGTTGGA
The DNA here is from genome assembly GCA_038501625.1 of Corbicula japonica. Classification (NCBI taxonomy): domain Eukaryota; kingdom Metazoa; phylum Mollusca; class Bivalvia; order Venerida; family Cyrenidae; genus Corbicula; species Corbicula japonica. Next base: position 2,088,518 of record JAZAYU010000055.1, read on the forward strand.
CAATGCAAAATACACAGCTTATGTTGCAACTGCATCAATATAAGATTCTGTGCTAGTGTAGAGCAAGACTTAGTGACTTGTGTAGACTAAGGTCATAGATCAAAAGAGCATATTGTCACATAAATGATGTAAATTGTAGTTCTGATTTTTATATTTATCTATGTTAATGTTTTTTGTTAAATTTCTATCACAAAAAAGAAATAATTATAATGTTCTTTTCTTTTGTTGCAACATTTTGTCAATTGTTTTCCCTGCTGTTTAGTCATGATAGTCTTGGACAAAAATCTGGAAAAAGTACATGTATGTTGTTTTGTACAAAATGTCCAATCAATGAAGCAACTTGTTGAAAAATATTTTATAAAACATCATAAACTGACATAGAACATATTAACAGAATAATAATAAAATCTTTATGAATAAAATAAAAATGTGGCCTATTTTTGTGGCCTATTTGAGCTTTTCAAAACAAAGTGTGGCCCATTTGACTTGTTTGTGGCCTATTGACTGCAGGGCTTTTTTTCAGTTGATTTTATAGCCGTTATTCGGTCATGTTCCGAATGGCAAAACATATCGTCAAAGGTCCAAGAATCGTTCCCGTCCTTCGATCGTGCCATTTTTGTTTTTATCTCGTATCTCGCGAGAATTCCGGTGCGCATGCTCTTACCGTGAGAAAAATTTTTACTACGACTGCTTACGTCAAATTTTACTACGACCGAAAAAAATGAGACAGAAACAGGTAAGCGAGCTAAATTTAGCCAAAAACCAACAAAATTCAATAAATTTTCTTAATACCTTTTATGTGACCCCTTTTGATCCCCGTTTTAATCACAACACATTGTTTTTTTTTTGTTGTTTTTACTACCGTCTGCTAGTGTTTACAATCTTCAATGAAGGTCACGTGATAATACAGGAATGTATAAGGCCAACAGAATTTTGTTACATGGTTTATCAAGAGATGTCCTTATATCTAAAATGAGAGAAATATGAAAAATATGTAACCCAAATATATATTTTACCTTAAGAATTGATCTACATTACATTTATTAACAGCAGATAGGCCAAATAAATTGGTAGTTTGGTTGTTAATTTTTTTTTTATATGCATAATTCATGCATTATGAATAAAATGTTTGTAAAAACCCACAATAATGAAGCAAATAACAAAATCTAAACCATATAAAGAAATTAAGTAAATCAGTTACCAAAATATCACAATTAACAAACATTTCAGCAGTTTAAATAGTTAAATAAAACTTACCTGGCGTTTTGGAAACCTATTTTACAGTTATTGATCATTTGTGTGTTGGAAACTAACAATAAAACTTTGCTTGGCCTAATTGTAATACAGCATCTATGACGTAACGATCGAAGGACCGGATGCAATATGGCGTCTGCTATGACAGTGTGATTTGAAAAATGTGAACTTTTATTTGAAAATGTGTGTAAACAAAATAGATTTTGAAGGGAAAAAAGGAAGGATAAAAAATTCTTTTAAGGTAAGAGTTTATTATTTTAATTTCTTGCATTTTGATCGAACTTTACCGATAAGAAATGCTATAGTAACGGCCCATGGACCTTCGAGGATATACTTTTTTCCCAATTTGAGAACAAAAATTCCCAATTGAATCAAAACAAACATTTCTGATGAAAAACAACAGCATCAGCACTGCATCTTTTGCTCTTTAAGCCAGGAATTATTGACAATATTAAATATGGATGGCAATGATTAAAAAAAACAGCAGATAACAGTAACACTTCTTATTCCCCAATGATGCTAAAAAAATTACTAATTTCTGGCAAAACGACGATAAATTTCCCAATTCCAGGGGTATGGGTCATATTCCCAAAATGGTGAAAAAAAGCTCTGGACTGTAATCCATATACCAAATCCATGGTATTTGATTGTAAATTTTGGTGTGGATAGACTGATAACGATCCCAATCTATCAACTAAAACAATAAACATAAACATTATGTTTATGCAGTGTAGACCCAGAGTAGACCCTCATTTTTGTGTGTGTGTGGGGGGGGGGGGGGTAGGGCGGGGGCGGCCAGTTTCTTCAATGTTTTTAGAAAACAGGATCAGTCTTCAAAGACTCTGTGGTGCAGATTTGCTCTTGTGTCATGTGTTTTATAAAAATTATAAAAGAAATCTCATAGGCCTACCTCGTGTTCAGTTTTCAGCTATTTCACAAACAATATCTTCGACTACCATGGGCTCACATGTCTGAATGACGAACATGACCAATGACAAAAAACTCTTAAACAAAACTGAATTGTGGCGCTGATCTACGCTAAGCTCTGTGTGTCTCACTCTTTGAGTGACTGAGCAATCATTGCGAGGCCCATTTCACAATTCAACTTCACATAAAAGTTGGTTCTCACCAGCCTTTCATCTTGTTTTCAAGAAAAACTCCATGCATCTGATTTTTCCGTCACTGGGCCTTATGCTCCATTGAATTTAAAGGCCTAATAATCCACTGACAAGCTACCATTCAGTAGTTTTCATCTTGATTTCCTAAGTCTAAAAATGGCCGATAGCTGGTATTGCTATTGGTTACAACGAACGACAACCTACTCTCTAAACTAACGATTTATTTGTTTTGCTTTCCAAAATGCTAGTCCGATAATAATGCTTACGAATAATAGATTTTAATTTTTAAAGATATTTTGCAATTAGCGTTTTATAAAATAAGGCCAACAAACAAAATTTGTCAAAACAATACTTTGCCGTAAGTTTTTACCGGTCTGTTTTTTTCCCGTGTTTACATTGCCTTATGCTTTGCACAGCCGGTAACCAGAGCAAACTTCCGTGACAACGAAAAAAATTGTTAGTGAATGGGCATTCCTGCGACCTTAAGACGAGCTTAACGCTCGGGTCGCTTCGCGACCCGAGCTAGAGCTCGATATTAGTTGAATATGTTCGTGGGTAGTTATTGTACATGCAATCTAGCCAAGAGTAAATCACAATCCAAGAGGATTGACTTAAAAATCAAACATAAGCATTAGAAGTTCCATAATTCGTTTTTGTTATTTAATGGACAGCAGTTAAATTTATTAAAACATTAAAATTAACGTAAAATGTATAATTTTTATTCAACATATCTAACACTCCGATTGAAATCACATGACATAATGATGAGAACATTTGCCCTAGCTAGACATAACGTCTTCGCACACTATTAAATTATTTTGTTCTAGTTTGAATGATATATAGATACATTAAAAGTACAATGAATTCTTGATTGCATCAGTCGTCACTAGACTAAATTACAGAGATTGTTTTGGGCAGTCTGGACAAGGATAAAATGTTTTACTAAAAGTACAATATTTAATAACTTTATCAACACAAATTAGTGAAATCACTGTTGACAGTTTACGTTTATTGCGCTTTTATAATATTTATGAACCTTAATGTATTTCAATGATATTTTAAAAGCGTTTTTCCCTTACTACACTCAATTGATGTAAATGAGTTTCCAAATTAAAGCAAACGTCAGCAAACGTCATAAATGTCGTTAACGTTGTAGCTGTGTTTCTTCATAATCCGGTGGTATAAATTTTCGAAATAAAGCTCTGCGCTCTGTTTACGTTTGTTTGCTAATAAATGTTCGATGCCAAGGTTTTGTGTATTTAACAGCTTTGTTTGGCATACGAAACGACGGAAGTTGGATAAAATCGCTTTTGAAATACGGTAAGAATTTTCTGTCTGAAAATAACTCAAAACTTTGAATTCCCCATGATCATTAGTTTCAAAATCCTAGAATTGGTAAATCTTTCAATGCAACTGAAGTGTAAAAACAAATTTATCAGTACATTCTTAAAATGAAAGGTTCCTGTAGGATAGTCTACAGACCTCTTAATGCTAGATGATCAATCAGTTCATCTTATTGAAGCAGTTTTATGTGAATAATGTGAACCACGAACCATTAGTGGCACTTGTTGTGCCTCTTTTTGTAGATCGTTGAAATAAAGAATTTTACGAGGAGATAATTCTGTAGATTAATTTTATTATTCTGATCACACGACACAATGATGGGTACATTTTACTCAACTGGACATTACGTTACACCATGAAATGTATTTTGGACGAGTTTAAATGATATATACTGAAAAATTGTTGTTGTTTTTTTAACTAACAATTCGATTTTGATTGCATATAACGTGACCAGTCTAAATTACGGAGATTGCTTGTAGCATTCTGGACAAAGCTTATAGTATTTCTAAAATTACAGTATTTAATTGTCTTTTAAACAAAAGACATATTTCGTCAAGAATATAATTTTGCTGCGATTCTTTCTCTTAAAAAGAAACTACATTTTAAAGCCAATTTACATGCAAAAAGCATGAGATAGAAATAGAAAGATGTAGCTTAAAACATGATCAGTTAAAATATTTAAAAATAACATAAGATAACTTTGATCGCGTTTAAACGATCGGCGGCAAAACCTCTTTGCCACTGGGAATTTAAACAAGCTTCAGCCAGAATTTGTCATGATATGATCTTATCTAAAATCAAGAACAAATTGAATTGAATCAACTCCAACCAAGACATCTACAAGCAAGCATTCGTTTAAGACAAAAGTGACCGAAAGCACTGTCAGGCATTGTTGTCAGTATTCGATTAGTATTCCGAGACCAGAGCATCGACAGTTAAGTCATCATAATTAATCTAGAATAAAATAACGAAATTAAATGATCGCCTTAATATCAAGAGTTACCATATAATATACCATATAAGACAATATTTAATAACTTTATCAGCACAAAATTAGAAATCGCTTTGGCTGTTTACGTTAATTGTGCTTCTATAATATTTATAAAGCTTCGGATTTGCACGGTTAGGCGCTTTCGCAAAAGGGCCATAAAATTATGCATTTCAATTATATACATTTTAAAAGTTTTTTTCCGTATTATATTACACTTGTCGTCTTATGCCGGATATTTAGAAAATGTGAAATAGGGAATGCCATTTTAATATTTATTAACTTTATCAATACAAATTATTAGTCGAATCACTGGTGACAGCTTACGTTTGTGTGCTTTTATGTTATTTATAAAACTTCCTGTTCACTGACCGTCAAAAGCACATATTTAGATATTATATCGCAAGGAATGCAATTTCAGTTTGCGAAGAAGCGACAAAATATATCCACGTATCAATGCATTCGTTTATTTCTTTTATTTAACTATGTGACGAATTATAAAGTCAAGGGTAGATACCAACAGAAAAAAATAGACAAGGCCCATGATCATAAAATTAAGCTTGGAGACCAGTCTCAAATCGCATGCATCGACTAGTCACCATTTCAGCCAATCAGATGCTTGAGATTTGAGACTGATCTCCAGATTTAGTTTTGTTATCTTGGACACTGATACTTTTCTTGTTAAATTGAATCAAAATTAATCCATTATCCAAAATCGCTGGTGTAAAATGTTAAATCATTTACAGTTGTAAATTATTTTTTGAGTTATGCCCCTTTCAAATGTCTTTATTATGAAACTTTAATATGAAACTTAATGTTGCCTATAACTTTGAAAGTACTTGTCCTATTAACTTAATACTTGGAATATATCATCTGCATGAACATTGCATGACAGATGGCAATGTTCATGCAAATTGTAAATAAGAAAAAATCAATTTATTTTGTTATCAAATAATTCACAATCGTAAGATATTGTTTTACTTTAATACCGAATAACTCATTAACGTTTTTGTTATAGCACACAAATCTCCTTTGCTGTTCTGTCTCGTTAAATCGTGATATTATAATTACCAAATCACTCAAAATTTATGGACGACAATTTTTGCCGTCTTTCCCACACATGCTTTCACCATTACAAAGAAATTAAACAATGCTAATGGCAACATGTCTCTTCGTAAAAATCTACTTTAACTTATTTATAAACACGTTTGATTAACTTCTTTAAATTTTAAGTATTACAGACATAATGCACGAATTGCAGCTTTAAAACGCAAGTTTACTTTTATCTAATTCATGCATTTTAATTTAAGTTAAATTTTTAACCGTAAATCAGATGTCCAAACAGAAAAAGCATAAACATAAAGATATAATTTATTAGCATTTAATTTAATTTAAAACAAATGAAAAAAGGCATATTAGGAATTGCCACATCCAGCAGACACAGCCTGCCCACACAGCCAAATTGTGGACAGGAGAATAAAGCATTATTGTGCAATGATCAGCGGATAAATTTTATACAACAGCTTTGTACACTTGTTCACCATTATATCCCAAAGATGTATGTCAAGAAACATAACTTTTACTTCCATTTTGATCAAATTATAGCTCTTTTTCCACTGAGAATTGATATTGTTTGATAAAAATTCATAACTTTCATATTTCTTTTCTACAGCTTTGAAAAAACTGTTTTTACTTGTTCAAGAAATATAAGGAGTGTGTTTGCCAAGAATCATAACTCTTACCTTCGTTATTATTGAAAGACAGATCTGTACGTTAGTCGCAAATTGCACCATTATTATTATTTTAGTCTTGTCTGGCCAGTTAAAGGCATTAAAACCTTATCCTGTGTTACCGGATTATCTCAACGCCACCACTCATAATAGATCTACGATTTTAATTTTTAGTCAGTTATGGTAAAAGCAAGCAATTAACAAGAGCCAGTCGGAAACGACTGCACGCTCGACTATTCGAAGTCAGACATATTTAAGCACATTTTAAACTGGGCTTCATTTAAACTGGGGAGTGATTCAGGAGTTTATGACACCCAACACACACAAGTTAGCAAAATCAATAAATTACACTTAATTTACTATAATTGTAGTTTTTTTTAGAGGGTTTACTCAACCCAGCCCATACACCCCTGATCCCACACCCATCAACCCACTATCCCTGCCCACCTATAGTGATGTGGTGTTAGTGGTGTAGTATAGTATGGTATGGTATGCTGGTTGCTGTTTTTGGTGGTGTTGGTATTGTTGTTGGTGTTGGTAGTGATGGTGTTGGTGTTGTTGTTGGTGGTGTTATTGTTGTTGTTGGTGTTGTTGTTGGTGTTGTTGTCAGTGTTGTTGTTGGTTGTTGGTGTTGTTGATGCTATTGTTGGTGTTGTTGTTGTTGGTGTTATTGATGCTATTGTTGGTGTTGATGTTGTTGTTGGTGGTGTTGTTGGTGGTGTTTGTGTTGTTGGTGGTGATGATGTTGGTGGTGGTGTTGTTGTTGGTGGTGTTGTTGACGGTGTTGTTGGTGGTGTTTTTGTTGGTGATTTTGTTGTTATTTGTGCTATTGTTGGTTGTGTTGTTGGTGTTGTTGTTGGTGGTAGTGGTGATGGTGTTGTTGTTGGTGTTGTTGTTGTTGTTGTTAGTGGTGGTGGTGGTGGTGGTGGTGGTAGTGTTGGTGGTGGTGGTGTTGTTGTTGGTGTTGTTGTCAGTGTTGTTGTTGGTGTTGTTGGTTGTTGGTGTTGTTGATGCTATTGTTGGTGTTAATGTTGTTGTTGGTGGTGTTGTTGACAGTGTTGTTGGTGGTGGTGTTGTTGTTGTTATTTGTGTTATTGTCGGTTGTGTTGTTGTTGTTGTTGTTGTTTTTGGTGGTGTTGTTGTTGATGGTGCTGCTGGTGGTGGTGTTGTTATTGGTGATGGTGTTGTTGTTGTTGGTGGTGTTGTTGTTGTTGGTGTTGGTGGTATGTGGTGGTAGTGGTGGGGGGTGGTGGTGGTGTGGTGTGGTGTGGTGGGGGTTGGGGTGGTGCTGTTGTTGTTGTTGGTGGTGGTGGTATGTGGTGGTGGTGGGGGGGGTGGTGGTGGTGTGGTGGGGGTGGTGGTGGTGTTGTTGTTGTTGTAGGTGGTGGTGGTGTTGGTATGTGGTGGTGGGGGGTGGTGGTGGTGGTGGTGTGGTGTGGTGTGGTGTGGTGTGGTATAGTATAGTATAGTATAGTATAGTATAGTATAGTATAGTATAGTATAACCACTCAACACTTTCAACCAAAGTATGTTAAGTACATCTGTTTTAAACCTTTTCTATAGCATTACCTATGAAAAACACTAACATTGAAACTTTAACCATAATTTCTAAGTCTTAATTCTAATTTCTAAACGAAAAAGGGCAAAAATTAAATAAAAAAGCAAGGATGAGTTATGGGCCTTTGAACATCAACCTGATGTATGATAAAATAAAGGTATACAAAGTTTTAAAGTTGTCATTTTAATAGAATGAAAGTTATGGAATGAAAGTTATGAGGTTTCACCAGCTTGCACGCAAACTTTAACCTTAATTTCTAAGTCTAAAAAGGGCAATAATTTGATAAAAATCAAAGAAAGAGTTATGGTTCTTGGTATACATAGTCAGGGTCATGATAGTGAACAACTTTCAAAGCTATAGTACAAGAAGTATGAAAGTAACTAGCTTGCACGCAAACTTTAACCTGAAATTCTACGTAAAAAAGGGCAATAATTTGATAAAAAATCAAAGAAAGAGTTACGGTTCTTGGCATACATAGTCAGGGTCATGATGGTGAACAAGTGTCTTTAGTTCCAAAACTATAGTACAAGAAGTATGAAAGTAACTAGCTTGCACGCAAACTTTAACCAGAAATTGTAAGTTGGAAAAGGGCCATAATTTGATAAAAAAAAAATTAAAGAAAGAGTTATGGTTCTTAGCATACATAGTCAGGGTCATGATGGTAAACAAGTGTTGAAAGTTTCAAAGCTATAGTACAAGAAGTATTATAGAAACTAGCTTGCACGCAAACTTTAACCTAAAATTCTAAGTCGAAAAAGGGCCATAATTTGAACAAAGTTAGAGTTATGGTTCTTGGCATACCCACTCGGGATATGATAATGAACAAGTGCTGAAAGTTTCAAAGCTGTAGTGTAAGTAGTATGGAAGTTATGGGTTTGTTCACTAGCTTGCACGCAAACTTTACCTGAAATTCTAAGTCGAAAAAGGGCCATAATTTGATTATAATGAAAGTTAGAGTTCTGGTTCTTGGCATACACACTCGGGACATGATGATGAACAAGTGTGTCAAGTTTCAAAGCTGTAGCTATAGTAGTTTTTTGAGATATTGGTAGGTTGCACGCAAAATTTAACCAAAGCGGGACGCCGACGGCGACGCCGACGCCAGTGAGTAGAATAGCTCGACATATTCTTCGAATAGTCGAGCTAATAAAACCAATATAATATCCTGAACAGCGCTCTGCATGTCTGGTTATTAACCTACCTACAATTGAACGCTTTGCTTACCGCTTTGGTTGCAGACTGTGGTTTGAGAATTTATGTAGGTTTATAAGGAAAACTTGTACAAGAACCTAGAAGCTCGACCTTTTTTTATTCCTGTCATCGTGTTCTTGCTGATTTGACTCCAGAATATCTTTTTGTTGACGAAAACAAGTTCGTTTTTACTGAAGTCCAGAAATACGAGGCAATCAAAGATTTGCATAAGCTTGTTTTACGCTTGGCTGCTCCTACCATCCTTCCATCCTTCCCTCATTACACCTTCACTCTTTCCCTTCCTCCCTTTCTCTCCCCCTCTCTCTCTCTCTTCTTCTTCTTCTCTCTTCTACTTTAAACATCTGGAAAAGAGTTAATATAAGTGTAGTTATGTAGTTAACTCTTGTTCTCTAATCCACTCATTTTATGTTAAATATTTATGTTGTATTTATATGTGCATATGATGAATAAATATAGTTTTAACTAAGCACCATAATTATAAAACACAAAGTCTAACAATAAATGTTTTTTACACCAAACCTTGTCAGGTGCATTAAGCCTCATAACTTACAGTATTCTCTTTAGCGAAATGATATGTGAAAATCATTCATTGGAAACACGAATCTTGAAAAATTAATTCAGTTTGTCGTGGTAAGAGATTTGTTTTCGTGGACTATTGCCAGTTCCTGAAAATAAATATAGGTTTGAAATGTATTAAGCCTTACATTCAAAGTCATTCGTCAGTTTCCTGACACATTGCCACAAAACTTGCCACTCAGGATAAAACATCTGGTTCTAGTGCTTCATCTTCTTCACACTTGCTGCCAACAGGCTGTAGTAAAAATAACAAGTACCCTTGATGAATCAACTCCAACCCTTGCAAAACGTTTATCCTAGTTCGAATATTCAAAAGTTTATATTCGAATGCAAATATGTCGCTTATAAAAAAGTCTTTATGACAGTTCAAACTTCCAGAAAAGCGAACAATAATATTAACCCTTTAAGATGTTGTACACTTGACAACAAACCAAAGATAGGAAATTTACAAACAGCCAATATGAAAATCTCTATCGTCATTTTAAACAAATCTTACCAAGATACGAAACGATTATGTTAAAACTGTTACTCAGTAGTTTATATTTATACCTTGAAGTTCTTGCATACCAGCTCAGGTTATCCGGTGTTTTCACCGGTGTAGGATATTTCGATCCTATACCCCCATGTAGAATTGAGTCATGTGCAAACATGTGTGACATTGCGTCGTCAGAGATTTGACGCCATGTATTCATGTAAGTGGCGTCATTGAGAAAATTAGGTAGGTTAACGTCAGTCCGAAATTTAGACGTTATACTGTACATTTATACACGCATTTTGAACAATAAAGGTTAAGATAGAAAAATCTGTAACATCGGGTTAACTGTTTTTGCGGGAACGAGGCTTTGCCCTCGGTGACAGATTCTTTTCATCTTCACCTTACACTCATGCAAGATACTTATAAGGTGTTAACAATAGTTTTTGTTTTCATAGGTTAATTATATTTACGTATGAATTCCACTGTGTGAAATGCCCAACATAATTTGATCTTATATTTCTTATATATTGTCTAATAAAAATGTAATGCTGAAATTTGTATAAGACATCCCGGTTTAAATTGGTCAGAACATTGACAATGAACCTGTTGGAGTCATAAACGTGAGTGCCTGGAACGATAACTCTGCGAAGGGGGATGGTAAAATCATTTTGACATTTTAACCCATTTACATAACTTCCGGAAATAGTAGTTTTGGTTCTAAGAAGATGAGACTATAAAATTGCCACTAAAATAATGGATTACCGACCAACCTGAAAATAATGTTACATGCTGATATAATGATCAATGTAATTGATTACACATCGGAAACAATAACAAAAACCTACCAAGCTATCTACTTAGATCTTGAACTTGATTTTTGTTTTTATATGATCCTTCATGTACATGGTTCACATTATCTTATCCAATGTAGCCGAGGAAACAAACGGATTAATCACCCAGCATTTAGAGGTCTGTAGACTATCCTACATGAAGCTATCCGTTTAGAATGTATTGATTATTTATTGGTACACATTGTATTGAAAGATAAACAAAGTCTAGTATTTTAGTTTTATTATCATGAGGAAATCAGATCTGAGTTATTTTCAGACAGAAAATTCTTATCGTATTTCAAAAGCGATCACTAGTATCCAACTTCTGTCGTCTCGTATGCAAAGAAACTGTTAAATACACAAAACCTTGGCATCAAACATTTATTACCTAGCAAGACAGAGTGGAAGCTTTATTTCGAAAATATATACGACGAGGTTATAAAGCAACACCGCTAAGACGTTAACGATAACACTAAGAGTATAATGATAAGAAATAGGGGAAGATTGTGGTTGCTCACCTGGAATTTTATGTATTTAATTACCATGTTTTTTTGAAAGAAGCAGTTCATCCATTCATTAATAATTCGTATCAGTTAAATTGATTTGCTTATTATTGTACATATTTCATGGCACAGTAATAAAACTTGGTTGTAAATTGCATTGAACTGCATATAATGCAGGATAATGACGTTGGGTGGGAGACTAACATACTAAGATGTTATCTGAAAATAAAGTTGTTGAACTTTGACAGTTTCTTTGTGACGTTGATTATTTTTAATACAAAATGGTGTGTACTTTTCCGCTCGTTACAAGCTATTTAATGTCTTTCAAAATTATAACGTGTTTTTTTTTTATTTTAAAAATGCACACACTAAAATCCCTTACTAGTCAAATAAAAATTGAAATAATTTGAAATGACTCCTTTTCTATTCATAAAAAATGTAAAAATGTAAAAATAACACTTAACGCTAAAGCCGGCTAATTCGTAGACCTCATGTATACATGAATACAAAATACTTGCATCAATGGTGTAACATATATGACTGTGACGTTTATATTAGCAAAAAACAGTATGGTATGGTCATCGAGTATTTTAAAGCGATCAGTCACTAATAGTTTTGCACGACGTGTTTATGAAATTGTCTTCTCTTCAAAATGAATTTGAGTCATCGATCGGTTTGAGTTCTATTCTCTCAATTTAAAAGTTTTTTTTATTTATTTTAAACATCATATGAACATGATGCCAACTGAGATTGTTAAACCATCTGTATTAAGTAAGTAAGTATACATACAAATATATAAAATTTCACCCCTAGTCTCACCGCCTACACATATTTCTACCAAATAAAACAGTTACTTGGCAAGAAAGAAAATTTACGTAATGCACAATCAACACTTCCGTTTTACCTCCTGTGAGTTAACACCATCAACATATTTTCTTCATACTGAACGATTTGTTAAATGTTGAATAACGCATATCTCATATAGCGAAATATAAAACAAAAGCCTTCCCACACAACCACAAACACTAAGAGCATTAATAATATGATCAATGTCAAAATGACACATCAAACATAAACGTAAATGAAAGAAGACATAAAGTTAATCCATCAGGAACGCACAGATGGGGCTTTAAACAGGTTCTTGAATGTCCCAACTCATACTTGTCACTTAAATATGATCAAACATCTACTTGTAATTGTAATTTAATAGTACATTCAACCTTAATCGTTGTATTTAGACCACACCTAAAGATATGTGATAAGATATATCGCACTTAAATCGTTAAGATATTTAAAGCTATAAGCGTTTCGTTAAGATATATCCCTTTATAATTGGTTTGTTAAGAAACATCACACTTTAAACATTGTGTTAAGATATATCATAATTGAAATATTGTGTTAAGATATATTACGCTTTAAACATTGTGTTAAGCTATATCACACTTAAAATATTATGATAAGATACACTACGCTTAAACAAGGTGTCAAGACATGTTACACTTTAAATATTGTGTTAGGTATTTCATGCTTTAAACATAGTGTGAAGAAATATCACACTTGAAATTTTATGTCAAGATTTATCACATAAAGCACTGTGTTTAGATATATCACACGCACACAACATTGTGTTAAGATATATCATATAAAGCACTGTGTTAAGATATATCATATAAAACACTGTGTTAAAATATATCACATAAAGCCCTATGTTCAGATATATCACATAAATCACTGTGTTAAGATATATCACATAAAGCACTGTGTTAAGATATATCACATAAATCACTGTGTTAAGATATATCACATAAAGCACTGTGTCAAGTTATATCACATAAAGCACTGTGTAAAGATATATCACACGCACACAACATTGTGTAAAGATATATCACATAAAGGACTGTGTTAAGATATATCACATAAAGCACTGTGTTAAGATATATCACATAAAGCACTGTGTTTAGATATATCACATAAAGCACTGTTTTAAGATATATCACATAAAGTACTGTGTTAAGATATAACACATAATGCACTGTGTTACGATATATATCATTAAGCACTGTGTTTAGATATATATCATAAAGCACTGTGTCAAGATATATCACATAAAGCACTGTGTTAAGATATATAATAAAAAGCACTGTGTTAAGATATATCACACGCACACAACATTGTGTAAAGATATATAAAAAAATCACTGTGTTAAGATATATCACATAAAGCACTGTGTTAAGATATATCACATAAAGCACTGTGTTAAGATATATCACATAAAGAACTGTGTCAAGATATATAACATAAAGCACTGTGTTAAGATATAATATAAAGCACTGTGTTTAGATATATCAAACGCACACAACATTGTGTAAAGATATATCACATAAGGAACTGTGTTAAGATATATATAATTAAGGACTGTGTTAAGATATATATATCATAAAGTAATGTATGACATATCACATAAAGCAATGTGTTAAGATATATCACATAATGCATTGTGTTAAGATATATCACATAAAGCATGTGTTAAGATATATCACATAAAACATTGTGTCAAGATATATCACATAAAGCACTGTGTTAAGATATATCACATAAAGCACTGTGTTAAGATATTTAATATAAAGCACTGTGTAAAGATATATATCGTAAATCACTGTGTTAACATATATCACAAAAAGCACTGTGTCAAGATATATCACAAAAAGCACTGTGTAAAGATAAGTCACATAAAGCACTGTGTTAAGATTTATCACAAAAAGCACCGTGTTAAGATATATAACATAAAGCACTGTGTTAAGATATCACACATAAAGCTCTGTGTTAAGATATATTACATTAAGCACTGTGTTAAGATATATCCCATAAAACACTGTGTTAAGATATATCACGTAAAGCACTATGTTAAGATAAATCACATTAAGCATTGTGTTAAGATATATCCCATAAAGCACTGTGTTAAGATATATCACGTTAAGCATTGTGTTAAGATATATCCCATAAAGCACTGTGTTAAAATATATCACGTAAAGCATTGTGTCAAGTTATATCACATAAAGCACTGTGTTAAGATATATCACATTAAGCATTGTGTTAAGATATATCCCATAAAGCACTGTGTTAAGATATATCACGTAAAGCACTGTGTCAAGTTATATCACATAAAGCACTGTGTTAAGATATATCACATAAAGCACTGTATTAAGTTATATCACATAAAGCACTGTGTTAAGATATATCACATAAAGCACTGTGTCAAGATATATCACATAAAGCACTGTGTTAAAATATATCACATAAAGCGAACTGTGTCAAGATATATTACAAAAAGCACTGTGTTAAGTTATATCACATAAAGCACTGTGTTAAGATTTATTACAAAAGCACTGTGTTAAGATATATCAGAAAAAGCACTGTGTAAAGAAATATCACATAAATGACTGTGTCAAGATATATATCACAAAGCACTGTGTCAAGATATATCACATAAAGCACTGTGTTAAGATATATGATATAAAGCACTGTGTTAAGATATATCACATAAAGCACTGTGTTAAGATATATCACATTAAGCACTGTGTAAAGATATATCACATAAAGCACTGTGTTAAAGGCGTTCGGCTACAGTTTTTTCAACGAGTATTAAACTACTGTACCACCGTCTAAATGCAATGTATAAAACACAGTTCAAGGTCCAATCTGGGTTTATCAATGTGTAAAACACAGTTCACGGTCCAAGACATGACTTATTCGGACATATCTCGTTTTTGATACGTATGTGGATTATTGGTTAAATTTTGGCTTAGATTTTAAATTCGTGCACTGGTCCGAGCGCGAAATACGCGAAAATTTAGCCATCGCTAAATAAAATGATACCACAGTAATAATTAACGATGTACACTATATACCTTTAAGTCTTTTTATTTATACATAATTACCCCCCCCCCCCCCCCTCTCCTTTTTGAAATTGTCATTTCGAACAAATTAACATGGTAACCTACATTTTTTTTTATTCTATGTTTGTTATACATTGGTGAATATATTGGTAGTATATGGTGAAATTCTATTATGTTAAATTTAAGTAAACTTAAAAACATCCCTTAGAATGAAAAGATTTGACGATAAATTCTTTGTAGTAAAATAGGTAATACTTAATTTTTATATGTGTTTCATTATTTGTATTGCAATGAATAGCAATTTATTAATAATTTAGAATGTTTTTAAATGAAAAATAGAATTATTTATGATATTCTTGTGATACATTCTATGATTTTATGCCGACAAAGAAGTCTATGAACATCGTAAAAATTGTTCAAAATGTGACATCTTCGGTATCTAATTAAACACAAGTAACCCCGGTAAGGTCCCATTTTTATTTGGTTTTTCATTGCATAACATCATGTTCTTGACATAGACAAAGTTTGAATGAAATCTATTATTGGGAAAACTTTGATGAAACTGTAGCGACTGCCTTTAAGATATATCATATAAAGCACTGTGTCAAGATATATCACATAAAGCAGTGTGTTAAGATATATCATATAAAGCACTTTGTTAAGATATATCTCATAAAGCACTGTTTCAAGATATATCAAATAAAGCACTGTATTAACATATATCACACGCACACAACATGGTGTTAAGATATATCACATAAAGCACCGTGTTAAGATATATCACATACAGCACTGTGTTAAGATATATCATATAAAGCACTCTGTTAAGAGATATCACACGCACAAAACATTATGTTAAGATATATCACACGCACAAAACATTGTGTTAAGATATGTCACACGTACAAAACATTTTGTTAAGATATGTCACACGCAGGAAACATTGTGTTAAGATATATCACACGCACAAAACATTGTGTTAAGTTATATCACACGCACAAAACATTGTGTTAAGATATGTCACACGCACAAAACATTGTGTTAAGAAATGTCACACACACAAAACATTGTGTTAAGATATGTCACATGCACAAAACACAATGTTTGTGCATGTGACATATCTTAACACAGTGTTTTGTTAATGTTAAGATATGTCACACTTTATTCGTTTTGTTAAGACATTTCACGCTTTGCGCGTTTTATTAGGACATATTACGTTTTAAGTAACCTACTAACTGAAAGGTATTTCGCGTTTGAAGTGGTTTTTTAAGATTTATTACCCGTTAACCATTTTGCTAAGAAGTATCTAGCTATGATCTTTTCGTTAAGATCTGATTTGAATTATCTGAAACCCGCCATGAGGGTCTGACGACGAGTCACTAAAACGTGCTTTAATCAACAACTTTACGAACCAAAATGATTGTAGCCTACAAAATCGCAAACTTGATAATCGCAGTAATTGCAGAGCTTCTATTATAATTGTATAAATTAGCAATAGCTTGACAGAAAATGTATCAAAGTATGGGACCTTCAAAGTCATAAGAATGATGGTTAAGTTTTGATATATTCCCGAATTAATCAGGATATCACAAGAGCACCTAAATGCTAAATGGGGTCCTACCGATATACAGAGTTATCTTAATATTCTGTCCTAAGTTACCTCCCTTTGCAACGCGCACCTGTTACTTGGTAGTTCCGGTCTGAGACTGACAATTAAAATAGACATGCAGTAGTCATCCATGGTCCTTTCAAATACTTTTAAATAGGGTCTGGTCGATCAGAGATCATCGTTATTCATAAAAAAACGTTTGATTATTACATATTGAATGGAAAAATATAAAGTTTTTACAGAGCAGCGCATAATATTTCTCTTCTAACCGTTTTATTACGTTGGATAGGTTTGTGTTAAACATCGGTATGTTCGACCCCTTTGTTAACAAGTAAAGAGTAAAAAATACGCATTTTTATGTTAAAAAGGCGGATTAGGGAGAAAGAAATGTTAGAATAAAACTTAGGAAATTTTGTTAACTTTATAACACATGATATAAGTTAAAGTTTGACGCCCGCAAATAAAACACCCTTTCCCTTTTATGCGTTTTCTTTCATGCCCATGAATTTTTTTGCAGGAATTTAATAGGGTTTTATTTTAAAGAACTGAGCCCTTTTCTACAAATTGATTTTTTTCATGTTTCGTATTGTAGTATTTTTCAAAATACAGCTCTTTTTTTTCGAAAAAAGTTAAAGTTTTTCTTATTCTTATACCATTTAAAATATATTCCAAAAAGTTTCATAATACAATGTTTTCACGTTTTTCTCTTCATTTTTTAATATTTATATTAGTTTATTTAGTTTTACAATACATTTTAATTCATTAAATAAATTTATTTTGTGTAAAATTTTCCCAATTGCTATTTTATTTCGTTCAGTTCGGATCACTTTAAGTTGCCAAAATCAAATAAACAATTCTCGAGTCTCAAACAACAATGTGACAATTAATTGAAATATTTAATCCCTAGTCAGTTTCTTAAAACAACACTCTTCCCCCAACACGCAACTTTTTCAACCTCTTACAAATCTACAACTTAACTTCAAAAGACCTTTATCACACCTCCAGCTGGTAAGACCTTGTCTTGCTAATTAGATTACGTAACTTAGTCATAAAACACCGGGCCCTTTTCTTAAATAGCATTGTTTGCATGAATTAATGGTGATTGGCTGAAAATATAAAAAGATAAGATTTCCATGCCAGCGAATAAATAAAATTTAAAACAATACAGTTAATTAAATAGGTAAAGTTGCATTTAGTTATTAACTTAAAATCAATTTACAAAGATGATGGTTGTTCCTGATATGCCTGTTTCACTTTTTTGCTAAGTCGACAATGAATTTTAACTTCAAAATGCACTTTGAGAATTTTTATCTACACTTATAACGGTACGCGTATTACTGCTTCTAAACCGGAACTACCCAATCAGCAAGGGAAGCCACTCTCAATGGGAGGTTACTGTGTATATCGGTAGGCCCCCATTCTATCAACTCGTCATCTCGGCTATTGAAGATTTGTGAAAATTATGTTCTTAAGATAGGCATAGGGTATATACAGATTTGATAAAACAACAACGAACTTTATTTTCATTTGTTTAATAACGAGTGCTAGTGACACAATTGAGAGAGAGAGAATAGCAAAAGTAGGTCTGTGTTATTGTGTTATCAAATTACTCTTATGTTAGAAATATAAGACTTTATCGTTTCGATATGTTTAAAGATAACATTAATGTTCAACGTAAGTGGTTTCCGATAAAAACTGTTGTCCAAGTCGAATGCATCAAACGCATAGATGTTCGGTGGTTTTATGTCGCTTCTTCCCACGCTGAACAAACAAAAATGGCTTTCACTACGATATCATATATACATATGTCACAGTGGCATTTTGTGACCAGTGAACAAGAAAATACAGATAAAAACTTTCAAAATATTATTGAAAAACGTAAGGTTTATAAATTATATAAAAGCACAATATAAGTAATCTGTCAACAGTGATTCGACTTCGTTGAAGTGATATATTTATTAAATATTGAAATGTCATACCCTACGATATAATATCTAAATATATGGCGATTGACGACCAGTGAAGGAGAAATTACAGAAAAAAGCTTTTAAAATATCACTGAACAACTTAAGGTTCATAAATAATAAAAGAAACACAATAAACGAAAAATGACAACAGATATTCGACTATTTTGTAGTCTGTGATAAATTTATTAAATTTATATTGGAATGACACACTCTACGATACAATGCCTAAATATGAGACTGTTTACAAATACCGAATAGGGCTTTTAAAAGTATTATTGAAACCCGTGCACGTAAGGTTTATAAATACTATAAAAGCACAACAGTGTCAACTGTCAACTGTGATTCAACTAATTTGCGCTGATAATATTACTAAATATTCCATTTTAGAAAAAGTTTTAGCTTTTGCCGGACTGCCAGAAACACTCCCTGTTATTTTGTCTAGTCACGTTTGATGCCATAGAGTTTACACTGTTACGGAAGTTAGGTAAGTTACGAAACAAAACTGATAAACAATACAGTTTATAGTGTTAAGAAAACATAATGCCCAGTTGGGACAAATATACCCATTTTTATGTCATGTGCTTTCCATCAGAATGACAGAAGTTTGAAATAAGAATGCTGTATTTTCAAACAAATTTAATGCCCAATTGTGTTGCTGTGCATATAGAACAACAATGAATAATTATGGTTCATCTTATGCTTATGTTTGTGTTTCAAATAAATCCTCTTGGGTTTTGCTCTGCTCTTTGCTAGTCTGCCTGTACGACAACTGCCTCATTTTAATTGCAAACGTTTGTTGGTGATACGATCAAAATAAGTAGCTAGTTTCTAATTATATTATTTGTACAATGTAGACAAGAGATTCTCTGAAAAGATTTGGCTTTTGGATTGTTAAAATGTTATGAATCACAATGCATGTTTTTTTCTCTGGTTTTGAAAACACGTTAAACTTTGTTATACCATGTTCACTTACGGCTACAAGTCACAGATAGTTCAGTAGTTGTACAAGAATAATAGTTACTTGTAGCAATAAACCTTGCTTTACAAGTTTTGGGCATATTTTGCACAGGAACTATGACTTTTCCTGGCTCAGTTTTGATACTAGATTGTATAATAACGCTAAATTTCTTAAAAGAAGAAACACGTGTTATAATTTTTGGCTGAATTTAAGCTCTGAAGTTTTAATATTGAAACAACGTATCCGTAAGATTAGAATTACATGATTAAAAGCCAATAAGCAGGGCTTTGTTATCAAAGTAATTGATTCCTTGTTTTCGAATGACAGAAGTTAAACAAGTAGAAAGATATGCACGTATCAATGATTTCGAAGATAATAAGTTTAATCGGGATCGAAAGATTTTCTATAATTTGTTGCGAACAAAGAAGGCGTAATAACGTGACGACTAGTGTACGAGAGGCATGCAGATCAATTTCAGAAGAAATTCTATATTAAGGACCTTGAGAAACTTAACAACAAATAAGAGTGGCATGATCCATTTTGATTTAACTTGCTAGATTTGCGGAAAGTGTATGCCTAAAGCAGAACACGCTTATTAAAAATGATCTGGTACAAAGGACCTTGAGAAACTTAACAACAAATAAGAGTGGCATGATCCATTTTGATTTAACTTGCTAGATTTGCGGAAAGTGTATGCCTAAAGCAGAACACGCTTATTAAAAATGATCTGGTACAAAGTAACATAGATATCGGTAATTACATTGGGCTTTCTTTTCTAGGTTTTATTTGCTTGTTTACATATTGATTCAAGTCGAAATGTGTGTAATTGTTGGAAATGTCTGTAATTGTATAAAGCGTCGATAATTGTATATTATTATTATTACTTTCGCTAGGTCCCATTTGCTTAGTGGGAATCAATAAAAATCTTTTCTTTTATTCCCGTCTTTTTCATTTAAATCGTTTATAATATATGTGATCGTTATTATAACGTTTTATTTGCTTGTTTAACCTTAGTTTAAGTGGAAATTGTTCAAAATAATGTGTATTCGCCTAACCATTTAATATTTCATTATATATGACATAAAACGGATAACTGTCTGAAGAATCAATGAAAATATATTTTCCCGACATTGAAGGTGACATCAATCGCTGGAACTTTAAATGCAGCTACTAAAAGATGAACTACTGTATATCAAACTCACATCTTCTACATGTTCTTCTACATGCTAAATCGTAGGATACCATTGGTTTAGATTCTTAAAAAACATTTAAAGGCATTTTATGAACAGTGTCTAAAACCATTCAAGTCTTGTTACTTAATATTTTGCTTTACGTTTATATAAACAAAACCATGAAAACCATCAGATGTATTACACGTTAGAATTCGAAATACTTGCAGAGTCGCTTTAAAAATCTAGTCACCATCTGGCTAGATGTAAAAGCGTTCCAGATAGCTCCGGTAGCAGAGCACTCGCACTGTAAGCGAGGGGTCCAGGGTTCGAATCCCGGTCTGGGTGCACATCTTTCTCATCCTGTGACAGCAGCAGTCTAAATTATGATTAAATGTTAAAAGTGCTAAACGCCAATGTGCGTAGTAAATTTAAGATGCCTAACATTGTTTTGTTTAAAAAGTAAAAAGAGTTTTATGACCAATGAACTACTCAATATAATAAGTTTAAAAGACAGTTACTTAAACTTAATATGCAAACTTTATTTTAAGCATATGACGAAATACTCTCATTTTAAATTCATAATAAAAATACGTTGTGTCAACAAATAGTTTTCCATAAAGCTTAACTACCGAGCAAACGTGCATTTTTGTAAGATTCTAATGAATTGCATTTGGTTAAGAAAGTACTGCATTGTAATTATTATATTTGGCATTAGGTATGTGTATGCATAAGGTTTTGCAGTTGCCAAAGTACGAATCACCTGCCAAAGGTGAACGACCTTTTCTGACATTTCTCACTTATATGCACCAGACGTCACAAATATGGCATTTTTAAAGTAATCAAAGATTGTATACAGATATCGTGCATTGTATGTGAATTTTATGCTGGAAAGAGTAGTTTTTGTATCTTTATTTCAACAGTATTAAACACTGAAACTACTTACTAGTTACACGAAACTCAAGATAAAATCGCTGGTTACATTGTAAAGGTATTCGATATTATATTCTTGCATACCGGATAAGTGTTTCCGCGTGTTTTACCGGGGAAGGAAAATCTTATCTTTTCCCTAGGGAAAAGATACAGGGCACGTGCATATAGGAACTACTTTCGGGACTACTTTCATAAACAATGACGTCATACAACACACTGTTTCGATCTTTATTTCTGTGCAATTTTATTTGGCAATCAGTATTGTAAAAATAAAAAAAAATAAACAATAAAATAGTTTTACTTGCCACTTTTTAAAAATATGACCAATATCAAGTTAAAAGGGAAATAAGCACTTTTAGATAACAAAATAAACACAGTACGAATTGTTTTCATTGGAGCTCTGCAACTTCTGTAACAATAACAATTTGCTCATTTAAAGTTGGAGACTAAGTTCAAGTTGGTCTTCAGGATGAAAACCGCAAAATTATAGAAATTTATGGCCCACTGGATATATATCCAATGTTTATCTGATGACCTGCTGTACACGAACTGGACAGTGGTATTTCTGACCATGATTTACAGGATGTGTTCGATTGCTTCAGTTCTGATGCATTAACTGAAAAACCAAAATTGATAGCAAGGCCCTTAAATGTAGGTCCCAAGGCCACATCAACTGTAGGATTTCACTATAAAGAAATTGACAAAGGTCTAGAAGTTGTTGATAAGTCAAACTCTATCCCAGCTCTTAAAAAATCCATATATGCTCCCTTGAAGTTTGTCAGGGTCTCAAAACACTAACTTTAAGACTGAGGGTCATCATCAAGATGTCCACCAATTTCTCGATGAAAATTCTGAGAAGACCAATCCATATACGAGTTGCTCATGAAATTATTGTCGAGTGTAAGAAAGCACGATACTGGAGAGAACGAGCCAATATCATTGAAAGGTTACATCAGCAGTCTGGACAGGACCTGAAGTTGCTATTAAGTTTAGATCCTGATGATGCAGATCTACCAGCATGTTGATGCATGTTCTACACTGTTCCCATTGTTGACAATAATAACCTAATCTGAAACAAACATGAAGATCAGGATAAGTATAATTACGGTAGTGCAGGTGGATCTGGATCAAACTGGTCTTGCTAACTCAATATATAAATTATGACTTTTATTGCACATGAGAACAGTGTAGATCCAGATCAGCTATCACGGTTGTGGATCTTGCTGGTCACTTCAAAGTTCTTGGTCAGAAACAACTTTATAATACAGGGATGTGCTGGCTGATCTGGATATACACTCAGTCTGGTTAATATAACTAGAATTAATATGAAGGCTAAATTGAGAAAATGAAATATTTAAACACCAAAATTGGAAAAAACATTTTTAAAATTAGTTACTTTGCTTTGAAATTTTAGATACAAATTCAATGTTTGCATTTTCCACCGACAAATTTACAGCTGCATGGGGAGGCTGAGTTTCCTGAGAGTGGCGCTTCCCGATATGCATATTTCACTTTTTTAAAGGTGCAAGTACATGTATCTAACAAATTCACTATACAGAGAGATTCTACTCTGTAGTGTAGACTATCCAAACCATGACAACTACTATACTAGAAATTTAGTAGGCTACTGTTTAAAAATTCACGTTTGAAAATATATTTCACTGAATAACATTAAAACATGTAATTTCATGAGCTGATGAGTGGGGTAATAATAATGTTATAGATTGTTGACCATAGAATTTGAAAGTTGTGATTGTTGACCATAGAATTTGAAAGTTGTAACATTTTGAAAGTGAAAGTTTTATAATTTAATTCATTGCTTTAATTGATTACATACATTCATTCCGTTTTCAATGAATAATGTATAACTATAAAAATGTGAACAAAAATGATTTTCCAAAACCAGCAAACAGTAGGCTAAAACAGGTCCTTGGAAGACATACCCCGTTTTCTCCAAAATGTGTATAAAAAACCTGGCCGCCCCATGACCCCCCCCCCCCCACCAAAAAAGAGGGTCTACACTACATAAACTCGTCTTTCAGACATCCCGAAAGTTGCCAGACCGAAGGACCTGTCTGGTAAAATTTGAGCTGGTCAGACTAGATTTCTTATGTTATCAGACCAAATGTCAGACAAAAAATTGAACTCTTTATACTTGCAAATAGCCTCATGACATCTACGTCTGACAGAATTTGTTTCGGTCAGACAGATTTTCACATCTTATCTGACCAAATGTCTGACACATATTTTAAACTTTCGGGAACTCTGATCCTTTTTTGTTTTGTTTTGATATACGGTCATGAGTCTTCCACACCGAATTTACTATCAAATACAATGTTCTCTGAAAAAACCGCTTATAAAGTCGGGACACAAATTTTCAGATAACTTGGTATTTGATACTAGTAGTTTCGATGTGGATAGACTGCCAAGATTCCAATCTATCAAAACAAAACAGATGAGTTTATGTAGTGTAGACCCTGTGTAGACCCTCATTTTTTTTTTTTGGGGGGGGGGGGGGGGCGGGCAGGGGTGGCCAGTTTAATACACATTTTGGTAAAAAGGGGTATATGTTTGTCTAAACAAAAATCAAAATCAACACTTACTTCCAGGACCAGACCTTTCTATTTTATCTTGCAAATGGACCCAAAGATCAACTGTTTGTTCGTTGTCTGATTGAAGAAAAAACAAGCTGTATTCCCTGATAAAGCAGCTGGCTTTAAAGGTTGGTCTTAGCACAGCAAAGCTGGGGCGGTGAAGTGCTAGGAAGGCACTCTTCCAGAAGTAAGTAGCAGCAGATATCAGCGATACACAAGCTATCCACGTCACTCGACACAAAATTTGTCAAAAATCCATCTTCATTAAA
The DNA here is from genome assembly GCA_038501625.1 of Corbicula japonica. Taxonomy (NCBI): domain Eukaryota; kingdom Metazoa; phylum Mollusca; class Bivalvia; order Venerida; family Cyrenidae; genus Corbicula; species Corbicula japonica. The sequence continues at coordinate 2,113,501 of JAZAYU010000055.1, forward strand.
TAATTATCGTATATAAACATGTGTTCAGCAATGTGAAATCTCGAATTTGCTGACCACAACTGATGCCTCCATGATGCGAATCGACAATCCGTGGAAATCCTGTCAGACCCATACCAGCTCTGTCAGTTACAGTCAAGTCGCATTTTTAAATAATTGTAGAATAACTGGTGGTGCCAACAATATTTCTTTCAATCGCAAACGAAGGCACTCCGACACTTGTCGTAATCCGATGAAAGTGATGACTAGATACGCCTATGTCCAACATAACTCGCTGATTACACTGAATGTTTAAACGATTATCTGCAAACTGTCACTGTTTAAATTTATTGTCAAGCCATTTAAACTGTTATTCTGTGTTTGAACTATTGATATGTTAGCAGGAAATCTTACGTTACAGCAAAAATCCTTTAAAACCACCATGATGTGTCCCATGTGCTCTGCATGTGCAGCCATGTTTGAAATTTGCAGCGGATGAATTTTTATCTCTTGAAAGTTTATGAATTTAAAAATGAAAGTCATGGATTTATTAAAATGTCGGGATATGATGAATCATTGTGTTACGTTGATCAATTTTGAATCGAGCGACATAGTCTTTAAACGTCTAGGAAACGAAATAATTCTAAAAAATCTACCGGACTAAATTCACACATCTACATGTCTATTACGTCATGGCTGTACGTATGATCCAGACATATTTCAAAAGATTTATATATTTTTCGGATTTTTATTATCAAAACTTAGAAACAATGAAATAAAAATAATTTAAAAGCTGTTTATCTAAAAATGATAAGAGAAAAATATGCTGTAGACGAGGAACTATTACTGAGCACGTAATATGAGTAATTTGGCCATTTCATTCGTTTATTCATCCGCAGAGAGGTCCCCCACGGGGAACTAAGCTTTATTTTGTACAGATTGTGTTTCGTGACATTTTAATTGGTTTTTTACCTTTTAAAATAAAAAGAAAAGTTGGTATGCAAGAAAAAGTATCTTACATGACCGCGAGTGGAAGACGGGGTTTTCCCAACCCTCGGGACAGCGGGGGAAGTCGGAACCTCGCTAAAGCTCGGTTCCTCCTATCCCCCGCTGTCCCTCGGGTTGGGAAAACCCCGTCTTCCACTCGCGGTCATGTAAGATACTTATAAAGACGTCAAGTTATTCTTTACACAACAATTTTCACAAAGATGTGAAAATATGAAATTGTTGGAATATAAATAGGTCAAGACAAAATGGCAAGAACGAAACAGTTTTTGGGTGTTATCCTGTCTAGTTATAATGATGTACAATTTAAAAAGCTATCAACATGATATTTGTCAGCTAACTTGATATGAGAACCTGTAAGGGCATGCATTCTAGAACCTGGTTTAAACCCCCAGTGGCAAAATGTTTTGCTATTGACCGTTCCAAGGCGGTAACCCAAATGGTTCTCTTTGTCTTAAATTGTTTGTAATATCTTCATTGAATTTGATATTCTTATAAAACATGTTCTCTTTTCCTCTGTACTTCTTCGCTGAGTGGGAGGCTGTGTGTTCTAAGTGTGGAGATTCCTGATATGCATATTTCACTTGTTTAAGAAACTCCTCTACAGCTGATCTATTTGCTTCTTTGTTCTAAATCAATCAATTCAATTAACAATTCTCTCTCTCTCTCTCTCTCTCTCTCTCATTTCTCTCTCATTTCCCTCTCTCTCACACAGTCTGTCTGTCTGTCTGTCTGTCTATCTATCTGTCTATCTATCTGTCTGTTTGTCTTTTTCTTTCTTTCTTTCTTTCTTTCTCTCTCTCTCTCTCTCTCTCTCTCTCTCTCTCTCTCTCTCTCTCTCTCTCTCTCTCTCTCTCTCTCTCTCTCATTCTCTCTACGTCTCTACAATTTGTCTTTAATTGCTTGTTTTCTTTTTTCTAGTCAGTTTTGTTTATGTTTTATGTCAGCTTAACGCAAATTGCATAACAATTGTCATTCTTTATTTACTGTAATAATTAGTTTTAACAAGTCAATGCATGATTAGAAGAACACAAATAGATAAGAAATCATAGCGAAAGCCAAAACCTGGTTTCGAGATATGTTCGAGAATGGTGCCAAGAGCAAATGATAAACAATCGTGAATGTAATAAGTTTTATTCCACCAGCTAAATAGTGTAAACAGGCAAAAATGTTACGCAGTTTTAATTTCTACATTCATTTTTAAAACAAGTAAAATAAATCTTTAGTGATGCTTTATATATTATATTTTAATAAGACGCATCTTACATCTGTTAGTAGCAGTTTCCTTTTTCAAAACTTCATGCTTTTTATGATTTATTATTTTTAACCCTTTATGTTTTTTTTTAATTTTGAAACTTCGTGGAGTAGAACTAAATTTGTGTGCTTCACATAGACACTTAAAACGTTAAGGTTGGTGCACCCTAGAATTTGGTTAAAACTCCGTGTGGCAAATTGTTAAATTGTTTTGCGTCTGAGAGTTTCAATGCGTGAACAGCTCGAGTCCTGTTTTAAAATGTGTTAATTGTTTGTGGTGTCTCTTGTAATTGATTATATAAATGTTTTTTTTCCACCGCTTTAATTTGGTGTTTCGGCTAGACTGTGTCGTCTGAGTGTTACTATGACTAATATGCCTATTTCACTTTTTTTCACAATAATTTACTAAATGCCCGAATCTACACATTTAATGTCACATAATTGCTATTATCAATGAACTTGATGTCGAAAGGTAACAGGCTGGTAGGAACTATTGCAAATTTAGAAAATCATATTCCTCTACAACGAATTATATACGAGTTTTGCAATCAGTAAATAAAGCTGTATAAAACAAGTTGATATGATTTACAACCGGTCCAGTGGCAAATTTATATGATCAAATGACAAAATAATCTTTTCGTATTTGATATGAAAAAAGATAAATGCATTCCTATGAAAATTTTTGTTCGATTTATAGCAGCAGGTATCTATTATTTACAATGACTGTATGCTAACAGAACAAAAAACAATTAGTTTTTACTTATATAATATTAACACAAAATACAAATATATATTTATCTCACTGTCTGTTGATCATTGACTGATCTCTACAGCGTTCAATAAAAAACCCTTGCAATCTGTTTTGTTTATGTTTATTGTCATGTGATCGTGTGTGTTTTAACGATTTTATTTTTATTCATATAATTTTTATTTTAAATAGACGCAATTTGTTATAGAAAATTCTGTATTTTTCTTGATAAAGGTCAGAAAATTTAGAATTTAAGAGTATAAATTCTACAAAGTTATTTAAAATTTATAGTTTGAAGTTAAGATATTTATTGTGTTCAAGACCAACTTGTAGAATTTTAACTTGACATTTTAAATAACTGAAACAATTACATCCTTTATATGTTTGTGTGCTTTGAATACAACACTCATGAGCTGATGGGTTGGAGATATTAAACCAAGACAGTTTGTACGTGTTTGTTCATAGAACAAATGTTTTTGCCACTGACCGTTCCAAGGCGGTAATCCTAAGGGTTCTCTTTTCCGTTAATTGTTTGTGGAATCTTATTCTTATAAACGCATGCTCTCGTTTCCTTTCTACTTTTTCTCATCGAGGGAAGGCTGTGTTTTCTGTGTGTGGCGATTCCTGATATGCATATTTTACCTTTTTATTGAACAACACACACCGAGAGTTGTTTCAATACTAGAAACAGAGACGGGGATTTACCACAGACAGTGGCGAGTCGTACTCTTTTTTTTTATCACGCGCGGAAAAAAGTTGGAAATATTTATGAGCTATTACGATTTATTATGGTTTAGTTCACTTAAACATATGTTTATAAAGGTGTAAATTATTTTGAATTTCACCTTTGCAAAGCTTGCAAATTAAGATTAATGATGGACTTGAGCGATCAAAATGGAAGCTTAACAAACACCACACAACAGAGTTCGTCATCATCTACAACCAGGCCATTCAAGCCATTGGTAAAGGTAAGTACTACATACTGCGGCCGGTTTTTTAAATTTAATTTAAGACATATATGTTTATAAATTTGAATACAACCAAAATATATGACCATGTTTAAAGATGAAACAAATGACATGAAAATAAGCTTGTATGCAAATTTGATCCATCTCCAACATTGTGTGCGTATGATCTTAAACACTGAATTTTTAATACGATGTCTTAAATTTAGCAAATGATAATTGAATAAATAAAATTGTTCTAAATTTATTAATTATTTAATTGCATCGGTAACGACATTCTCCTGTATAACATTCTGTGGTGTCTTTTCTTCGTCCTTTAATACTTTAAAAGACATAAAATTCTTTCAATCATTGCTGTTATCAGTTACGTCATTTGAAGGTTGTTGAGCACGATATTTATGTACTATGGCAATAGTACTTCTAAAATTGCTTTTGTTTTCATATTTCGGCCAGTTTATAGATGGGTGGTTTCAATATCCCAGCATATATAGATTCAGATAATGTTCAATCACCCCAAGGATATACTTCCGGCTTTTTAAATTGTGCCTTTGACATTGTCTGTGATATGCAGGTTTTACATTCTAAGATCCTCTGTCAAAATTCTATTTTGTTTAGTTCCGCCCATTGTATTCTCGTTCAGGGCAAACCCATTCTTTTATCTGGGGACCATACGCCGCTGAACATGGAATGGTATTAATATGAAAATACCGCATTGAAGGTTCCATGTTCACCGTCATATGCATACCATCGTTTGGGATGGATAAAAAATGTACTGTTTTTTGGTTTAAATATTGAGTTGCGCTCAACCCGGGGCTAGGCGGCGTGGGCAGTAAAATGCATTTCCATTACTGCCCATGAACAGGCTCAATCAAGCCGAGCCTGCAATATTTTCATATTTGTCGTGTTTGGTGGCTTTAAAAGTTCCCTTTTCATCTAATTCAAATTCTTAAATCTATGAATGCATTTTTGCATGCTTTCCTATTCTGGAACGTTCATCGGGTTGTTTTTCCAACTATTTAAGCAGAATTCAGCATATTCATGATATTTGCAAACTTAAAAAATGTTAATGTTTTCGGGTTGCTACTAACATGTTTGTTTAGATTTTGAAATTAACATTAAGTTCAAGTGCAAAAATTAAGAAACCAAAATTTCGATCTGAAATATTCTAAACAAATAATGACACTTATTTTATTTGACATTCTAAACTTGTGTTCAGCGATGCTCTAATTTATCTTCAATTATTTAAGTTAAGGTATTTTCACAAATCTGGGTATTTTACAAAACAAACGGATATATTTTGTTGTTTTTTCACAGAGGTCAAGGTTAACTTCTCTTTTCATTATAATGTCGCGATCGATTTATTTTCATAAAAATCACTAACCAATTTTATGACTACGACATAATATATTAATTAGATTTTATTCAATTCAAATAGGCTGTAAAGCCCACGATGGCACATGGCAAATGATAGCTTGGCGAACAGTAAACAACATTTTTTAAATGCACATTCAAATTACATAACATAATAATATACAAACATGAAGACGTATATGTGATGAATAATAATATTAAACGTTGGTGAAGGTTGTTTCTAATTAATACATTAAATTTTAATATTGGTTAATTAGGAACGGCAATGACATGACGAAAATACGGAAAGCCAAATTTGTGACTTACATGAAGTGTACATAGCAAGGTAAAGAATAACGGAAAGATAAAGAATCGATAAACAATGCATAAACAAAAAAGAAACGAGATAAAACAAACCAAAACGAAATAAAACAATCCCAAACAACTCTACCGAACGAAAATTTTAAAGATACATTATACATTGTATTGAACACAATTATAAAATGTTTGAGAACGAACAAAACAAACAAACAAACAAACAAACAAACAAACAAACAAACAAAACAAACAAACAAAACAAATAAGCAAGATATAACAACACTCAAAGTTAATTAATGAAGCATTTATGGTAATAAGCAAGATGTAACAACACTCAAAGTTAATTAATGAAGCATTTATGGTAACAGTAATAATAACCTTCTAAAGAGAGCATGTGTTTATAAGTATATCAAATTCAAATAAGACACCACAAACAATTAACAAAAAATCGAACCCATGGGGTTACCGCTTTGGAACGGTCAGTGGCAAAAAAATTTGCCACTGGTGTTTAAACCGGGTTCTAGGGTGCACCAACCTTACTCTTGTCTCCACAGCTTCTCGTATGAACAAAAAAGAACAAGTTATCTTGGTGAAATACCTCCAACCCACTCTTCAGCTTGACAATGTTGCATGCAAATGCACAAAAACATAACTATAAGAAGCTTATATCATTCGTAAAGCAAAGAATCGGGTACTCAATGGTCTTACCGAGACCGGAGCACCTGTAGTCAGCAAGAACACGATGACAGGGATAAAAGAACCAATCGAACTTCCAGGTTATTTTACCCATTAACCTTCATAAACTCTTAAACCCCTGCCACCGTCGTGCAACCATAGAAATAGGCATATAGATCGACTGAAGATGGGTAAATCACCAGGCATGCAGAGAGCTGTGTAGAATAATATACACGTACTTAAAGAAATTAGAAACTTAACTTCTTTAAACACGAAGTACATTTTGTATAAATCGTGTCTTAAGAAGTTGCGTTTAATTTCTTTAAGTATATTAAACATTCTAAAAGAATTTAAAAAGCAACTTCCTCAAACAAGAAATATATTTCCTGTTTCAAGAAGTTGCGTTTCTAATTTCTTCAAGTATATGTTAGTAACCTTTCTATTTGAATTTACAGAAAGTTTATACGAATATGGTGGAGAAATTAACATTGCTTTTTATTTTCGTTAGTTTATTGAATGAAGATTTCAGGCTGTTTAGTACAAGTAATGAGTTTGTTGATTTAGCGTTTGAATCCTAGATCCTGGTTAAAAGTCCTAGTGGCAAACATGTCTCTTTATTTTGAATATGATTATATTACGAACTTGTGCTTATTTGCTTTAAGAAGAGATTGTACTTTCTAAAAGTTATGTTCCTGAAACGCTTATCACTAATTGTCAAATGTCATTTCCCTTAAACTAACTTTGATAAATTGATAATTATGATCTCTTAAATGATGTTATCAGTTACGTCATCCGAAGGCCGCTAAGCACGATAAATTAAAGAAGTACGAACGGAAACAACCTTTGGTCTACCATCACTTACTGTCGCATTTATAGGCAGTTGCTTGCTTTGTTTCTTTTATAAGTCGCATGTTGTTGTTTTTCAGGAATATTTCTACATCGCCCTAGGTATGCAGTGGCTGAATGTTGTTCTAATAGTAACCCTCAACATCGCTGTCATTGTCACGGTACTGCGACGTCCAAAGAAATCCAGGCTTTATTTTTTGTTAATGAATATGGAGATAGCAGGTGAGTTCCAAGGCTGAAAGGAAAACAGTACGATAAAATGCCTTGATGTAAAGGTTCTAAGGTAATAAAGAAAAACACGGTAAGGCAGATGATGTGTTCTCCTCGAGGGATTTTGTGTGAATGAAAAAGAACGTAGCTTGTTACAGAAATTGACCTACATCGGAAGTAAAAAAACTTCTTCCTACTGAGGATTAAACTCGGGACTTACCGTTTATAAATCGAGCTTGATAAACACTTCGCCAACTCACCAGTTGAATTTTATATGTACAAGGTGACATGAAAACATTCCACTAAACTACTAAAATCAGAAAAACATGTGTGTTTGATGCAGATTTTGTGGCGGAATGAGTAAATGCTAATGGTGTACAAAACTAAATTTACAAATTAAATTTGAGAGAAAGGTCTTGACTCTATAGTTAAGTGAAGACTTTGTTCGGTGGCATTTTTATAATTGCAGAATGTAGATGAACTAATTCTCTAATTACAAAACTCTGAAATTCATGTTCTATATCTCTAGAAAATCATTACATATATTATATCAATATCAATATCTAGCCGCGATTAGTAAACAATATAAGTAATTACCTTCCGACTTCCTATTACAAGTTCAAATTATGTTGGTGTGTTATTTTAAGACACACGCAATATAATGACATACGGCCATTACATAAATGTTCGTTGAAATCATATATCTATAAAACATAAGTGTAGTCAGTACATTTAAAAACGCAGAGATTTTAATTTCATGCAATTTGAATGTATTCCCGTTTTCACAAGTTAACGCCTTATTTACTCAAGCAGAAATGTGAACCATGTATTGAAAGCCAGACTCATAAATTTATTAATGTGTTGACCTCATGTTACATGTGACTTAAAAATCTACAGTTTTTACGTGCAGTAAATGTGTACTGAAATTTCGCATTTTTGTTAATATGTAGATTTAACATTTAAAATTATCTTGAGGTTCATGACTGTATAAAAAATAATTTGCAGGAAATCGTAATTTCCTAATTCTCTTGGGCTGAAGGTTATAAAACTGAGTTTGGAAACCAGTCTCAAATCTCAAGCATCTGATTGGCTGAAATGGCAACTGGTTTCCAATCTCAGCCCTGGCACCAAACAAGCAAATCAGGTTATTAACGCCATATATCACATAACTTTAATAGAGTTAATCTATTTGTAACTACATTTGTGACCAACTAATTTATTTTTTGTCAATTTTATTTAATTCATTATTGTCAGGGTCGTGCTTGATTTAAAGAACGAATGGAAGTGCAATTTTTGTTTGCCTGCATTTTGTATGAAACGTTATAAGAAATTGTAATAATAATGTTTATCAGTCGTCGGAGTAACGAACATTTATATTGTTCACCAAATATAAAAACCTCCGTTCATCGTTAAACAGACTGCAATAAACTTTCAAACCTGGAAGGTAACAGAAAAGATCAAACTCGTAGAAAAGTGAAATATGCATATCAGGAATGGCAACATCCAACAGACACCCTCATTACACACAGGAATGATCTTGTTTAGGTTACACTTCTTTGCATAAAATCATGTTTGTTTTATTACCATTATATGTTTTTGGTTAGTAATTTTTTCTCAGGTTCTGAAATTAATTTCAGATTTGATGATAGGACTTACTGATGCGCTTGCGAACGCCATAGAGCGTACTTTGGGTCTGCCATATATCGATATTAATTTCTCATTTTCGTTTTGACCATATTGTTAAATACATATTTTACTTTCATTCTATATAAAAATGTATCTTTAAACATGCTTCAGTTTTTGTTTACAAGCCGTTAACGGCAAAAATTACCAGAAAAACACTGACCGCAAGGTGGCGCTTTTCATGAAAAAGTGACCTCACATACCGAAAAACAAATTATTTCCAAAAAGTAAATGATTTGAACTATCTGTGGTGTGAATTTCATTGCAATCTGCAAGACAGTTCATTTTCACTCTCCTAACGTCACGAACGTGTCCATCTACCTTAATATCGCGCTCTTGCATCATACTTTCGCGACATCGCACCGAGTTTCCTCGTTAACGCGATCTCGCCTTCTAATCAGTGAAAACGTCAAAATAGAAGTTTTTAAAAAACTTTTTTACGTAATTTCAAGATATATCATCGACTTCCAGGTTCTGGAGACACGGTTTCCGCGACGCTTAATGTTTCATTCTATTATAAGAGACAAAACCTGAGATAACGGAGATCCTGAGATCGCAGTAACTGTTATAAAGTGTGTGGTTTTTTGTTCCTTATAGTGACAGTGTAAAAGAAATAGAAAACTTATTTGCACAGTGGTATATATATAATAGTAGCAACTGCGTTCTATATCGGTTTTATATATTATTATATATGCATCTTTTGAAAGTGTTATCGCTTATTGTCATGGTGTTTTTGCAAGTCTAGTAACATTTCTCGATTCATGAAAACAACTCCAGATTGTAAAACACTTTCAGACGGTCATGCTAAAAACAGTGATTTCGTTATACATTTGACAAAATGATGTAATTTTTACGAGAAATGCATAATGATATTGCATGCCATAGCTGATTAAAATCAAAACCCACTGAATGGAAGATTAAATAAAAAAACATTAACGGTATATTTATCCAAATCTTTTCGTCATTGTTAATTAAAACAAACATTCAACAGAAACATTTTTTTCCAAATTGTATGAATCGTTTCTGGGTTAGACTATAACATTATAAAATCCATTGGTTTCACGATACTGCATTTGTCAGTCTTATAAAACCGCAGACTTTTTAATATGCGGGTAGCGTCGGACAAAATCCTTTAATTGATAGGTTATTAAATTGTGTTGTTTTTTTTTTCACTGGAACTCTTATAGTAATAATTATAACGATAATTTATTAATTAGAAAAAAGGGTTTAATGTGCCGTTTCACTTTGCTAATGTTGTCTTTAAATAAACTTATTACTTAGAAAAAGAAAAACCTAGAAAAAGGATTTCTCTGTGTTGGTACTGATTATCTGTGGGTTATCAGTTGCTTGTATTAAAGATGACGATCATCCGAGGATTTATAGTTTAATCTTTTATTCAAGTCTCATCATTGTATATACAATTCACATCATATATAGATACTAAACTGAACAATGCCAGTCAATTAGAGTTACAAGAGACTGTGTAACATTATGTCTTAAAATTCTAAATTCAAAGACTAAAAGAGACCATACAGACAGGGTTACTCAGATTTAAGTTTAATTTATGACAAATTGCGTACTAAATTCCATAAGAATTACCATTATTGATAAAAAAGAACACTAGTGTGAATGTGAAAGTTGGTTTATGCGTGTGTGGACCTAATAACCTTCAATGGAGAGTTATTAACCCTATCTGTATGAATTTTAAGAAATACAAATGCGTAATAACATTCATACATATTGTACAAAAATAAAATTTAAAGAAATAAAAAATGAAATAAAGTAGTAAAAGTTATCAGATAAAAACATGTTTTCGCTCTTACTTTACTTAATTATATAAAATATTCGATCTGAGTTGAAAATTATTATAACAGATCTTTGCAGTTATTTTCATAATATTATTGTTGGAGAGTATAAAGATCAGTTTATCATCTTCACTGAAGTTAAAAAAGTTTGCTTCCATCTCAATTGCTTTGGCTAACAGCTGTTGTCTTAAATGGTCATATGATCTACAGTGAAGCAAAACATGTTTCTCATCTTTTAACTGATGATTAACGTATTGGACAAAGTCTATTCTCAACTGGAAGATTTTCAAAACGACCAGACTCTAAACTAATAGGGGCTACACCACATCTAAATTTGGTAATGCAGTCCTACGAGTTCTTGGGTATATATGTATTTAAATAATTTTTAGTGACAAATTCTGCCGTAAACAGTTTGTAAGTACGTAATTTATTACCATTTTGACAATTCCTACCTGTACGTAATTTATTACCATTTTGACAATTCCTTCCCGTTGTTCTATTTATACAAGTTCTCCAATCAGTTTTAAAATGTTCCATTGACACTTCAACATTTTTGTCACAAAACATGGTGCTATTCATATTTACAATGTATACATCGTCTAGAAAATTCGACTAAGTCTAATTTTTCAATATACGTGCAAAATTCAAATTGCCAGTTTTTACATCTAGGACTACTTTTTAACTTACAAGCAGAAAATACCGTATTAAGTTAACCCTATCACTTATCCATATTAGTAAATATATGCCACTGTTGGCTAACACATCTCCATGCTTTATCTGTGGTGGGTGCCAAGCTAACTCTCCGTAAAGTGCATTAATTGGTCCCAGATCAAAACGCATGGCCCTGTTTTGAAAGCATATGTATTAGAAGGAACACTTTGGTATTGCAATAATTCACCTTGCAAAATACCGGAAGCACAGGCACATATAAATTTGAATAGGAAGAGGAATCTGCGAACAAGACGACTGTATAAGGCCTAGCCTCGGCTTGCCAAAGTGCCGTGTGTTGCTCTGGCTGTTGACTCTGTTCATACACCGGTCATTTACTCCGAAAATGACTTTGCCAGGAATGATTGGCGAAGTTAATTATTATTAGCCAAACACACAATCGTGTACAAAATAGGGTTTATATATGTTTTGAGCTACAATTTAAATAGAAAATTACAATGACTGGAACGTATAACTTTGCGCTTTTACTGTCTTGTGATTGCATAAATTTTATTAGATTACATACAAGCAGCGGACATTTTACAAAAATACGTTTAACAATACTCAAAGTTGAAAATACATAAGAAGGTTCACAAATGCGTGCCCATGATTTTCCCAAACGTAAATCTTTCAATCTTAAATCATAAACAGTAACATCACAATTGTTTTCTTATTTCTGGTTATTATGTTTTATATTTTAACAGATTATTACAAGCAACAAATAATTGAAATAATAAATAATCTATGATAAAATTATTGAATTATGTACATATCTTATTCTCGGAGGTTTTAGTTGTAATATATATTTAACAATCTCACTGAAACCTAACAAGATGATTTTAATCAGATTGGAAATTAAATGACATAATTTTAATAAAGTTTTTTTGACAGCATGCATTATCCTCATAATCTGTTTGCCTTGTATAGCTTCAATAGATATATTTCCGCCTGGAAAACGTTAAATCTGCTTACGGAAAAGGTGGTCTATATAAACTATAATACTTAGAACAAATTCAGCTGATTAGATTTGGCCTAATGACCAAGCGTACTCTGCATAATTACGGCGTCCGTATATCCAGGCTCCGAAAGAAACACTGTTTCCTGCTGTATGCACTAGCCTATGATACCCAGGTAATACGTCACCATAAAGGACAACGTACTTTCCATAGCCGGTTATTGTGACGTTAATAGTTTGAGTCGGCGAAAAAGCAACACCGTCTAGCAGTAGGTCAGTACTGGAATATGATGAATTCATCACTATGGCTACTGTGCTGGTGAAATTACGTGGAACGACAAAATCATACAGGTTTCCAAAATGACTGACGTCAGGTATTGTCATCATCGAAGGGTCTCCAATCTCACCTAAACCCTGGCCATGACCATATTGGGTGACTAAAACAGGTTGAGTGCTTATAATCGATATAGATTGGAAACCTGTGTATGAACGGAGTATTGCTGCCGTCTTCATCATTGAAGTAATCGTTTCTACTACGGCTTCAGCAGCATTGTAAATTGTAATGGACGTGTTGTCATAGGGAACATCAATGCTGATGGTGAAGTCTGGACGATGTGCCATAAAGCTCACAACGTGACGTGTCCCTAGGCTACTCAAAGATGGCATTTCTTCGTCGATATAATCACAACCACCAATTGCGCTGCCGTAAGGAATGTTTGCGCATCTATGTCCAGAAAGCACAAAAACTGGTGCTGAAGAGGATATCATAGTTCCTGTTATGTTTGTTCCAACGCGCATGTAGGTTTCCATTCTATTCAGAGTAACATTTTCAGTAAGCGAATTTGTAAATATCGTGATGATGGTTTGATTCACTTTACTAGCTATTAAGTACTCCTCAGTTCCAATACCTTTGAAGGGAAATCCCGATAATATGTAATCAGATCCAAGTGAACTTTCAGGCTTAACCAGACTTCCGTCTGCGCTAAAATCATTCGTTAGACGGCCTGCAAATAACACAATTGGCCGGTTGGCAGTTATATAAACAGCGTTATTTGAAATCGTCCCTGATTTTGTAGAGGAAATAGTATCTGGATATGTCAAGGTAAGAGCACCGTTGGTTAACTGATGTTGCTCGTTGATGATGCCTAGTGCAGGTATGGAAACATTTATTATTGCCGTTAGTTCCGGACACGCAATCAGAAGAGTAGGGTCTCCATGACCTTCCATGAAGCCAGTTATAAAACTTGTACCATGGTACACGCTCTGATGAATAGCTAAAGATTAAGAGTATACCGTAAATTGGGATATTTTGGTGCCGTGATATTTTGGCCATTTTGCACCAAAATGCCTGTGCTTTATTTTGTACAGTTAAATTTTTGCCATTTATCATCGTATAGCGAAAAATAAAAACAGACACGTTATTTTGTCATGTGTAATGCTTAAATTTTTTTAAGATCGACATTTTCATAACATTTATTGCAACACACAATAATCCAACAAACTAAAATACAATAATTGATTGTTAAAATTATAAGATTTATCGGGTTGTTTTGATAAGCGATTAATAATGGTCAACGTCGGCGAAGAGTGAAAGTCAATCTGTAGTGTTGTTGTGTTCGCAATTAATGACACTCAATGGGTTTAATTTTCGCCTGAGGCATATTTTGGTGTGTTTAATTTTGGCCTTTTCGTTAAGGTGGCCAATTATTAACCAAGGCCAAAGTATCCCATTTTACGGTAGTTATTGTATTAACTAGAATTGGAATTTTTAACAAACCTAGACAGATGACAACTGCAAGTGGGATCTGCTTTATTGATCAAAGTTTTATAGCAATTAAGTAAAAATTTCTATTTGCAAAACTTGCAAATGAAAACTGATAACACTATCAACCACTACTTATACAGCTTTCAAGATATTGGCCAAATTTAAAATTAATATTTGGCATAAGATGTGAATGTGCGTTTCGCAGTTTTTGTTAACTTCTCCTGCTTATTCTTCTTCTACTAATACTACAACAAAAACTACTACTTCTGTTACTTTTGCTACAACAACAACTACTACTTCTCCTACTACTACTCCTATTCCTACTTATACTTGCACTACTATTACTACTCCCAATCCTCCTCCTCCTACCACTACTACTTCCACTACTACTACTTCTACTACTACTACATCTACTACCACTACTTCTACTACTACTACTTCTATTACTACTACTTCTACTAATACTACTTCAACTACTACTACTACTACTACTACTACTACTACTACCACTACCTCTACTACTACTACTTCTACTACCACACTTCTACTACTACTTCAACTACTACTATTTCTACTACTACTACTACTACTTCCACTACTTCTACTAATACTACTTCTACCACCACTACTTCTACTAATACTACTTCTACTACCACTACTTCTACTACTTCTACCACTACTTCGACTACAACTACTACTACTTCTATTACTACTTCTACTTCTACTTCTACTTCGACTACTACTACTACCACTACTTATACTACTATTACTACTACTACTACTACTACTACAACAACAACTACTACTACTACTACTACTACTTCTACTACTACTACTTCTACTACTAATACTACTACTTCTACTACTACTACTACTTCCACTACTACTACTTCTACTACTACTACTACAACTACTACTAATACTACTACTTCTACTACTACTACTACGTCTACTACTACTACTTCTACTACCACTACTTCTACTACTTCTTCTACTACTAATACTTCAACTACAACAACAGCAACAACAACGACAACAACAACAACAACTAGTACTACTTATACTACTACTTTTTCAACTACTACTACTTCTATTACTACTACTTCTAGAACAACATCAACAACAAAAACAACAAAAACAACAACTACAACTTCTTTTTCTTCATCTAATACAACAACAACAACAACAACTTATACTACTACTACTACTACTACTACTACTACTACTACTACTAATACTACTACTTCAACTACTAATACTACTACTACTACTGCTATTACTACTACTACTACTGCTACTACTACTTTTACTACTACGACTACTTCTACTACTACTTCTTCTACTACTACTACTTCAACAACAACAACAACAACAACAACAACAACTTCTGCTACTTCTTCTACTACTACTTTCTTCTTCTTCTTCTTCTACTACTACTACTACTTCTACTACTACTAATACAACTACAACTACTATTACTTCTACAACAACATCATCAACAACAACAACATCAACAATTACTACTACTACTTCTTTTCTTCTTCTAATAAAACAACAACAATAACTAATACTACTACTTCTACTACTACTACTACTTATATTACTACTTTTTCTACTACTACTTCAACAACAACAGCAACAACAACAACAACTACTACTTCCACTACTACTTTTTCTACTACCTGAAAACTAATGACACTATCAATCTCTGTTTGATAATGTACAAGACAACCACTACTTATACAGCTTTCAAGATATTGGCCAAATTTAAAATTAATATTTGGCATAAGATGTGAATGTGCGTTTCGCAGTTTTTGTTAACTTCTCCTGCTTATTCTTCTTCTACTAATACTACAACAAAAGCTACTACTTCTATTACTTCTGCTACAACAACAACTACTTCTCCTACTTTTACTCCTATTCCTACTTATACTTGCACTACTATTACTACTCCCAATCCTCCTCCTCCTCCTTCTACTACTTCCACTACATCTACCTCTACTACTACTACATCTACTACCACTACTTCTACTACTACTACTTCTACTTCTACTACTTCTATTAATACTACTGCAACTACTACTACTACATATACTACCACTACTTCTACAGCTACGACTACTTCTACTACTACTTCTTCTACTACTAATACTTCAACAACAACAACAACAACAACAACAACAACAACAGCAGCAAAAACAACAACTACTGCTACTTCTACTACTACTTCTTTCTTTTTCTTCTAGTACTACTACTACTTCTACTACTACTAATTCAACTACTACTACTATTACTTCTACAACAACATCATCAACAACAACAACATCAACAATTACTACTACTACTTCTTTTTCTTCTTCTAATAACACAACAACAACAACTACTACTTCTACTTCTACTACTACTACTACTTCTATAACTACTTTTTCTACTACAACTACTACTACTTCAACAACAACAGCAACAACAACTAATACTACTTCCACTACTTCTTTTTCTACTACCTGAAAACTGATAACACTATCAATCTCTGTTTGATAATGTACAAGACAACCACTACTTATACAGCTTTCAAGATATTGCCCAATTTAAAATTTATATTTGGCATAAGATGTGAATGTGCGTTTCGCAGTTTTTGTTAACTTCTCCTGCTTTTTCTTCTTCTACTAATACTACAACAAAAGCTACTACTTCTATTACTTCTGCTACAACATCAACTACTTCTCCTACTACTACTCCTATTCCTACTTATACTTGCACTACTATTACTACTCCCAATCCTCCTCCTCCTCCTTCTACTACTTCCACTACTACTACCTCTACTACTACTACATCTACTACTACTACTTCTACTACTACTACTTCTTCTACTACTACTTCTATTAATACTACTTCAACTGCTACTACTACTTCTACTACCACTACTTCTTAAGCTACGACTACTTCTACTACTACTTCTTCTACTACTACTACTACTTCAACAACAACAACAACAACAACAACTACTGCTACTTCTACTACTACTTCTATCCTCTTCTTCTAGTACTACTACTACTTCTATAACTACGAATTCAACTACTACTACTATTACTTCTACAACAACATTATCAACAACAACAACATCAACAATTACTACTACTACTTCTTTTTCTTCTTCTAATACCACAACAACAACTACTACTACTACTTCTACTACTACTACTACTTCTATTACTACTTTTTCTACTACTACTACTACTTCAACAACAACAGCAACAGCAACAACAACAACTAATACTACTTCCACTTCTACTTTTTCTACTACCTTAAAACTGATAACACTATCAATCTCTGTTTGATAATGTGCAAGACAACCACTACTTATACAGCTTTCAAGATATTGGCCAAATTTAAAATTAATATTTGGCATTCGATGTGAATGTGCGATTCGCAGTTTTTGTTAACTTCTCCTGCTTTTTCTTCTTCTACTAATACTACAACAAAAGCTACTACTTCTATTACTTCTGCTACAACATCAACTACTTCTCCTACTACTACTCCTATTCCTACTTCTACTTGCACTACTATTACTACTCCCAATCCTCCTCCTCCTCCTTCTACTACTTCCACTACTACTACCTCTACTACTACTAATTCTACTACCACTACTTCTACTACTACTACTTCTACTACTACTACTTCTATTAATACTACTTCAACTACTACTACTACTTCTACTACCACTACTTCTAAAGCTACGACTACTTCTTCTACTACTTCTTCTACTACTACTACTACTTCAACAACAACAACAACAGCAACAACAACAACTACTGCTACTTCTACTACTACTTCTTTCCTCTTCTTCTAGTACTACTACTACTTCTATAACTACGAATTCAACTACTACTACTATTACTTCTACAACAACATTATCAACAACAACAACATCAACAATTACTACTACTACTTCTTTTTCTTCTTCTAATACCACAACAACAACTACTACTACTACTTCTACTACTACTACTACTTCTATTACTACTTTTTCTACTGTTACTACTACTTCAACAACAACAGCAACAGCAACAACAACTACTAATTCTACTACCACTACCTCTACTACTACGACTACTTCTACTACTTCTTCTTCCACTACTACTACTTCAACTACAACAACAACAACAACTACTGCTACTTCTACTACTACTTCTTTCTTCTTCTTCTAGTACTACTACTCCTTCTACTACTACTTATTCAACTACTACTACTATTACTTCTACAACAACATCATCAACAACAACAACATCAACAATTACTACTACTACTGCTGTTTCTTCTTCTAATAACACCAACAATAACTAATACTACTACTTCTACTACTACTACTACTTCTATAACTACTTTTTCTACTACTAATACTTCAACAACAACAGCAACAACAACAACTACTACTACTTCCACTACTACTTTTTCTACTACCTGAAAACTAATGACACTAACAATCTCTGTTTGATAATGTACAAGACAACCACTACTTATACAGCTTGCAAGATATTGGCCAAATTTAAAATTAATATTTGGCATAAGATGTGAATGTGCGTTTCGCAGTTTTTGTTAACTTCTCCTGCTTATTCTTCTTCTACTAATACTACAACAAAAGCTACTACTTCTATTACTTCTGCTACAACAACAACTACTTCTCCTACTACTACTCCTATTCCTACTTATACTTGCACTACTATTACTACTCCCAATCCTTCTCCTCCTCCTTCTACTACTTCCACTACTATTACCTCTACTACTACTACATCTACTACCACTACTTCTACTACTACTACTTCTACTTCTACTACTTCTATAAATACTACTTCAACTACTACTACTTCTTCTACTACCACTACTTCTACAGCTACGACTACTTCTTCTACTACTACTTCTACTACAACAACAACAACAACAACAACAACAACAACAGCAGCAACAACAACAACTACTGCTACTTCTACTACTACTTCTTTCTTCCTCTTCTAGTACTACTACTACTTCTATAACTACGAATTCAACTACTACTACTTTTACTTCTACAACAACATTATCAACAACAACAACATCAACAATTACTACTACTACTTCTTTTTCTTCTTCTAATAACACAACAACAACTACTACTACTACTTCTACTACTACTACTACTTCTATTACTTCTTTTTCTACTACTACTACTACTTCAACAACAACAGCAACAGCAACAACAACAACTAATACCACTTCCACTTCTACTTTTTCTACTACCTGAAAACTGATAACACTATCAATCTCTGTTTGATTATGTACAAGACAACCATTACTTATACAGCTTTCAAGATATTGGCCAAATTTAAAATTAATATTTGGCATTCGATGTGAATGTGCGTTTCGCAGTTTTTGTTAACTTCTCCTGCTTATTCTTCTTCTACTAATACTACAACAAAAGCTTCTATTTCTATTACTTCTGCTACAACAACAACTACTTCTCCTACTACGACTCCTATTCCTACTTATACTTGCACTACTATTACTACTCCCAATCCTCCTTCTCCTACTTCTACTACTACTTCCACTACTACTACTTCTACTAATACTACATCTACTACCACTACTTCTACTACTACTTCTTCTACTACTACTGCTTCTACTAATACTACTTCAACTACTACTACTACTTCTACTACGACTACTTCTACTACTACGACTACTTCTACTACTTCTTCTTCTACTACTACTACTTCAACAACAACAACAGCAACAACAACAACTACTACTGCTACTTCTACTACTACTTCTTTCTTCTTCTTCTAGTACTACTACTACTTCTACTACTACTTATTCAACTACTACTACTATTACTTCTACTACAACATCATCAACAACAACAACATCAACAATTACTACTACTACTGCTGTTTCTTCTTCTAATAACACAACAACAACAACAACTACTACTACTTCCAATTCTACTACTACTGCTATTACTACTTTTTCTACAACTACTACTTCAACAACAACAGCAACAGCAACAACAACAACAACTAATACTACTTCCACTACTACTTTTTCTACAACCTGAAAACTGATTATACTATCAATCTCTGTTTGATAATGTACATTATCTTTTTCTTCTTATTCTACTCCTACTACTACTTCTACTACTACTACTACTACTACTACTACTACTACTACTACTACTACTACTACTACAGCGACCTTCTTCTGCTACTTCTGCTACTACTACTTCTACTTCTTTCTCTTCTTCTTATACAACAACAACAACAACTTGTTATACTAATACTACTACTTCTTCAACTACTACTACTTCTACAACTACATCAACAAATACTTCTTCTAATACTCCTTTTTCTTCTTCTAATACAACAACAAGAACAACAACAACAACAGAAACTACTACTACTACTACTACTACTACTACTACTATTACTACTTCAACTACTACTACTACTACTAGTACTTCTACTATTACTACTAGTACTATTACTACTACTACTACAACTACTACTACTACTACTGCTACTACTACTTCTTCTCGTACTACTTCTTTTACTACTACTACTTCAACAACAACAACAACAACAACAGCAACAGCAGCAACAACAACTACTACTACTTCTTCTGCTACTACTTATTTCTTCTTCTTCCAGTTCTACTACTACTTCTACTTCTACTAATACAACTACAACTTCTAAAACAACATCATCAACAACAACAACAACAACAATTACTACTACTACTACTTCTACAGCAACAACAACTACTACTACTACTACTGCTGCTATTACTACTTCTTCTGCTACTACTGCTACTTCTACTTCTTTTTCTTCTTCTTATAAAACAACAACAACAACAACAACAACTAGTTATACTAATACTACTACATCTTCAACTACTTCTACTTCTAAAACAACATCAACAACTACTACTACTAATACTCCTTTTTCTTCTTCTAATACAACAACAAGAACAACAACAACAACTACTACTACTACTACTACTACTACTACTACTACTACTACTACTACTACTACTACTACTACTACTATTACTACTTCAACTACTACTACTACTACTACTACTAGTACTTCTACTATTACTACTAGTGCTATTACTACTACTACTACTACTATTATTACTACTATTACTACTGCTACTACTACTTCTTCTCCTACTACTTCTTTTACTACTACTACTTCAACAACAACAACAACAGCAGCAACAGCAGCAACAACAACTACTACTACTTCTTCTACTACTACTTATTTCTTCTTCTTCCAGTTCTACTACTACTTCTACTTCTACTAATAAAACTACAACTTCTAAAACAACATCATCATCAACAACAACAACAACAATTACAACTAATACTTCTTTTTCTTCTTCTTATAACACAACAACAACAGCAACAACAACAACTACTACTACTTCAACTACTACTCTTTCTACTACCACTT